>QLTV01001474.1:901277-915030 GCA_003457575.1 Thermophis baileyi
ACCACTCCCGGGCCGTCCCTGGGGAGGAAGCCTGAAGGATCTGGGCGCCCTCCTGGTAAGAAACCTCAGGTGCTTTCGCTAGCTCCAGTTGACGCTGGGCCTTGGCGAATTCTCTTTCCAGAGTTCTAAAACGGCGTTCAGCATCCTTAAGGGCAGCTGAGGAGGCCTTGGTAGAACAGGGGTCCTTGGCCCTGGAGGATCTAGAGGAAGTCTTGGGGGGTACCTCTCTAGCAGAGGCCCCTCCAGTTTCACCACTGGAAGAAGTAGAAGCAGCAGCAGCTGTTGCTGAAGATGATTTGGAAGCCATGGGGAACCACTGAAGATGAAATCTGGTGGGGTAGAGACTGTAGTCTGTTCAGGTCGCTCGTGGCACCTGAGCCCAGGTGCAAAACGCCACTGATTCTCCAATGGAGTAATATCCCTGGGGACAGCCACCCCAACCAATCAGACCTGAGAATCTGGAGGAAAGCTGGCAACAAGATGATGAGTGATACCCCGGGGGGTAGGGACTCCCAAATCTGCTCCACAATGAGCAAGTGCAGAAGGTGGCAGCCGGTAGCCTGGAGCCCCAGGACACTCACACACACTCACGCTGCTGCTGTCTTCCTACCAGACACCACGAGGCACAAAAAAATGGCGATGGGCACTAAGAGCTCCGCCTCTGCCCCTTACTGCGTCACACATGCAAGGAATCAGGCTGGAAGAGAGAGAGCCCCTGATAGGCTGCTCACCAGGGTCTTTTAACAAGGCGCAAAAATTCCAGCGGGCAAAATGGGGACCGCCACTCGCTGGCCCCAATTCAGCCTTCCAAAAGGTAAACAGAATCCTCCTGTGCCCTTATGAGCAGCTGAGTGCTCAACCGGAGAAGCGAACGCCGAAACAACAAAAGAAAGGAGAGGGGGAGTAATGCCCCTGGGGGCAGTGACTCACGTAGCAGCCTGAGTAAAAATAGCCTCCAAAATGGCGACCGGAGCTTTCCCCTGCTCCGAAAAACAGCTGATCTCAAATCCGATTCAAATCGATGCAGTCTCCTGCAGGAGTAATGCCCCTGGGGACAGAGACTCCCTGGCTGCAGAGCACGCAGTATAACCCGGAGATTAGGAACTTCTGCAGGCAAAGTCTTTAAATCGAAGCAGCTGAGCTTTCGGCTGACCGAAGGCACAGCGATCCTGCAGCAGCTCCTTAATAAACCAGCTGCTAGAACAAGCAGGAAAATAGAAAGCACAATCGCAAAGAATAACAATTAATAGCAAGTTGCTAAGAGGAAATTTCTTTATGTCCCATTAGCTGACTGAGTTAAAAGAACTGGCCCACAATGCATCGGGTGGAACAGAGGAGGCGTGGCCACGCATATTTTAACTCAGTCCCAAGCAACTGACAGAGGTTAATATCCCATCCTTGGACTCTCAAGCAGCGCACTGGAGAATATGATGGTTATTTACCGTTTTGCTTTTTTATCAGGATAATTAAATGGTTTAATTTTGTTCAAGATTTTTGCAGCAGCCACAGTGAATTTCTATAGAACCCCCAGCGTTAGCACAGCACACATAAATTTGACTTTTTTTCATTGCTTTTTGTCACCAAAAGATCCACAAAACTTATCCTTTAAAAATCTGATAATATAATTTATTTTTAGTTTCAGTAACAGTTTGTGCCTATTTGTGTTTTGACTTCATTATATGAAGAGTCTTTTTCCCATATATATTTTTCTGTAGCATGGTTTTGTGCAAATCATCTTCAAGCAGAAGATAAAGCTATCAGAACAATGCTTACTAAGCAAACAGCACTTTCAATGCCAGTCCTCAAAAAAGAAAAAAGGATGACAAAAAAAACACAGGACAAAGAAAACAAAATGGTACAGGAATAAGAAATTGAACTTAATTTAAAATTGTAAAATGCCAATCCATTTGTGATGAAACCAAAATTAAAACAATTCATTAATAAAAAATACGTTTTTAAAATATGTTCATCTTTTTTCCAAAATACCATTGAAGTACATCTTCCTTTTGATTTTCTAACTTCAATCTAAATTATGGAAGCCTTTAAAACTAGTTCATTTGAACATTTAATAGTCTCTATACTATTAATTTTACATGCATTTTCCTTCCTATCTAAATCTTTCAGATTTTTTCTCTTGAGACTATTTATATTGGAGAACAAGCAATAGTTCTAAAGACATTTTCATTGGATATTGCAGACTTATTTGCTACACACTAAGAAAGAAAAAATAACTTTGAATGAACTTGTAAAATTGAATTTAAGGCTGAAAAGCAGCTTTCCCTTTAGAAAGTGCTGAAGCTCCATCTAGAGGTGTTCTTTTTCATTAATTTCACTTGCAGGAACATCTACAATTAGGGATAATATAAAAGTGTCAGAAACTTCCTTTGTTACCTCCACATTTTGTAATCCATAAAAGAATCTTGCCTGAACTTTTCCTACCAACTTTAGCTCCTTCACTGCCATCAAGTGGTAAGAAGTCAAAACTGATTCTTTAAAAATTAATCTCCTTATATACAGTATAACAACACAACTAGAGATACCAATATGTAACAATGCCTTGGGAGTAAAGTTGAATGACTCATTAGTTCAAAAAGTTCTACTTAGCTGTCTTTAAGCTGCATATTGAAAATAAAATCATTAACCCCAAATACTAATTTTAGCTTTTTAAAAATCATAATGCAACTGATAGAGGTCATTCTTTTCTTTGCATCCATGTTAAACACAATATGTATTCCAATGTTTTATCTTGCTCACAAATGAAGCTAGACTGATATTTAATATCCAATAAAGATATAAAGGAGATTCAGTATAAATTAATAAAAGCTCATTACATTGGAGCTTATGATGTAGCAAATAATTCTAACTTCACATGCATGCTGGGTTCCCCCCCCCCCCGTTTTTAAATTTATCCATTTTCAAAGGAATGCACTCATAAATGTTATATGCAAACAAGAGGTCTCAACAAGACAAGACAGCCTTAGCAGTCTAAGGCTGAATGCACATCACTTACTATGTATTTTCCTCTTCTTTTTTTTACCATATAGATCAATTAGAAATTCAATTAACAGTACCTTTAAATGGAAAGAACATCTTTTCCACTCTTTTCCACTCTAAGCACTGAACTAAATTGGGAAGACTAGGTATATATCACCTTAGGAAGGAAATTCTACCCTGTTGGAGCAACTTATAAAGGCCCTCTCTCATGAGGCTAATCAAACAGAAAGCAGGGGCTATTCGAAAAGAGCCTTCATTGTATGCTAACAAGTACTGCTAATCACTGCCAAGAAGAATGCAGAAAGGAAAAACTCCCATAAAGTTATGTTTTCTTTTTTAAAGTAGAAAATACAGCATGCAGTTAAGACAGAGAAATTCTTGAAAATTTTGCACTTTGTGGAGAAAGTGAATAGCAACTTTTTTTTTCTTGTTCTCTCACAATATCAGAATCTGTAACTAATGCAATGACACTACATGAGATTCAGCTTAGATCAAAGGAAGCATTTCCTTATATGGGAGATAGAGATGTATTCATTTATCTAATATTTACTGCCGATACTGAAATATAATTTTATTTTATTTTATTTATCTATATATCAGATTATTGTATTTTAACTCCAATTTCATTTTAAATTGTTTTTATAGGATTTTATTAGTAATTTGTGTTTGGAACTCTGTATTTTGATATGGCCTACGGGCTAATCAATAAACTAAACTAAACTAATATTTATTGCCAGTATCTGTGAGTATCTTTATATTATGTTTATAATGTTTCCAAAGGCATATGATTGGTCACCATGGAAAATAGGACACTATCAAAATCTTTGGCGTGATCAAGCACAATTATTCTTATGTTTTTGTTAGATTTTATTAAAACAGCATCTTCAGGCTGCATATCTCCATGATGGAAATTATGTTGCCACTAGTAGAAAATGGAAATGCACCTTGACTAGTCTGGCAACATCACCATATTTTTTTTGGTGAAATCCATTATTGCATAGCATAAGTGGAAAAAAATCTGAGTAATTAATATGTTTGACAGTGTTCAGGTTAGAGGCTGAGAGACTTCAAGTTCTATTAATGTCATTGATGCCCTTGAACAAAATCACTCATCATTTAGCTTCTCTACTTCCATTTCTAAAATAATGACTTCTCTCCCATCAGTCTTTTCCAAGGATAAAATTTGTAACATAAAAGAGAAAAAGTAGTGGAGTAAAGGGTTTAAATCCACCCAGCATTAATTTTCCGGTAGAAAAATACCTTCCAGTAGTATTACCTGCAACAAATTTTCAAAAGCTGAGGTACATTGAGAAGGGGTGAGCAACAGCACCACTTTCTCTCTTAAGAAGGCCTCACCAGGATCAGCAATCAATAGCTGTTGCTTCTTAAATGTGCTTCAGATTAGTTAAACCATACCGTTTAATGTAGTAATATAGTTCATGATAGATATTACAAATAAAGTAAAACTTGTTCTTTGCTTCTGATAGTCCTGCCTAAAAGCAGCACAATAAGGGGGGGGGGAATCCATCCTTGTGTACATCTCCCTAATTTATGGCATCAGGATCCATAAAGCAAATTTTTAAAAGCTATCTCACCACTCCCAATTCTGGTAGAAAATGTTCACTGTGTAGTATTTGAAAACTGTATTTACTGAAACCCAGCTTTATCTACAATCACTTCCATTTGGTCTTAAAAAATAGCAAGGAAATGGAACAAGTTATAATCCATGATTCATTGCCACCCCCAAAAAAGAAAAAATGCGAAAACACCAACTCTTTTGTGCTAATAATGAAATATAGTGACTCCTAATTTATTTTAAAAAAATGATCCAAGCAGACTGTCAACTCAACCAAGCATCTTTTTCAAGTTGGACCAGTATATATTTCCCATGTCTTGTGAACATGAAACAAGCTCTAATAATACAAGGGTGGAATTAGAGGATTCAGGCAGGCAGTTGCTAGGCAACTACTCATACGTGTACCAATACCATTGCCTTTCGTCAAAACCCCAAAGCACTGGTTCTTTCACACATTTAATTGGAGGAATTCACAGACACAGAATGTGATAATCCTACCAATCGTGGTAAGCACTGGTTAAATGCATGAAGCTATCTTGTTTTTAGTAACTGCACACAAGACAAGATGCTTTAAATAAATAACAGCAATATAATAGGTTGCTTTGTTTCTAGAATCAATGATAGATATAAAAATCACAATCATACCTTGTTATTCATCTTTCTCAGTACGTAACAGCAGATACATTATAAGTCTAATATTGGATTGAAGCAGTTACCAACTTGCTTTGGAAAAGGCTCTTTGTCAAATTCTCACTGAAAGTCTGTCTGGACTAACAATAGTTGGTAGAAAAAGCAGCACAAGCTTATCTGGCATTTTAAAAATCAATTCTGCTAAACCAACAAGCATGTATCAAGATGCCCTAGTCTTCAATGTTGTGTCTATTCCTATAAAGAAAAACCTCCCTCTGAAATACATCTAATGTACAAGACTATGCAGAATAGAGAAAAAATAAGTTTACAAGTATCGGCCTTGTTAAAAATTTTATGCATCTTCTGACCTTATATTTTCTGAACATGGGAGGGGGAAAAAGTAGACCAGCATTTCATTGTGAGACATTTAGCAGTTCGGGTTTCAGTCATTATAATAAGTCCAGGATGAAGTAGAGAACCATAGCATAAAATATTCATCTGTATTGCAAATGCTGACTTCTAAATATATAATAATAAAACATTTACCACAATGTACCAAAATACTATTAAGCATCTTAAATGAAAAAGCATCAATGGGTATGACAGGTATTGAAGAATTTAAGAGATCGATCCATTTTCATGAATTTGGAACACAAAAGAGGGGGGGACCCTATTGAGTTTTTCATACACTGGTCCAGACATTGAGAATTAAAATTTCATGCAAAGTAACTTAGCAGGAGGCTTGAGAAATTTACAATTACAATAATTGGTACTTCAGTCTGGTTCTATTGAAGGCTATTCAGTATACTCAAGAACTGTTCAATTCCTGCTGTCTGAGCAAGCACAATAAGAGTGTGAAAAACCAAGCTCTGGATCTTTTTACTGCATAGAAATAAACTCTTCTTTGAGTCAAGTTCAATTTCTGTTAACTTATTTGGACACAGATGAAGCAGCAATATGAAAGTGGTTTAAGTGCTGTCTTCTTCCAGAATATTTTCTGATTTCCCAATTTAATCTGCAACTCTTGTCATTCCAAATGCCAAACCTATGATCAATGAAACGAGCTACTTAGCTCAGTGATAAATGATTATTTATACAAAATTCAAGATTATTTTTTTTTACATTTACTGGTCAGAAGTGATTTTTACAAGTTAAAATGTCCTTTATAAAGACATTTTCCTTCAGGATAATTTAGATATTCTTTTACCTGTCAAGAATTGCTTAGGACAGGATCAAAAACATCATTTTTTAATTACAGTTCCCAACATCCTTGATCACTGGTCATTCTACCTAACTCATGGTAATGAATACGGGAACTAAATTTCCCAATCCCTGTGTTCCATTCAGGATATCTGAGAGCACTGACTCATCCAGAAACATCTCTTTTTGCCCGACATGGTTCTATGCCTCCTCAGGTTTCTTTATTACAATTTTTAAAAAATGAGCCTCAAAATCTGGTGAGAGTATGTTGGGAAGAGTGTATCCATACTTGCTTTCCTTGACCTCTCAGCAGCCTTTGATACCACTGACCATAGTATCTTTTGGGCAGGCTATGAGATTTGTGGTTGAGTGGCACAGTCTGCACTCCTTTCTCGAAGCCAGTCCCAACTGGGGTTGATAGAGTGAGAGATCCAGTTCATGGTCGCTCCTTTATGGCATATTGCAAGGCTCAGTATTCTCCCCACTCCTTTTTAATATCTGCATTAAGTCACTGGAGGAGATCATCTGCTACCATGGAATAAATTAGCATCAGTATGCTGATTATCTCAACTTTAAATCCCTGATGACCCGAGAGATGCTGTTGCTGCCCTCTCGCAGTGTCTGTGGGGTTCTGGATGGGGGACAAGAAGCTTTGGCTGAACCTTGGTAAGACTGAACGGCTTTAGGCACATGGGGCTTTGAGATCTAGGAATTTAACATTTTTAGTTCTGGATGGAGTTGCATTGCTCCAAACAGGCCTGGTACATAACTTGGGGAGTCTCCTGGGCTTGTGACTCTTGCTCAAAGAGCAGATAGCAGTCATGGCTAGGAAAACCTTTACATAACTTCGTGTCATGCACCAGTTGTTCTCTTTCCTGGATCAGGAATCCCTGTGCTCAGTCACCGAAGTCCTGGCCATCTGACCCCTGGACTACTAGAATGTGCTTTATATGCGGCTACTCTTGAAGAGTATTGGGAAGCTACAGCTGGCACATAATGCAGCTATATGGACAGTTCTTGGGGCCCCTAGAAGGGGCATTAGTCTTACCTGATACGCTCCTTCTCGTTGGGTGGAGATAGCATCCAGGAATTGGTTGACCTTGTCTGTTCAGTTGGTTGGACTGAGTCTGTCAGAGTTGAAATGCCACCCCTCTGTTGCTAGGGCTTCCCAGCTTTCGACGAAGACGAAGTGACAGACTCGACGTGTCATGATCGAAGATTCTCCCTGCTTAACAAGGATCAGACAGTCTTCAGGGTGGGACTGGATGCTATCTCCACCCAACGAGAAGGAGCGTATCAGGTAAGACCAACGGCCCTTCTCCATTGTGGGTGGAGATAGCATCCAGGAATGGGACATACCAAAGCTGGCTGTCCTATGGGTGGGCTACAGTCTGGTCCAAGGACTCCCCCTCCGTATGGACCCGCTGAAGGACCCGGCGACCGAATGCCGCCTACGCCAAGGCGAAGACGTCCAATTTATAATGCTTAATAAACGGAGAAGGGGATGACCAAGTGGCCGCTCTGCAGACCTCCTCTAGAGAGGCCTGCATTGCCCACGCCACTGTAGTAGCCACGCTCCGGGTTGAGTGCGCTGTCACTCGCGTGGGTCTAGGAAGGGACTGTAGCTCATATGCCTTGGCGATGGTTAATCTAACCCACCGCCCCACAGTTGAAGGAGTGACCTTGTTACCTAAGGTAGCTGGCTGAAAGGAAATAAACAGGGCCTCTGTTTTCCTCAGGTTGGCAGTCCTCTTAACATAGATGCGGAGGGCCCTCCTCACGTCCAAGGTGTGCCACCTCTTTTCCAAGGGGTGGACTGGGTTAGGGCAGAAGTTGGGTAAGATCAGTTCCTGCACCCTGTGGAACCAAGTGTTCACCTTGGGTATAAAGGAGGGGTCCAACCGCAAAATTACTCAATCTGTGTGAAGCACACACAGGTCTCTCCTCACTGATAGAGCAGCTAGCTCAGATATCCACCTGGCCGATGTAATAGCCACCAAGAACGCCACCTTACAGGAAAGGTGGCACAGGCTGGCTGATCGTAAGGGTTCATATGGGGCCCCAGTGAGGGATTTCAATAACTTGGACAGGTCCCAGGTAGGGTACCTGTGCACAACCGGGGGACACAGATTAGTCACGCCCCTGATAAATCTTCGGACTGTGGGATGCTGGGCGAGTGATTCCAGCCATCCGCAAGCCAATACTGAGGACAGGGCCACCACCTGCCTCCTGATCGTGTTGGGTGATAGCCCTTTATCTAGTCCATCCTGGAGGAATTCCAGGATCTGGGCTATCGATACCTCTACTGGAGAAATACCTGACTTGCTATACCAGTTACTAAAGGCCTTCCAGGTGGCTGAGTATATACGCTCGGTGGAAGGTCTCCTTGAGGCCTGAATAGTCTTGATGACCCTGGAGGAAAAATTGTCCCCTCTCAGAGCGCTCCACTCAAGAGCCAGGCGGTCAGTTGGAGCCACTGAGGGTCCGGGTGAACCAACACACCCTGGCTGAGGGAGGCCTAGCTCTGAGGGATCCTCCGGGGCTGAGTCACCGAGAGATTCACAAGATCGGCGAACCAAGCTCTCCTGGGCCAATGTGGCGCCAGGAGCAAGACCTCCGCCTTCTCCTCCAGGACCTTCCTGATTACCCTTGGAAGAAGGGGAAGAGGAGGGAAGGCATACATAAGTCCTGGAGGCCACTGGCTGCTGACAGCATCTACTACCTCCACCCCGGGAGTCGGGAACCTCGAGTAGAACCTTGGCAGCTGTGAATTTTCTGGGGTGGCAAACAAATCCACCTCCGGGAGGCTGAAACGGTCCGTTAGGTCCCGGAAGATGGACAGGTGCAGGTGCCACTCCACGTGGTCGATGACTGTTCTGCTGAGCCAGTCCGCCTGAGCCAGTCCGCCTGCAAGTTGGACACCCCAGAGATGTGTTCCGCAGATATGGACAGCAGATGTTTCTCTGCCCAGAGGCCCAGTCTCCTGGCCTCCATCATGAGGGACCTGGATCTGGTGTCCCCCTGACAGTTTATGTGTGCCTTTGCGGCCACATTGTCTGTGAGCACCAAGATGTGCTTGCCGGAAACCAACTTCTGGAAATGACGGAGGGCTAGGTGAGCAGCCCGTAGCTCCAGCCAATTGATGTTCTGTCTCCGGTCCCCCTGGTTCCACTGGCCCTGAGCCATCCGCGATTGGAAGTGTGCCCCCCAACCGAAGAGGCTGGTGTCCGTTGTTACAACTAGTCGCTGAGGCTTGCGGAATAGGCATCCTTTGGCGATGGCTGGAGACATCCACCAGTTGAGGGAACGGAGGACCTCCTTGGAAACCTGGACCCTAGCTGTCGAGCTGCTCCTGCCTGTCCTCTGGAAAGGTAAAAGAAACCATTGAAAGTCTCTGGTGTGCAGGCATGCCCATGGTGTGATGGCAATGCTGGACACCATCTTGCCCAGGAGCTTTGATAGCAGTGCTAAGAGCACCTTGCGTTCTCTCTGGACCCTACCTGCCAGGTCCCTGAGACTGTCCTGTCGCTCCTGGGACAGATACACCCTGCACTCAAGGGAATCTATAACCGCCCCCAGATGGAGCAGGCAGTTAGAAGGAGTGACATGGCTTTTCTCCATGTTAATAGAGAACCCGTGGTCTCTAAGTGCTTGTACCATTATCTGGAGGTCCTCACTCGCTTGATGGAGAGAGGACTGGATTGGGATATCATCCAGGTAACATTGGACACACACGGGTCTGGCCCTGAGATGGGCTGCCAAGGCGGCTAAGACCTTTGTGAACGCTCTAGGTGCAGAAGAAAGGCCGAATGGGAGGGCCCTATACTAGTAATGGGTGCCTGCATAGCAAAACCTAAGGTATTGCCGATGTAAGGGCAGAATAGGTATATGCAGGTAGGCCTCCATTAAGTCAATTGAGGCGAGGAAGTTGCCCTCTCTTACACCCCCAAGAATCGATTGAAGTGACTGCATTTTGAACCGCCTATATACCAGATGGCGGTTTAGTCTTTTGAGGTCGAGAATAGCTCTCCACCCACCCGAGGTCTTGGGAACCATAAAGAGAATCGAGTAGAATCCCTGCCCTAATTGGCCCTCTGGAACCCGCTGGATAGCTCGAACGTCCAGCAGGTGCTGTATGGCTGAATCCATTAGGGCCCTTTTTGAGGTGTCTTTCGAGACTGGGCAGCAGATAAAAAAACTTCGGGGGGGGGTGGAGAGGAATTCCAGGGAGAGACCTGATCACACTGTCTCCCTGACCCAAGCATCCTAAGTAATGTCCTCCCATCGGTCAGCAAAAAGGGCCAGGCCACCCCCAATGGGAGGTATGGATGTGCAGTTACTTGGGGTGATGAAAGGAACGACCTCCTCCTCCCCGAAAGGGCCATTTAGCTGGAAAGGGTCTACCTCTAGCCGGTCTGTCTTGTTGTGCTCTTTGTCTCTGGCCGAAAAACCCCTGCAAGTGTGAGGAACCCATGGCTGAATCGGGCCCCCGAAAGGAAGGGCAGCAGACAGGAGGATAGGGATGAAATTCACCCCTCCACTGCGACGAAGGTAAGACCTTGCGCTTGTCTCTGGTTTCCACCAACACAGGCTCCAGAGCCTCCCCAAACAATTTGTCTCCTGTGAAAGGAGCAGAGGCAAGGCGCCACTTGTGGCGGGTGTCCGCCTGTCATTGCCACAGCCAGAGAAGGCAGCAAGCAGCTACAGAGGATGCAATTGCCTTAGAGGCAAAACGGGCCGAGTTTAGTGTTGCGTCTGCTGAAAACTGGACCGCTGCCACAATCTTGTTGAGATCTTGATGCATTCTTGCATCCGCTGCCGGAATTTTTTGTTGCATCTGGTGGAGCCAGAGCAACGTGGCCCTGTTAAAGAAGGACGCCGTAGTTGCAGAACGGATTGCCCAGGCAGCCGCCTGATGGGCTCTCTGTAATGACTGATCCGAACGCCTGTCTCCAGGTAAGTTGGAGGAGGACATCAAGGTGGCCACAGGTGCGGCCACAGATGGAGTCAAGAGCACCTTCACTAATTCTGGCCCCACATTGAAGAACCGTTTGTCGGTCAACGAAGGAATTGGGGCCGTCCCTGGAGCCGCCCACTGGCATTGGATCACATTGATGAATAGTCGTGGCGCAGGGATGACCTCTGCTTCCTTGCTCGGTTCCGAAAAGAGTGGGTCAGCTAAATTCTGAGGAGCTGGTGGTTCAGTCCTTTCACTGCGTGACCCTAGGCAAGCTGCATTTGTAGCCTTGAACAGAAGGGATTTGAAAAGGCTACAAGGAAAGAGTCCAGTAAAGGCGGGCTGGTCAGGAACTAGGGCTTCATCCTCTGATAGGTCTAATTCCCTGTGCTCTACTTCCTCTGAAAGCGATGATTGGCTATCCAGAGAAGGAGCTGGGGAACCTGGGTCTTGTAGGGGAGGAGATCCCTCCTGACTCAGGTCTAAGCGATTGGCTGAGAAGGCAGAGGCCTCGGAAAATGTTCCTCTGGGCTGCTGCAGTCCAACAGAAATGCCCCGTTTGATGGCTTCTGCGATAATGTCCTAAATATTATCAGGCAGTGAGATCACTTTGCCTATCTCTGGGTGCAGGCCTGTGGCCGTTGGAGTGAAGGTGGCCGAAGGAGCTTTCACTGGTCCTTTCCCTGCCAAAAGTTGGGTTTGGCAGTCTGTGGAAGATCCCCATAGCCCTGCACTGGAGATAGGTAGAGGGAAGTTTTGGAGGGAAAGTTGCTCTACATCTCCCTCTGGTGGCAGTTCATGTAAGCTCGGCCTGTCAGAAGCCTATCTGAGGCATGGCCTCTATCCCTGTTCGCCTTCTCGCAGATCTTTTGAAGGGCCTAGTCTCTGCGCCTTAGATCTTTTAGCTCTGCCTTGGATGGTTTCCTAGGCTTAGAAGCGCTGCTATGAGCTTTAGATTTCGGCTCTGTGAGCTTTTGTGATGGCTGCCTCAGTGCAACTGTCAACTGCCGCTCCGTCCGCCATTTTGGACTCCTTCAATTTGGCGCCCTTTTTAATCTCGGTTGAGACTCTGAGCTAGAGATCTGGCTTGTAGCCGAAATGCAGTGTTGCGCCCAGGAACGCCAATCTCAGCTGAGGCAAGGCCATTAGCTGTTATAATGGAGCGCTAAGCTCCTGTAATGGCTGGGGGCAAGCTGTGGAACGCGAAGCTCCTGTTCAATTAGCAGCGGCTGTCAGCTCTGAGTGGAAGCGCAAAGCTCCTCTGAATGCCGCGGCACCTGTTGTGGTGGGGCAATAGGATTGATCGTCTGGCTGACCCGGAGCGCGGAGCTCCTCTGGTGCTTAGCGCTGTTAAATTAGCCAGGCGGCTGGCCTATCTCTTCCTGGAGCGCGGAACTCCTGTGATGGCTACCCGACTCGCCCACAAGCGGGAGCGTGAAGCTCCACAAATCGCCTCTTCCCCCGTCCACGGGAGCGCGAAGCTCAAGTTGCTGCCCCTGCTGTGAAACGGGAGCGCAAAACTCCACAGTCATTCCGGAGCCTCTCCTGCTCCACGGAACCTCAGCTTAGGTTAGCGGCACAATTGACAGAAGTCCTAGCTAACCTAGCAGCAGGGGAGCCTATCCAGCGACTGGGACCGAAGCCCTTGTCGCTAGACATATCCCAGTGACTCAACCACCCTAGAGGGGAGTCAGCTGGTAAAACTCACGGTTGTGAAAATTTTGTTGGTGAAGAAGCATCCAGGAATAATGAAAACCTTGAAGAAGAAACTCTCGACACGTCTGTCCAGACTGAAGGACTGAGTCAAAAGCTGGGAAGCCCTAGCAACAGAGGCGTGGCATTTCAACTCTGACAGACTCAGTCCAACCAACTGAACAGACGAGGTCAACCCATTCCTGGATGCTATCTCCACCCACAATGGAGAATGATCCACATTACACCGCTATGGCATGAGCAGCACAGATTGCCAGTTTGCTTCCAGACCCAATTGAAAGTTTTCCTTACCTTTAAATCCCTTTATGGCATGCGTTCAGATTACCTGAGGAACTATCTCACTGCAGAGGGGCATGCTATGGAACCTGTCAAGGAATTCCTGCTGGTAGGGTTCAGGAGAAGAACTTTTTCTGCCATGGTTCCCACCCTCTGGACAATTGTGTTTCCCAAGGTAAAATCTGTATCCACCCTTTTGGCCTTCCAAAAGCATCTGAAAACCTGGCCTGGGGGCGCAATGGGAGCGTGTCATTCTGGAGGTGGTTAAGACTCCACCTCCTGTTGGTATGCATCTTGCTCCTTTCCTTCCCATCTTTGCTAATTTTTAATTAATTTTAGTGTTACTATTTATTGTTCTAATGTTTCATGTGGTTGCTTTTATTGAATGCAAGCTGCCTAAAGTTGCT
>QLTV01001474.1:915235-925843 GCA_003457575.1 Thermophis baileyi
AGAGAGAGAGAGAGAGAGAGAGAGAGAGAGAGAGAGAGAGAGAGAGAGAGAAGCATCTCTTGCAAATGCCATATTTTCAGGAATGCTTAAAGGCTCACTTATACCACTGAAAATAAAAAATGGTAGCTAGCTGCAGTAAAATCTTTTTGAATGTATGTCCTTCCTGCTATCCAAATGAAAACAGTCAGAGGGGCAATATAAACAATTGGGGAGGGGGGGCTATAGGAAATGTTTGCTGTTTTTCCTTTCAATAAATAAATATTATGTGCTAGATCACAGGTCAGCATCATTACATGTTTTTAAAATTCTACATGACATGAGCCCAAGATAGTGGTACTTTGTCACAGGATGTGTATTACAAAAATATTACACTATTAATATTAAAATATTGCTTGTGAGTTGTGTTTGGCACTCTCCTGCTCTTTTATGTTTTTTTTATTAATCATTTTGTTTTGAATGCTATTTATATATTTATTCAGTTTTCTCTTATAAGCCACTCAGAATCACATAGGTAAGATGAGAGACTATAAAGATTGAATTAAATAAATAAAATGGAACTATACTGAACAAAAATTAGAAAAATACTGAAAAGTTGCTGTAACTGGACGCCATATTGATTCCCAAAGGTATTTAAATCCATCCACCTGAATCTAATACTGAATACTTTTCTTCACCATATCATGTGTGAATTGGTGGTCACATAAATCTATTAAATAAATCAATAAATAAATCTCACTGCATGAAGAAAGCACATCTATTTCTAAGCCTGAAGAAAATTGTACAGCAATGTCCATACAAATTCATATTGGACTCCATGTCCCCACTTACAAAGATTTATGGTCATTTAATTGTACAATAGTAAGGAAACTGATATGTTTAAGGATATTTTAAGGACATTTTCAAAAGTAAAAACTGAACAATTCAACAAAATGCAAAGTGAAATAAATGAAGACTTCAACTGAATGAGCCGAGGTGGCGCAGTGGTTAGAGTGCAGCACTGCAGGCTACTTCAGCTGACTGCTAGCTGCAGTTCGGCGGTTCAAATCTCACCGGCTCAAGGTTGACTCAGCCTTCCATCCTTCTGAGGTGGGTAAAATGAGGACCCAGTTTGTTGGGGGCAATATGCTGACTCTGTGAACCGCTTAGAGAGGGCTGTAAAGCACTATGAAGCGGTATATAAGTCTAAATACTATTGCTATTGCTATTGAACCCTGGTAAGACTTAGTGGCTGTGGGTTGGTCCTGCTGTATACAGGAATTTACCATCTTTGGTCCTGGATGGGATTGTGCTATCCTAGACAGAGCGTAATGTGGAAGTCCTTTTAGACTCATGGTTCCTGCTTGAAAAGCAGATGGCAACTGTGACTAGGAGGGCCTCTGCCCATTTCTGCATTGTGCACGAGTTACACCCCTTCCTGGACAGGAAGGCCTTCTATTTGGTCACTCATTCCCTGGTTATCTCCTGATTGGACTACTGCAATGTGCTCTACATGAGGCTACTCTTGAAAAGTATCTGGAAGCTTCAGCTGGTGCAGAATGAAGCCACATAAGCCATATTGGGTGCCCAAAGAAGGGCATGTATAACACCTTACATGAAGGATACAGAGGCCCACACAATCGTGGGGCTGCCTAGCCCCAGAACTCATAAACATTTTCCATTATTTTCTATGTAATGATGAAATATAACATATTTAAAGTAGTAAAACCAATTACTGAACCATTAAAAAAGTTCCTGGATAGAAAAGGGAAAGAGAATAAATGTCGGTTGTATTTGAATTCCATTTTGGATTAAGTTTAATGGTTATCTGTCAAGAATGCCAGTTTCATACTAATACTTCAAACTATAAAATTCATTTTTAAAAACCCTCCTAATTTAAATAATAGGAACTGGCAGTTTTCACAAACTGGCATAGTGTTTGGATGAAGCTTTTCCTATCTCCTTCTCTAAGAAATATCAACATAACAAATCTATTTCAGAGCAGTAAACCCAAACTTCAACACTATTTAGTTAATCCTTTAACTTTCAGTTTCACCACCAACTAGTCAAGTCCAAAGCTTTCACATATCCTATGTGTTTATTTATATCCAGTTTTCAGTGTATGGTAACCTGTAGTCAAAATAAACAAAATAGCAGCAGAATATCAAATCAAAAATAAAATCAATGAAACCATATCCAAACAATCAGCAACAATTGCACTATGTATGAAAGCCAGGTATGAAAACAAAAATAATAATAATTAAATCTGATATCAAGGACTTCAAAACACAAGGCAACTTTGAACAAGAAATTCTAGATAAATACAAAACAGGATAACAGGAAAGGTATTAGGTCTAAGTCTCATTTGATAGTTCTGGAGACCAGCCTCCGAAGTTGTTCTCTGGATGGGAAGGTTATAAACTTACGCCACTAACAAGCTTGCTCCACAGAGCAATATTATTAATACCGGTATAATTATTAATATAATTAATATTATTCCCCTCCCCCTTTGCTAATAGTGAGCAGAGTCATTCAAGAACAAGGATATCAACCTTGTTTATATTTTACATGACTATGTTATTGTACTTCATTATACTCTGTAAACTGCAGAAACCCAGTGATATATAAATAAAATTGTACGATAATATATGAAAGGGATCAGTGGAGACAGCTACACCTTAACATGTATATAGAAATGGCAAAACTGGTATAGGCAGTCCTCGATTTACAACATTCGTTTAGTGTTCGTTCAAAGTTACAATGGCACTGAAAAAAAGTGACTTATTACTGTTTTTCAGTTATGATCCTTGCAGCATCCCCATGATCACGTGATCAAAATTCAGATGCTTGACAACTGGTTCATATTTATGACTGTTGCTGTGTCCCAAAGTCATGTGATCACCTTTTGCGACTTTCTGAAAAGGAAAGTCAATGGAGAAGCCAGATTCACTTAACAACCAGGTTTTCTAACTTATTAACTGCAGTGATTCATTTAACAATTTTAACAAGAAAGGTCATAAAATGGGACAATACTCACTTAACAAATGTCTTATTTAAAAACAAAAAAATTGGGCTCAATTGTGGTCGTAACTCAAGGTCAATATTGTACTTGGTCACGGTATTCAAGAAAAAGTGATAACGCTGCATTTAGCAATACCAGCAACACCGCTGAAAGTTTGAATAGCAAGAAATCAATCAAACCAGATTATACAGAATATCAGAACCAGGATACAGTGAATGGAAATGTAAAGAGGAAAAAAACAGGATGTCTACCTACTAAAACACTGGCCTTCAAGCCAGCACCTTTCAATAGTGTTCAGCTACAGGGTAGGGCACGTGAGCTACGAAAAGTTCCAGAAGACTTATTGTTGAGCCTGTTAAAAAGCAACTTTAAAGATCCCATTCTCTGTTACGAGAAATCCCAAGTCTGTGGTTTAATACCAGACATTGCAGGCCATGTCCCGCGGAGAAGTCCCCGCAAAGAAGCCCCAGAACCCGCTTTGGTCTCTGCAGTGCCTCTAGGCGCCCCGGGATTCGAAGGAACTTCCAAGGCCCAGCCTAAAGCCACGAATAGCCCAGACGCGCTTCTCTCTTCACCTGCTCAACGCCGAGGAAAGCATAGAAGTTTTGCGGGACTTCCTCCACGAGGTCGAAGAGCTCCAAGTCGCCGCTCTCCCAAGCGAAGGCGAGCGGTACGAGCAAACCAAGCGCCAGCAGCTGCGGCCAACGCAACCCCGTGCAGGGGCGCGCGCGGCAGCCCAGAGCGCCCTGAGAATTCTCCCGCATCCCCGCTCCTAGGCTGAGTTTAACCCAGAACAGCTGCTCCTGCTGCGCCTCAGCTACACAACACAACCCGGCAGACGTGGCCAGAAAGGAGACTGCCTTACTATTACGCATGCTCCGCTCGCCACGCCGGTTCCGCTCCTCCCTCCGTGAGTCCCACGAGGGAGAACCAGGACGGGGCCCGGCCAATGGGCGATCGCAATACGGTGCGTCATGAAGCTGAACAACCACAAGACTCGGGAAGAGGCCTGCAAAGAGGCTGTAGTTTGGCTGCTCAGGCTGGGAGAAAAGGAAGGGGTTAGACTGAGCTAGGACAAAAGGAAGGGGCTGGGGCGCTGTTTGGAAGTGAGGCCTCCTCCGGGGTGGTAAACTAAACCGACTCTGTACTCTGTAGTGAAGCGTCAGTCTACTGCAAGTCGCATGAGATAACTTGCTAGATTCCCTGTTACACCTGCACGTACTAGATCCTGGAAAAGCTGTGGATAACCATTTCATGCATCCGATGAAGTTCAAGAAAACTTATGATTTTTAATAATCTGTTAGTCTGAAATATGCTACCAAACAGATGAGAACCTCAGAGAAATAATGTGGCAGATACCTGGAATGCTGCTGGAGAAGGATTTGTCTCAAGCCTGACCCAACATTGGTAAGAGTTCAAGATTCAGCTACACAGTGACAATTGTGAGGCAAAAATAAATATTTTGCTGTCCCAATTGCATCACTGCTGTAAAAAATATTTTGCCACATTAGGTGGGCAAAGTCACTCAGAATCCAGATGAGCTAATCTCCAACTTTTGAAATAAGGTATAATATTGAGTCTATTATTGGACACAGCCTTCTGCAATGTGGATTGTATCCCTGGATCCTTGACTCCATGATTGATTAAAGCCATCTGAGATGAGAGAAGGTTGGATTTGAGCAATACTGAGGTCAAAAATTCTAGTAAACTTTAAGAACTTATACATTATTTATTATCTAAAATTCTGGAAGTCCTCAGTTAACAACCACTCATTCAGTGACCATTTGAAATTATGACTACTGAACAAGAGGTGGTTATGACCAATCTTGGACGTTCTGGCCATCCCAGCACTCCTTGGTCAAATGATCATATGATAGCAATCTGGTCATTTGGCCACCAGCAACTAGCTGCAAATATCTTCATATGATCTCTATTTGTGACCTTCCTTATTGGCTTGCCACAAGCAAAGTCAAGCTGGCAGGGAAGGTTTCAAATTGGTTGGGTAAGTCTGTGTACCCTCTGGGAGCTTTGTTGTGCTTACACCATGCCACTACAACCACTCATGGTATTCTCCACAGCCATCTGTGCACCTTCATTCACCCTCCCCCCCAACAGCAGCCATCCCAAGACCCATTGCACTTATGACTTCCCACGTGCATACCTTCTCCCACCCAGCAACAACCACTTCAAACTCCACCATAGCTGTGTAGCATCTTCCTGGCCACTGTACACCCCCTCACTCCCTCTCCCGCCCAGCAGTAGCCATCGGCCTGCTTGCAAGGTACCTGAGACTTGCAACTTCATTTTGGTTTCCCTACTAATTTTGGTTTTAGAAACTGGCAGGAGCTTTCAAAGGTGCTCATTTAACACTGGCAATGGGAACTACAGGAATTGTGGCCATGTGACATTGCAGATTACAACCACATCATTTAGCAATAGAAATTACAATTTTAATTACAGTATAATTATGTTCGATATTAGGAATCAAACCTAATAAATGTCTACTTTTTGTGACCAAAGAAATTACAGTGTTTCACAGTTTTCCCAACCTGCTTCCAACAAGTAAAATCAATGAGGAATCCAGCAAGGCAGGTCGCAAGTCACTCCAATAAGTCACTCATATCCTCTCCCACTCAGCAACAACTACCTTTAACTTGCATTTGTGGACAGCTGCCATCCATTCACATACTTTCCCTTATTCAGTGGGAGGCAACCCTGCTCTCACACCGCAATTCACCAGTCACCCAGCACTCTCTCCCTCACTGGACAGCAACCAGATACCTGCCCACCAGCCTGCATATGAACTGCCTTCCCACTGACTTTTTGGAAGCCAATAAGAAGCTGAAAGGAGGTTCTCACTTAGCGACTCATGATCCTTGCTTAACAATGACAAACAGGAATGCTAGGATTTCCATTGTTAAGCAATGCGACTGTAGGAGATGACTAGGCTGAGCCCAAGGGAGAGGTCAAATGCGTCAGTCATGAGTCCCTGCACACCCACAAGAAATCTAAGTCCACCCCAATTTGAATCTTTCTTAACACCTGCTAATTTCCTTGACCGTTAGTAGCTCAGATTCTTGTAGACAGCTTAAGCTTGCAATAAATCTTTATACTCATTTAAATTGCCTGAATCTCCTGATTTCCCTAGCACTTGACATTACTCACCTTCACCAAAATTTTTCACAAGCTCCAGAATACCCTGGCCATGATCTCAGATCCCAATGCTGCAACAATAGCAGACAAGCAGACCTCCAGTCTATCAGCAGATGCCAAGACAGCACTGAAAACAAAATCAGGAATCTTGCAGCCAATTTTCAACAAATGTTGCAGCAAATACAGATCTGGACTCAACAAGGCATTCCTCTGAAACCACAAACACCTGTTCCACCCATCCAGGCACAACTGCCTGTTGCTACCACACTCATCCCCAAGTCTCCCAGCTGCCTTCCACAAAGATTCACTGGTGAGCCTGATAAGATGAGAACTTTCTTAGTGCTATGTGTTCATCAGCACCCAACCTGGGAAATATCCAACAAACAGATCAAGAGTCTCCTTCATCCTCACTCTTTTAATCGACTTTGCTGCCAAATGGGCATTTCCACTGAACCAACAATCCCATCCTGGATAGCTAACCAAACTTTCTCACTAGATTTAGAATTTTAGAGACTCCATTCGGATAGAAATTGCCGAACAACACATTTTCCAACTCAGTGATAGCATACATTGAAGATTTCAAGCTCATTGCAGCAGATCTGGATTGGAATGAGCCAGCCTTAAGAGCACGATTCAAGAAGGAGCTCAACAAGGCCATAATCATACAACTGATACAACAAGGTATTCCCCAGGGTCTACAAGACCTCTACTAGCCGCTATAGCAACTGAGTCTTGATTCGCAGAACTTAAAGCATTTTTTGGCAGCCCCAGTCAACTGCTTCCAAAGCTGACTTCCCCTGTCACTACCCCTAGCCTCCCTGCTTTTGGGATTTGGACACTGAAGAGCCGATGCAAATTGGAGCAGCCAGAAAAGCCCTAGGAGCAAAGGCGCAGAGAGGTTGCCCTGTGTTTCTACTGCTGAGAGCTTGGCCACATGGTCAAGAATTGCCCTACTAAACCTCCCAGGAAAGGCAACCGACAGACTAGCAATATCTCCACTACTCACCACCTGGACAAGTCCCAAGGCCAGAGAAATGCCTTCCTTCCATGAGCTCATCGGGGGGGAGGGATGTACCCAAGCACTGAACACAGTTCAATTACCTCCAAACTCAGGTATATAAATAAAATTTGATTCTATCCTGACACTTCCCAGTGGTCAGGAAACCACCATCCCTGTTTTGATAGATTCTGGTTTAACCTCTGACTTCATAAGTCTAGCCACATCCAGAAACTTAAGATCCCTACAGTTTTCCTGAAGTCTCCATTGCCAGTGATAACTATTGATGGCCAAATTTTAAAAGCAGGCCCTATTACTCATGCCACAGTGCCTTTGAAGTTAACAGTAAATCAGCAGTCTGAAGAGTTAACCCTCTTTGTAGCTGAACACATTGATCTTCCACTAGTGCTGGGAAACATTTGGTTACAACATCATGACCACACTATTAGGTGGAAAGACTGGTCTATTGCCTTTGAAAATCCTGAATGCCTTTCTCATTGCAATCGGCCCTCCAGAGTTCCTCACCAGCCCTCCCTAAAGGTTCACAGAGAGATTCCCAAGCTGCCAAGTAAATACGCAGACTTCGCTATGTTTTCAGGGCGGAGGAAGCCTGGGCCCTCCACCCACATATGGACTGCAATTGCACCATAAATCTGGTCCCTGGCACCAAAATTCACACCAAAAAACAATACCAAATGTTTACTATAGGTAGTCTTCGACTTACAACAGTTCATTTAGTGACCAAAGTTATAAAGGCACTGAAAAAAGTGACAGTTTTTCACACAACCATTGCAGCATCCCCATGATCACATGATCAAAATTCAGATGCTTAGAAGCTGGTTCATATTTATGACAGTTGACTGTCCTAGGGTCATGTGATCACCTTTTGTGACCTAAGAAAGTCAATGGAGAAACCAGATTCATTTAACAACCATGTTATTTAACAACTGCAATGATTCACTTAACTATGCCAAGAAAGATCATAAAATGGGGCAAAACTCACAACATATATTTCACTTAGCAACATAAATTTTGGGCGCTATTGTGGTCATAACTCCAGGACTACTTGTACAGAATTAGTAACTTTAAAACAATATTTGGACTCTAATTTGCAAAAGACGCTCCCAGCTTCCTGCCTCGGCTCCCACCTTCTTCATACCCAAGAAGTAAGATCCCAGTGGGCCTAATAAGTACATTTAAAGCCTTGTAATCACAGTAAGAAAGCATTATCTGCTGCTGTTAATTCCAGACCCATTAGATATGCTGCAGGAAGCCAGCATTTTTCTGAGACTGGACCTCTGCAATGCTTACAACCTCATTCGAATCAAAGAAGGCCATGAATACTTTGACACCAGATACGGCAAATTTGAATACACAGTGCTGCCTTTTAGACTACGTAATGCCCCAGCCATATTTTCAGATTCATGAATCAAATCTTTGCAGATTTAAAAGATAAATTTGTTGTCCTATATTTAGATATCTTAATCTACTCTGAGAATGAGGCTCAGCACACAGACCATTTGCGCGCAGTCCTCAGTAGCAATAGCAATAGCACTTACACTTATATACCGCTTCATAGTGCTTTACAGCCCTCTCTAAGCGGTTTACAGAGTCAGCATATTGCCCCCAACAACAATCTGGGTCCTCATTTTACCGACCTCGGAAGGATGGAAGGCTGAGTGAACCTTGAGCCTGGTGAGATTCGATCTGCCAAACTGCTGGCAGCCGGTGATCAGCAGAAGTAGCTTGCAGTACTGCACTCTAACCACTGCGCCACCGTGGCTCAAATAGACTTAAGAGATAACCACCTGTTTACCAAGCCAGAAAAATGTGCCTTTGATTTGCAGCTAGACTTCTTGGGCTCCTGTAGTTTCACAAGAGGCATCCAGTTGGATCCCAGAAGATCCAAACTGTACTAGACTAGCAAGCCCCTCACACAGCCAAAGACATCCAATGCTTCCTGGGCTTTGCTACCTTCTACAGGAAATTTACACGAGGCTTTGCCCATAAAGCCACACCACTGACACAACTGATGAAGAAAGGAGTTAAATTTGCATAGACCTCTACAAACAATCAGCATTCGAACAGTTAAAGCAGCTCTTTGCTTGCCAGCCCCTCCTTCAGAACCCAAAGAAATTTATTGCCCAAACCAATTCCTCAGATGTTGCCATTACAGCTGTTCTTTTATAGGATGGGGGACACAAAAGACAGCCTCTTGCCATGTCCCTTCTTTTCCAGAGCCCTGACTGCCCCAGAACACAATTATTATATCTTTAATAAAGAATCCCTTGCCATTAAATCAGCATTCCAACACTGGACAAAGTGTTGCACCAGGACTTAGTTACAAGGATAAAGACTCAGCAACAACTAGTTTGCTTCTCAAGGGCCAGGATAGATTACCTCAAGGAGACCCCCAGCAGGTGCTGTAATCCTGTTTGCAATGGAGGGAGGTGCCCTGAAACACAAAGGCAGAATAATAGTTCCCCCCCTGCTCCCCCACGCAGGGAAGAAGTACTACAGCTTTGCCATGATAATCAAATGGCTGGGCATGGGGGCATGTTCAAAATCCTACACAGAACATTAAGGGACTTTTGGTGGCCTAAGATGGCTACAGACATCAAAGAATATGTGATCTCTTGCCACGCATGCAGAAGGGTCAAACCCAGGGGAGGTATTTAGCCGATTTGGACCGGTTCGGGCAAACCGGTAGTTACGGCCAGCGGCTGGGCCCGCCCCGGCGCTATCCTGTCTTTAAAACAGTTGCCGTGTTTTTGACGCAGCGTGCATGTGCGCAAGACAAGCAAAGCTATCCCGTCCTATACAATCGCTGTGTTTTTGATGCAGCGCGCATCTGCGCAAGGCGAGCAAAGCGAGCGTGCGCGCACGCTCTCACATTTTCAATTCTGGGTGAACCGGTTGCTAAATTATGTGAAGCCCACTCCTGGCCAAACCCCTCTATCAGAAGCCTGCAGGACCTTTGCAGCCACTGCCTACACACACACCCCAATCTTTGTCATATGATTTCTGTGGATTTCATTGCATTGCAATTCAGCTCATTGCAATGTTGAAATAAACAGCCAGGCACTGAGCAATTGGATCATGTTCATATGACTGTGGAGATGCTGTGATAGCTGGAACTTTCAGTTGTGAGTTGCTCTTATTCAGCACTAAAATCACTTTAAACCAGGGGTGAAATGCTCCCGATTCGGGCGTGCCTGCGGGTCGCCGGACAGCCGGTAGCGACGGAAGTGGGAGACTTCGCCCACCCACCCGGACACCGCCATTTGGGTTCTTTTACCCTCTGTGCATGCGCAAAGCGTTCTGCACATGCGCAGAGGGTAAAAGAACCCAAATGGCGGCGGGTGGGCGAAGTCTCCCGCTTCCGTCGCTACCGGCTCTACGGCGACCGACAGGCACGAGCGAACCGGGAGCATTTCACCGCTGCCTTATAGACTTGTTT
>QLTV01001474.1:928038-943296 GCA_003457575.1 Thermophis baileyi
GGGGGTCGCGGCGGTGAGGTGGGGGTCACGGGGGGGCCGCGGCATTAGAAAGGTTGAGAACCACTGATATACACGCTTGACAAAATAAATAAATAAATAAGTTTATACACACACACACAACACACACACACACACATTTTGGGGTTCAATTCATATACATGTGGATTCTTTATATGCGGATTCTATATAATTATTTTAAATTAATTTTCTCAGTATTCGATCAAATCACTTAATTTTGTCAACAGCCAGATCATAAACAAATATGTGCAAGATGCAATATAAAATACTCCAAAGCTAAAAATACAAAATAGATTTACCTTAAATGGACAGTTGAAAAAAAGGCAATAGTTTTCTTCTCTAATTGTCCAAGCCACTGGATGATGGTCACTGTAAGCACACACACAACTGGATTGGGAAGTAACCTACAGTATTAGGCAATATTAGAAGGACCATAAAATTTGATTGATAAGAAAGAACTATACATTCTTACAGAATACAGATGTTATTGACTGAAATTCTCAGAGCTGCAAAGACAAACTCGTTTACAACATAGCAATATTGTACCTTGCCAGTGTGAAGGCAGTAATCAGGAATTGTTATTTTGAAAAATAATTTGTTTTGAACATTTGATTCTATCTGTTTTAAAGTAATTTAAAATCATGGGTACATTCAATTGAACTGTGTCCCTTATTTTTTTTTCTTAAGATTTGCTCTAGCATTTGGTAAATCTAAACTTAAGTCAAGAGTAAAAAAGAAAGAAAAAGAAAACACCCGTTCAATTAGAATGTTACCTCCAAAGAGTATTTAAAATACCGGATCAATATAAGGTGGGTCAAATCCAATACACTATAGAGCTAAATTCAGTTTTAACCAATAGTTAAAATTACAATTTAGTAGAGGGGGGAATGGCTTTAAAGGGTAGGAAGAAGAGCCACTTCAAAGCCACAGTCAAATAAGATGAGCCTGAACAGGGGCCAAAAAAGTAACTTGAGAAAATGTCTCAGATAAACCCCTCCTTAGTTCACACAAAGAGGGAGGGAGAGTACATTCATATTTGCAAGGTTCTGTTGTTATAGCTGTTACAATAAAAGTAGTCCCGACTTACATGGCATTGGTTTCTCAGTCTAGTCTACCTTGTAGAAATGACAAATTTAGGTCTTACAGCTTCCAGAGTCCAGCCTTAAGTCATAATGTAATTAAAGAATGAAATTAAAGATGTAAAGGCTGCCATTAGGAAAGCACTAGACTGCTTTTAAGGATTAAAATTTAAGACTGTTCTAAAGCATTAATTCAAAAACCAAAAGATGTAAACTGGACCATAACCCATGTCCTGGTCCATATGACTTCTTCTACAGCTTTCACCTTGAAAAGTTTAAAGTTTACTTGTTTGCTTAACATAAAATACTGTACAATCTAATAATTACGAGATGCATGGTTAATACATAGGTCATCAGAGGTGGGTTCCTTCCGGTTCTAACCGATTCTTTAGAACCGTTAGTAGCTCGGTGATGATGTCACAGAGCCGGTTCCGTTGGTGTCTCTGTGGGTGCCGCCATCTTGGATTTTGCTTCTGTGCATGCGCAGAAGCTCATTTTTGCTTCTGCACATGCGCAGAAGCTAATTTTTGATTGCTGCGCACGCACACGGCGCAACCCTGAGTGAACCAGCAGCAAAAGGATCCAGAACCCACCCCTGTAGGTCATGTAGGTCATCAACCATCTAGTTGGATGCAGGTGATCTTCAGATTCTTCCAGATTAGATTTAAAAAGACTTGGCACTTCCGTCTCTGGTCATGACTTCCATCTTGATTTTTTTTAGAACCCTCACCACTCCCCCTCCTCCCACAAAGTTATTCCTGGATGTATGAGTCAGAGGTGTGTTGCAACTTACCTCGCTGCCAGTTCGCTCTCTCCCGCGCCATGTGGGCGCCCCTCATGGGCGCACGCGTGCTTTGCGCACACGCACATGCGTATGCGCAGTAACAAAAAAAACGGGGGGGGAAACAAAGCCGGAAAAAAGATGGCGACCACATGCACAGAGCCGGAAGTCGGCTTCTGCGCATGCTCAGAAGGAAAAAAAATTCAAAAAAAATATTTTAAAAAAATTCAAAAAAAAGATGGCAGCCCCCACAGACCGGCACCGACCGATCCGGTTTGGTGATGTCATTGTGACATCACCAGCGGGCCGCTACCGGTTCAGGAGAACCGGTCCGAACCGGGAGGAACCCACCCTTGGTATGAGTTCCTTTTCCTAACATAAGAAAACACAGCCAGGGGACAGAGAATTAGGAGCTGCTTTCCACCTCATTCATCTTAGACAAGAAGGGCTGTTTAATGTATGATTTTGTTTCAAAAATAAGTGCCAGGCTTGTATTGCATACTCATACTGTTTATATTTTCTATGCATTTCTCCCCTTTAATTCCTTTATTCAGTGGTGACAGCAATATTGCTCAGTTTTGACAAGAAAAACATGGTGGTTGGCAAACTGTGCCACAGTCCCTTTAGGTTTTTAAGGAAGTTGCCAGAGCAGACTTTGAAAACAATTCTGAGTAAACCTCATTGTACATACTATGCAATATATGGTTAGGAAGCTTTTTACCCTGAGTAATACAACTCTGATAGGATATTTGATTCCACAATTTAACAAGTGACAGGACTCAAATTTTGACACTGGTTTTCTTTCTCATAAAAATTAGATAAGACATACTAGTTCTAGTAAATGTTTTTTTTTCCCTTTGCAGATTTCAGACTTTTAACAAATATCGTGTCATTATGTTATGATGGCCCAAACCTGTTGCTCCTATTGACTTTATTTCAGTAATTTGGTTTATATGTGTGTCCAGCTTCACAGAGCATGATGCCAGTTATTCATTGCTAAATTTCACAAATATTTCCATGTAGACTTCACAGATATTTGCAGTTTTTTTTAAATGTCATTTGACCACAAGGGGGCAAGGGGAAGTTTCTCTCAGCTCAGCTCAACCTCAACAATATTTACATTGTTTTTTGTCTTAACATGGAACATGCAGTGAATCAATGTTGTCACAATTGTAGCTTTTCCTTAATATTGTTATAGCATTTTTAATTAATATTGTTATTGTGGGTTTGATACTGTTTTATTTTCTTGTGAGCTTTCCTGGAATATTAGCAAACTTTTAGAAAATTTTTATTAAAAGTTTTATAAATGTAGGGATTGTTGTTGTAGTTAGTTGCGAAGTCGTATCCGACCCATCGCGACCCCATGGACAACGTTCCTCCAGGCCTTTCTATCCTCTACTATCCCCCAGAGTCCATTTAAGCTCACGCCGACTGCTTCATTGACTCCATCCAGCCACCTCATTCTCTGCCGTCCCCTTCTTCTTTTCCCCTCAATCGTTCCCAGCATTAGGCTCTTCTCCAGTGAGTCCTTGCTTCTCATTAGGTGGCCAAAGTATTTGAGTTTCATCTTCAGGATCTGGCCTTCTAAAGAGCAGTCAGGGTTGATCTCCTCTAGGACTGACTTGTTTGTTCGCCTTGCCGATGATCAGCTGTTCCAGGCTGCGGGGATCGCTGCCGCCGCCTATCGCTGCCTCTGCATGCCCCATTTTCTGCCTCCATGCGTGAGTTTGACACGCGTGAAATAGTTAAATCACTAAAACGTACAGTACATTAACTACTATTGTTCTTGTGACCTGCCCCTCTTGTTAATGTAAATGATTGTTGATCCGGCTATCATTACTGCTAACATGATTATAATGGTTACATTAGTAAAGAAACTATCAAACACAAGTTTCCTTAGATAATTTTCAAGACAGAAAAAAAATAAAAATGTAAAGACAGAGAAACTTGCACAAGTGGGCCCCTTTGTATCTGGGAATTTATAACCTTTGATTTTTGATGGGGTTGCACTACCAGTCAGAGCATAATCTCTGCTGAAGAGCAGCCATGGTTTTTGCTCAACTTCATATTGTCCATCAGTTATGCCCGGTCCTGGATAGGGAGGCTTTCTGCTCTGTCACTCATGCCCTGGTCATTTCCTATTCGGACTACTGTAATGCACTCTACATGGGGCTATCATAGAAAAGTATCCAGAAGTCTCAGCTGGTACAGAATGCATCTGGGTACAAAAAAAAAAATAGCACATGTGACACTTCTGCTATGCAACCTACTATTAGGCTTTAGTCTATTTCTCGGTCCAGTCCAATATGTTCATTATGACCTATAACCATGATGGCGAACCTATGGCACGTGTGCCACAGGTGGCATGCGGAGCTATATCTGAGGGCACGTGAGGCGTTGCCCTATGTCAGCTCCAGTGCGCATGCGTGCGCTGGCCAGCTGATTTTCGGCCTTGGGGAAGGCTGTTTTTGCCCTCCGGAGGCTTCAGGAGGCTTCCCTAAAGCCTCCGGAAGCCGAAAAATGGCCCAACGGGCAAACTGGAAGTCCGTTTTTCTGAACTTCCGGTTTGCCCGTTAGGCTGTTTTTTGCACTCCGGAGGCTTCAGGGAAGCCTGAGGGTGAAAAACGGCTCAACAGGGGGGGGGGCATGCGCAGGGATGCATGGATGCGCAGTGTGGCGCGCGTGGGTGGGGGTTGTGTGCCGGCACGGGCACTCCCATTTCTGGCATGCAAGAAGAAAAAGGTTAACCATCACTGACCTATAAAGCCCTACATGGCATAGGGCCAGGTTATCTTACTTCAGCCCATTTCAGGCAGGCAGGGAAGGCAATATTGCAGATCCCATCAGCCAAAGAATTCTGACTGATGGGGTTCAGGAAGAAAGCCATCTCTGCATTTGCCTTCATCCTATGGAACATCCTCCCCTCAGAAGTGAGGCAGGCCCACATCTCTTGATTTTCCAGAAAGGCATGAAAACATGGCTCTGTGGCCTTACTTGGAGCACAGACAGCAGCCATGGGGCTGGCTGGTTCATCCCCTAAAAACCCTCCCCTGGCTTTTTAATTAATGTTTAACATTGCTTGCCTCCTTTGAATTTTATATAATTTTTTATGTTTTTAATATTTCATTGTACATCTCCCAGAGTCTCTGTGTAAGAGAGATGGGAGTCTTTAAAATTGGATAAATAAAAATAATATTCTCCAAACTGCCTCTTACTTGGAAGAGCTCACTCTCCAAACTGGTTTCTTTAGTAGCAGAGCAGCGTGTCTTATAGATGAAGTCTTCCAAATGAGAAAGGGTGACTCAGTTTTTCTAAAATGTTATCCAGGAAACAAAATTTTGTTTCCTTCTCTCCTTCAAGCCAACTCAAAATTGCAGCCTATATAGCTATGTAATAAACAGTGGCCACCAGCCAATAAGAGGCTATGCACTCACTGCTTGTAATATGAGCTCTGTTCCTAAGAGACTAAAAAGACTTGAATAACAGCTGTCTTGTTTTAGTTACTTATTATTTCCAGAGTTTTTATAACAATGTCTGTTACTTTCAGTTTCTATCAGAAATGTAATCTTGTGCAACTGACTGACTCCAAATGCTGATTTTTTTACACCATGTGATGGATTTATATGATGAAAGCATCTTTTATTTGCATTTTATTGCTTGTCTGTTTCTTCTTGTTTGTATCCTTCCCAGCATGAGTTTTTTGCCAACTATGAAAATTTGAGCACAGAAAAGTGCTGAACACCGTGTATTCCAAGAACCTAATAATCTATTTATTCAACTGAACCAAATGGGTGTCTCCAATATTTAATTTGTAAAAGCAGAGATGGCAAAAATAATGCACATTTGAAAATTACACCCTTTTCCTTGAGGGCCCTGACCTATAAAACCATATCAATAAGAGATTCTGCCTTATTATTATAATAATAATAATTATTATTATTATTATTGCTACAGATTAGAGCATGAAAAATAGCTCCAATGAGACTAGAACTCACAGTTTTCCAGTTTCTAGCCTGGTGCCTTAATACTGAACGGGGTGATGGTGGTGGTATTCAGATGGTTCACAAATATCAGTTGTTCGTGATATTTGGTAGTAAGCCTATATGCTACATAAGAGAGGCAGAAAGTTTCATCTAAAAATACCTCTACACTTCTGCCATTCTTTTCTAAGAATGATTTCTGCTCAAAGTTTCTGGTCTCTTCTTGGTTAACTGTAAAATAACAGAAACTCTGAAAGCCTGTGTCAACTTGGTAAGGTTTTGCCAAATCTAATATGATGAAAAGCCTGATTACTGAGCAGAGTTAAGAAAGATTTTTAAAAACATGTTTTTCTTTTTTAGAAAATGGAAATGGTATCAAAATGAAGGACACCAAGAACAGAAACATCATAAAGAGAGGACTAAAAAGAAGAAAAAATAGAAGAAAAAAAAGCAAGAAAAAAAAAGAAAATATCATATTCCTATTTTAAACTTGACAATTTAAATAATCTTTTTTTTCTTCTATTCAGTTGTATCTACTTCTCAGAGACTACCTGGAAATATCCCAGCAGTTTTCTTAGCAAAGTTTTTCAGAAATGCCTCCTTCCTAGGGCTAAGAAAAAGTGACTGGCCCAAGGTCAACCAGCTGGCTTTGTGCCCATAGCAGGACTACAACTCATGGTCTTCTAGTTTCTAACTTAATACCATAACCACTACACCAAACTAGCTCTCAAACATTATTTACAAAACCCTAAACTAATAGCGGGAAGTTAAATAGCTATCCAAAAAAGGATATAGAAAAAAATGGACTGAAACTTTTGCATTAATGTGATTGTTTGATAACTTTTGACCCTATGAAAATATTCAGTTTGGAGACTTGATTCAAACACTTGAATTATTAAGGAAGACCATTGTGAAAGTGGCACTCTTCTTGAAAACAATATTTACAGCTATTTAGAAGATTGGACAACAACAGTTATAACCCGAGTTTTTGAATCAGGATCTATAAGAATCTACATAATTACAAGCTATTAGCAGTAAGATACCTATCATGCTTAGAAGGAACCCGCCTCTTGCAGGAACAACAGCAGGAAAATATGATTGTTCTCGATGTTCCCCCTAAGTGCTGGGATAGGATGAGGAGGATGAGAGGATTTAATGAAAATGTTGGAAGTTTAACTTCAGTGCCAGGTTTTTAATGTTTATGCTTTTAATAGATTTATGTTATGCTGTTTTTACTGTTGTTTAATTGTTGGTTAGGAGTTGCCCAGAGTTCAGAATAAGATGGCCGACTATATAAATGTTTTCAATAAATGAATAAAATAAAGTAGATAGGTTTCTAAACAGCTAGCGATCACCCCGGATCATGTTTTCTTTGAAGCATCTAGAAAATATATATTTAAAAAATGAAGTTCATAAATCAACTTTAGGTCTTTGCTTGCACCCTCTTCAGTCCCATTTAATTTGAGGGTGGAACATTTGAGAAGTTAATATAAAAAGAGTGTACAAATCTTTCTGCTGGGTTTTAAAAGGACAGATATAAAATACATTCATCATCTAGGTGACACTAATATACTTTCTGTCTCATCCATTGTCCACATTTCTGTAACTCGAAGTTGTGATCAGAGATTGTACCCGATATTTCTGAACATCAAAAAGACCAAGTTCATAACTACTGCAAGGAATGAAAACATCAAAGTAGAAATTGAGAGTGAAGAGAAAAAATTCACTTTCCTAGGATTGCAGATCATTCAAAACAATGAATAAAGGCCAGAAATGTAAAGTCGGATTGCATTGGGTTACACAGCAATGATGAACATGACACCAGACATGTCACTGGAAGGCAAATTTTAAAAAAACTGCACCTCTCTTATTTTGGCCATGTTACGTGGAGGAAGCACATTATGTTTGGAGGAAGCAATTATGCTTGGAAGAATTAGTGGTAAAAGGAAACCAGGCCACCAAAGAACATGATGGTTAGACACCATCAAAGCCAGAGCACAGAACAACTCAAAGAATTAGTGCGAGATAAGAAGACATGGAGAGATCTGGCCATAGAATTGCCAAGAGTCGGACACAACTGAATAACATTGTCATCATCACCTTGATATTTAAATTTCCCTTTCTTCCTTACAATCCATCATTCAGTCTGATATCTTTGCTTTCTTTTCTTTTGCTACTTTGATAAATCTTGCCAGATAAAGATTTGAAAATCTTTTTCCGAAAGTTTTAAATTCTAGCTCTTATTTTTTAAATATTTTCTGACATGATACTATGTGTGATTGCTGACCGTGCACATAAAATTTTATACTAAGCTGCCTTGATGATTGTTGCCATCATTTGCAGACATCACTTGACATCAGAATCCACTTTCTGGATTATAATATTGTAGAAAGAAACGTGCTTTCAGTCATTTGAAAAGTTTTGTTTTTTCTGCCAGGGACAGTAATTCATAATCATTCATTTATTTTTTTTAATCTGGGGCTATCATTCAACTGAAGAAACTACATTCAATTTTACAACTTTTTTTGAGGTGTTTGTTAAGCAAATGCCATGGTTGTTAAGTAAACCAATAGTTCATTATAGGTCAGTTTTGCCAAAAATTGTAAGTAAGTGCCTTTTTTTTTTTTGCAAAACCATCATAAAATGTGGTCACATGACCATGGGATGCTGCAAACAGCCACAAGTAAGGGCTGTTGTCAAGTGCCCAACATGCAGTCACATGACCAGGGGTGGCCATTAGAACTTCAGAACCATGTTGTAAGTGCCTTCAAAGAGGTCTGTCATAATTTTGAATGGTTATGAAGTGACTGGTCCAGTGGTGGGTTTCAAAAATTTTTACTACCGGTTCTTTGGGCATGGCTTGGTGGGCGTGGTGTGGCTTGGTGGGCGTGGCTTGGTGGGCGTGGCAGGGGAAGCTGTAAAATCTCCATTCCCACCCCACTCCAGGGGAAGGTTACTGCAAAATCCCCATTTCTTCCTGATCAGCTGGGACTCGGGAGGCAGAGAATAGATGGGGGCGGGGTCAGTCAGAGGTGGTATTTACTGGTTCTCCAGAACTGCTCAAAATTTCCACTACCAGTTCTCCAGAACTGGTCAGAACCTACTGAAACCCACCTCTGGACTGGTCGTAAGCTAAAGATCTGCATATAATTACTAAATTATAAATACTGATTAAAAATTACTATTAGGCTTTAATCAAGAATAAATATCAAGAACCACAAGCAAAAACATAAATCACCACATAAAATTATACACTACAATAAACTGAGTCAGAACTGATAATCTGCCCCTCTTGTGAACAACAGATTCCAAATATAAGCAGGCAATAATAGTTATGGCATTTGGTGATTTCTGAAAATCAACAAAATTTATTCTCGAAATCAATAGTCCATGTATCTGTCAAAGAGTACAACTGATTAACTGGATCCCACTTATTATTTATTTCTTTAAAAAATGTATATAGCTGCCCAACTCACACATAGGTGACTCTAGGTGGCGTACAAAAATTTCTTGATTTATAGAGTCACTCAGCTCCAATAATGTGATAATGAGTGGTGTACATTAAAAACAAACAATGAACAGGAAAACAAATGCAGGTAGTCCTTGACTTACAGTGATTTATTTAGTGATTGATGTTACCACAGCGCTGAAAAAAGTGACTTATGACTGTTTTTCACACTTGCAATAGTTGGAGCATCCCCAAGGTCACATGATCAAAATTTGAATGCTTGGCAACTGGAATGTATTTATGAAATTGCCAGGGTCACATTTTGTGATCTTCTGATAAACAAAGTCAATGGAGAAGCCAGACTCACTTAACAACCTTGTTACTAGCTTAACAACTGCACTGATTCACTTAACAACTATGGCAAGAAAGGTCATAAAAGGGGGCCAAAGTTACCTTACAACTGTTTTGTTTAACAATGGAAATTATGGGCTCAGTTGTGGTGGTAAGTTCAGGACTACCTGTAATAATTGCACAGCGTTAAAAAAAAACAGTCCAATTATAAAAAATGTAAAATGGCAAGCAAAATGTAATAATTAAATAACCCAAAGGAGACTTTATTCAACAGGTCCCAAATGCCAGGTCTTAATATTGGAATTTCATAAAAAAGGAACCTACTTTGCAAAAAAAAAAAAAGTCATCATATATCTATGTAGTGTACAATTTCTTGAACAAATTTGGCAGTAGTTCTTCAAGGTATTTACTGGAAATCTTTCCTACTTGGAATCATTACAATTAAACATTCAAGATTTTGCAGACTAGTGCTATAGAGTACAAAAGACACACAGCTCTTTTCCTGTCAATGGGACAATAATTAAATGTTGAAGATATACCAGTTCCAGAAGATCCTCATGTGCAATAGCATATAGAAGTAATGTCATGTGGAAAATGTCTAGGAAACTTTAGATTAACAGAGTTGGAAGGGACGTTATAGGTCATGCTCCGTTCGGAGAACCAGGCGGGTAGGAACTGAGGCAAGACAGGTTGTGTAATAATAACAACCTTTTATTGCTAACGAGCTAACACAGTAAGAATGAGGCAACTCCAGAAACCGGCAACGGCAACTTTCCGTCTGACAGCTCTTTATATATCAGCTGTCAGACGGACCGGCCAATGGCGAGGCTGCGTTCTCCCACCGAGCGGCTGTCATAGTCCAGCCAATGGGAGGCGCCTCTGAGTCAGCACGCTCCCAGGTAAATGGCGTAGCCTTGAGGACTCAACACCCCTTCCCTCCAGGATGGCGCATGCGTAGTCTGATAAATACGCGGGAGGCCGGCGGCTCCGCCCAGATCACCTTAATTCAGGGGCAGTCACCATAGGAGGAGGTTGTGGCTGCAGAACCTCCGGAACTCCCTGCAACTGTGCAGCAACTACGACTGGAGGCTCCCCTCTCAAGGATAGGCCCGTTTCCAAAGGTAAGTCTGGCGATGAGAACACTTCAGTTGTCGGTGCACCGATTGGCTTGCGTTGGTTGGGAAGGTCTGCTTGGGCCATTTCTGCCACCGGGTCAGATGGGGCCCATACTGGTGGCGGTCTGGCTGCGCTGAGCGCCTGCCCTCGTAGCTGGTTGATATGTCGGCGCCAGGTTCGGCCGTCTACAAGTTCGACCCTATAAAAATAGGGTCCGGTTATTTCTGTTATGCCTCCAGGCAGCCACCGCGGTTTGCCCCCATAATTTAGGGCATAAACTGAGTCTCCAATGGCAAAGGTCCGAGAGTGGCTGACAGAGGCTGGGGTTTGTTCAGCTGTATAGCTAGGGCGGAGCCGGTCCAGGTTGGCCCAGAGCCGTCATCCCATCAATAACTCCGCTGGGCTTCAGTTGGTGACCGGGCATGGGGTTGCATGCTGCGCCAGGAGGTATTTGGCTACTTTTTCATGCCAGTCCCCAGGGCCAAATCTGCTTAAGGCCTCTGGCCGAATGGACGGTTCGTTCCGCCATGCCATTGCTGGCTGGGTGAAACAGGGCTGTCTGGGTGAATCCCATGCCCAGCGAGGAACCCCTGGAAGGGGGCCGAGGTTAACTGCGGGCCATTGTCTGAGACCAAGGTGTCGGGCAGCCCATGGGTGGCAAACAGCCTTCTCAAAACCCTTATTTTAAGCCTTAGAAGTGGTGGATGCCATAAGGGTCAATTCCACCCACTTGGAATAGGCGTCCACCACGACCATAAAGGTTTGTACCAGGAATGGTTGTTAAGGAAATGAGTATATGCATCAGAATGTGGGGTTGCAGTTTGATATCATAGAGTCAATAAAACAGAGATCTTCAAAGTCTTCAAAAATAATTTACTTGCTTAAACTAACAATGTCCAAAACAAAAAATATTAACACGAAGGTAAGATTTTAGCACTTAGCTATTAATCTTTAGCAGATAAATCTTCTACAGAAATATAATAGAAGAATCCTTGAGCGTCTGTAGTTTTTCTGTAGTTCTGTAGCATTATCAGGAGCATGAGCAGAAACGAACTCTCTTTAGTCAATCAGGCAGTCAGTCTGACTCAAGCTAGCCTGTTCTCCTTATATAACAGTTAACAAGCTTACAATACATTTAAAGCAATACCAACAAACATAGATTAATGGTTTAAGTATACATTAGTAAACCCAATCACTTTATACATGATTCTGACAATGGTCCAGCGAAATCCACATCGATTTGTGACCACAGGGCTCTAGGGGTTTCCCACTCCCTAATAGGGGCCGCTGGTGGTGCTGGCTGGGACTGTTGGCACTGCTGGCACCCAGCTACCCATTCCATGATCTCCTGATCTAATCTTGGCCACCAAATATAAATACGGCCAAGAGCCTTCATCCTGACTATGCCAGGATGAGTGTCATGTAGGCATTTCAAAATTGGCGCTCACAACTTGGGCGGAACTACTACCCTGCTTCCCCACAAAAGGCATCCTTTTTGCACGGATAGCTCATGCTGTCTAGTCTGGTATGGCTGGAATTCGGCGGACACCATTCCCTGTGGCCACCCCCTGTGTACCCAGTCTAGTACTTGCGCCAGCACCCGATCTTTGGCTGAGTGCCTGACAATGTCGGCTGCAGATAGGGGGACCTGCTGGCCCTCAACCAGTAGGACTGAGGAGGCTGGGGCTGGGTCTATGACAGTTACTGGGAGTGGGCAGCGGCTTAGAGCATCGGCGTGGCCCAAGTTCTTTCCTGGCCTATGGGTCAGGCAGTAATTGTATGCTGCCAAAAACACTGTCCACCTCGACATGCGAGGGGACAGGATTTGAGGGATTTGACGGTCGCCTGCCAACAGACCCAAGAGAGCCTTGTGGTCTGTAATTAGCTCGAAAAAATGGCCATTGACATAGTCATGGAATCGCTTGATTCCTGCCACAGCTGCTAGGGTCTCCTTATCTAATTGGCTGTAGTTTCTTTTGGTGGGAGATAAGGTTCTGGAAAAATAGGCAATAGGGGCTTCCGTCCCATTGGGTAGCTTATGGCTGAGGATGGCCCCAATGCGATACGGCGAGGCGTCGCATGCTAACAAAAGTAGCAGGCTGTCACTGTATTGGACCAACACGGCATTAGATGTTAGCAGGTCCTTTACTGCTGCAAAAGCATTAGCCTCATGCCTACCCCACATCCAAGGTGTTTTGTTATCCAAAAGCCTGTGGAGTGATTCCGCTACAAAGGCTTTGTGGGGTAAAAAAACAGCATAAAAATTCAGCAGTCCTAAGAATGCTTGCAGTTCTGCCTTATTCGTAGAGGTTGGTGCTTTTTAATTGCATCCACCTTGGAAGGTGTCGGGTGCAAACCCTTTGAGTCTATGAGATAACCCAGGAATTCGACTTTAGGCACCCCAAGTCTGCACTTTTCACGCTTCAGTTTGAGACCAGCTTGTTTAAAACGGGTCAAAATGGTATGCAGTTTGCTGATGAGTTCTGTCTGGCGCTAGCAGATATTAAAACGTCATCGAAGTAAGGCATGACGCCAGGAATGCCTTGGAGCAAACACCCCATTAGGCTTTGTAATAGCCCAGGGGCCACGCTCACCCCAAATTGGAGGTGGTGGCATTTGAAAGCTCCCCGATGCATGACAATGGTTTGGGCCATGGCAGTGGCATCGTCAATGGGGAGCTGCTGGTACGCCTGAGCTAGGTCTAGTTTTGCGAAAATGCTACCCTGGCCCAAGGAGTGAAGAAGATGCTGTACTACTGGGACAGGGTATGGGTAGGCTTGTAATGCCCTATTGAGGGTACACTTGTAGTCAGCGCAGATCCTAATGGAGCCATCTGGTTTAATGGGAATAATGATAGGCATTTCCCATTTTGAATGATCCACAGGTTCAAGGACGCCTTGGGCTATTAATTTATCAAGCTCCTCGTCCACTTTGGGACAGAGCGCGAAGGGCACCCTTCTAGGTTTCAGGCAAATTGGGGCAACATGTGGGTCTAAATTGAACGAAATGGGACTCCCCTTATATTTACCCAGGATGTCATCGAAAACTTCTGCAAATTCTCTGGTTAATGCATTGAAGTTGTCAGAGGAGATGGAATGGATGCTGGAAACTCTGAGTCCCAAAGTCTCGAACCAATCCAACCCTAATAAACTGGGCAGGGTGCCATCCACTATGATTAGCTGAAGCCGGCCGGTGAAGTTGGTGCTCTCAACTTTAAAGGAGCCGCTTCCTAGAATAGGGATAGAGTCAGAGGTGGGTTCCTCCCAGTTCGGACCGGTTCGTCCAAACCGGTAGCGACCCGCTGGTGACATCACGATGACGTCACGGATCCAGTTTGGTCGGTGGGAGCTGCCATCTTTTTTTTTTAATGAATTTTTTAAAAAAAAATTATTTTTTTTCTTCTTCTATGCATGCGCAGAAGCTGAGTTTCCGGCACTGCGCATGCGTTGTCATCTTGTTTTTTGCTCTTTTTTTTTGCTTTTTTTTTTTTGCACTGTGCATGCGCGCATGCGCGCCCACGAGGCGCAGCCATGCGGCACGGGAGGAAGCGAACCGGCAGCAACTGTGTGCCGTGAGGTGTGTGCAACTGTGCATGTTTGCTCTGTGATACGAGGCCGAAGAGGAGAAGACTTGGCCGAACTTTGGAAGAGCTTTGCCCAAGACTTCTTGTATATTCAGGGCTAGCCTACACCTCTCCCAACGATGAGTTTGGCGGTGATCTAAGGAAACGTCTTCCAGCTCTTAAAGTTCGACTTTAAGAGCGCTGAGAAGCCAAGAGCAAAAGTAGCAGCAGCGGGGGTGACAGGAGCGTGTGTGTGTGTGTGTGTCCCAAGAGTTACTGCACTGGATGACAAGGGGGGAGGGAAGCCCCGCAGCCAGTGAGGACTTGGGGGGGTCACAGACACCCCCCCCAATTAGAAGGTAAGCTAAATCAGGAAGAGGTGGAGAGGATCTGCAGGGATCCCTCCTAGCCCAGCCGGATCCTCCCCCCAGCCTCCCCCCCTTCCCTGGGGAATACTCCACTCGGCTCTCTCGGGAAAGGCGCAGCTTCGCTTTACTGGAGAAAAAACTGATTTCCTTCCTTGAAACACACATCTCTCTTGCTCAAAACGTCTGTATGAACTGGCTCCTTCTGATTCTCTGCCCCTCAACCCCAAATGTGAAGGAACCACCCCTCTTTCTGTGGGTCAGGAAGAAATTTTGCCAGTATAAAAGTGCAGATGGAGAGTGGAATTGTGATGAGTTTTTCCCCCCAGCAATTTGCATATTTCGGATGTGGAACAAGAAGCGCTCCTAAAACAAAAGGCTCCCTTTTATTATTTTTTATTAAGATTATCATGGCATAAAATAAAAAATAAAGGTAGTAAAGAAATGGGAAAGGGAAAGAAAGGGAAAGGAGAAGGGTGGAATAAAGGGGAAAAGAAAAGAAGGGAAAGGGGAAAGGAAGACAGAAGAAAAGGAAGGGAAAGGAGGGGAGCGAGGCGG
>QLTV01001474.1:943321-964627 GCA_003457575.1 Thermophis baileyi
GCTTTTGCTGCTGCCCCTGCTCTTCTCTTTCGCCTTGCCTTGCCCTGCTCTTTTTTTCTCTGCCTCTATCCCCTCCCTCCGCCTCATGTCTACATAGGAATTATAGAGGAGGAGGAGGAGGAGGAGGAGGAGGAGGAGGAGGAGGAGGAGGAGGATGGGCAGAAGCAGCCCGTTCCTTCAGCTAATCCCCCTCCAGATTTCCAAGGACCAAGAGCCGCTGGGATGCCACGCTGACTCTCTGGAGTGGAGATCTACGTGCAACACACAGTCCGAGTCCGACAGAAGCGAATTCAGTGATCAACTAGATTCCGCTCACACCCTGCCCGGGTGATTGATTAGCCATTCCTGCAGGATTCGCATAATCTGTCATTGGACGTTGGGAATCCACCTCCCTTCCAACCTGGCTGCCTTTGATCCCAGAGGTGGAAATGCCACTTGCAGGGTTTGGAGAGCTGATGCTTTCCCTCCCCCCCGGCCCCACCTTTTTTTGTAAAAAAGAAAAGACGGCAAGTCAGCGTGGCATCCCAGTGGCTCCTGGTCCTTGGAAATCTGGAGGGGGATTAGCTGAAGGAATGGGCTGCTTCTGCCCATCCTTTTGTTTTTCTGGCAAAAAACAAAAAAACCCACCCCAAAACAAAACCCAGGCTTGCAGCAACAGTTTGGAGCTTATTAAACGTTCCTCTGCCCCAGCCATGCGTTTTCCAGACCGGGCTGCTCGGCAGGCAGACTCGGCAGGCAGGCTTTTATTTTGTCAGCCCAAGCGGGGGGGAGGAAAGTAGGAAATTGACCTGTCTCTGCAGCATTCCCCTAGCCTCCTTTTGCCAGCATGCACTTGGCAGGCAGTCATGATCTTTAGATGGGCTTTTCTTTTGTCAGCCCAAGGGGGGGCGGGAAAGGGGCCGGGGGAGGTACGTAGGAAATTGCCCTGTCTCTGTAGCATCGTTCATGTGAGTCGAGTTGGCCATGCCCACTCAGTCACATGACACCCCCCCACTAAGCCATGCCTACCAAGTAAGCCATGCCCACAGAACCGGTAGTAAAAAATTTAGAACCCACTCCTGGATAGAGTTCCTCAAAGCCTTATATTGCATTGGTGTAGGCATTTTTTTGATATGTTGGGCACCAGCCGTTTGATGGTGCTCCAGGAAACGATAGATCTTGAGGAGCCTGTGTCCACCTCCATCTTGCACAGGGCACCCTTTATCTTGACCGTGAGGTAAATCTTGTTGTTGTTGGAGCCAGTAGTAGCATGGCTAACAGCTACCTCAGGGTGGCAAGGGTCGCGGGAGATGGTGAAGCAGTCTTCCCTAGGTCCTGTTGGTCTTTTAGTCGGCTGTCTGGCATAAGTATGCTCGGGCAGCTGGTCAATGGCCAGCAGAGGGGCTCGGCAGACTTTGGCCAGGTGACCTTTCTTGCCACACCGCCGACAAATGGCAGTTTTAAACTTGCAGGTTGCCCAGGAGTAGTTCCCGCCAGAACCACTGCATGGTGCCTGAGGAAATTTTTTTCTCTGGTGTCCATCTCTTTCTGGGTGATGCCCTGAGGCGGCTAACATCGCCTCATCATCCAAGGTATCGTCTGGGTCAACCTCATCATGGTGAACTGCTACGGTTCGGCTGGCAGGCGCAGCACTAGGTTGGAACTTCTGAATTTCAGCTGTTGACCTGTCAGACATTTCTGATGCTTGGGCTTCATCCAGTGCAGACTGGAGATTGAGTTCGGTTCGGGCTAGCAGGCGGTGTTGCAACCGCAGATCCCTTACGCCACATACTAGCTGTTCCAGGAGGACGTCATCCAGGTCGCGAAACTAACAGTCAAATGCGGCGGTCCTGAGGGAGGCCATATACTGATTAATGGATTCCCCCTCCTTCTGGTTCCTCTGATGGAACGCAAACCGCCGGGTTATGCGCGATGGAGCTGGTGCGTAATGGTTCCTCAGTTTCTCGAGTAGGGCTTCCCAGGGCACGGTGTAGATGGGTTGAGGGGTGACTAAAGCCCGAGCCGTTCCAAACATTTCATGTCCACATGAGTTTAAGAAATAAGCTCATTTCCGGCCACTTGACAGTTCCGTGAAGTCATTTGCTTGAAGGAAGCACTCCTTAAAAGGACAGGTGGCTGAGGAGATTGCCTCAGTAACTAAAGGCAGTGTTCAGCTCAACGTGCCTCAGCTCAGCTCAGTGACTCAGCCTAGTCTATCACCTCAGTCGATCCCACCTTCGTCGCCAATGCTCTGTTCGGAGAACCAGGGGGGTAGGAATTGAGGCAAGACAGGTTGTGTAACAATAACAACCCTTTATTGCTAACAAGCTAACGAGCTAACACAGTAAGAATGAGGCAACTCCAGAAACCGGCAACAGCAACTTTCCGTCTGACAGCTTTTTATATATCAGCTGTCAGACGGATTGGCCAATGCCAAGGCTGCGTTTTCCTGCTGAGCGGCTGTCACAGTCCAGCCAATGGGAGGTGCCTCTGAGTTGGCATGCTCCCGTGTAAACGCAGTAGCCTTGAGGACTCAACAGGTCATGTAGTCCAACCCCCCACTCAAGCAGGAGACCCTACACCATTTCTGACAAATGGCAATCCAATCTCTTCTTGAAAGTCTCAAGTGATGAAGCTCTGACAACTTCCAAAGGCAAGCTGTTCCATTGGTTGATTGTTCTCACTGTCAGAGAGAGTAAACAAAAGATTGTCGATGAACATTCTCAGTCATCCAGGAAGAATTGTCTGAAAGTTGAGTAATGGCACCTGGACTTATTTTCTTGTTGATTTGAAATGTTTTGCTTCTTATCCAAGTAGCTTTTTCAGTCTGAACAAGTTGGTTACGGGAATCTGAGTAGGCAGAAAGTCGTTGGAATGTACCAGCTCCTAAAATTCTTAGGGGTAATTAAATGTGGCCTCACTGGTAAAACTGTGAAGTGGTCTTGAACTGATAACAGAGCAGCGTAAAAAATGGGGGACAGATTGTTTTTGAGGTTGCCATCTTTATTGCAGGAAGGATTTTCCACTTTGGCATAAATGGATTTATTCACTCCTCTCTCAAATCATTTATCTTCTTTGCCCAAATGTGAACATTATTGTTCTCAAAAGAGTGTCCTTTTTCTTTTAAATGGAGGTATACTGCTGATTCTGGTCCTATGGTATTGTTTCTCCTGTGCTGGGTCATCCTCCTGTGTAAAGGCTTCTCCAATGTAATGCTCTGAACACTCCTCACTGCATCAGTCTGCATATATTACATTATTCTTGTGTTTCTGTGTCCATCATAAGAAACATAAGAAAGAAACATAATTAAGCAGCCTTTACGCAAGAGGATGAGTGTGATTTGTTTGGTTTTAGTTGAGAACAGGATAGGCAGGTTTAGGGGCATATAAAATATTGTATTTTGATCACACTGTTTTGACCACCATCTTGACTTTTTATTATTATTATTATTATTATACCCAGTAGGTATCCCTGTTTTGCTAGAGGATCTTCTCTCAAGCATACTAATGGCTTTTTCTTAGTTATCCATCAGCCAGTGCTATCCATCAGTCTTTGAATCAGCAGAAAATTATGCTACTATGGCAGGGGTGTCAAACTCAAGGCCCAGGGGCCGGATCCAGCCCATGGGGTGCTTAGATCTGGCCTGTGGCTGTTTCACCCTGGAAACAGTGAAGGACTGGCCTGCGGTGCCTCTGCCAGCAAAAACAGAGCTCGAGAGGGCCGCACATAGGTCCTCCCGAGCTCCATTTTCACTGGCAGAGGGTTGCAGGATGCCGTCGCAGCTGAAAACAGCTCAGGAGCCCATTTTCTCTGGCAGAGCACTCGGGCCTCCACAGGCCCCCCCGACACGAGTGACTTTGAGGTGACCATGCCCCCTGGCCACACAACCCATCCCCCTGAGGTCAAACACAACTCTAATGCGGCCCGCAATGAAATCAAGTTTGACACCTGTGTACTATGGTCCAGTGGTGAAATCTAAAAATTTTCCCTACCTGTTCTGTGGGCATGGCTTGGTGGGGGTGGCTTGGTGGTCATATGACCAGGTGGGCGTGACCAACTTATAAAATGTGGTGAAACTCACTTAACAATGCTCTTGCTTAGCAACCAAAATTTTGGGCTCAATTGTGGTCATAAGTCTTTCTTTCTTTCTTTCTTTCTTTCTTTCTTTCTTTCTTTCTTTCTTTCTTTCTTTCTTTCTTTCTTTCTTTCTTGTCTCTCTCTCTCCCTTCCTCTTTCTTTCTTTCTTTCTTTCTTTCTTTCTCTTTCTCTTTCTCTTTCTTTCTTTCTTCCTTTCTTTTTCTTTCTCTCTTTTTCTTTCTTTCTCTCCAAAATAAAATATTACTCATAATAAAAGGCTCACAGAAAAACAAGGAAAAATCAAGCTGCTAAAGAAGAACCTGCCTGAAGCTCATTCCACATTCCTGCCCGATAGAGATAATGAGATAATGACCATTTCAAGTAAACACAAGCAGGAGTTAGTTTCATTTCAGCAGAGAGTACAGAGAGCAGAGTGGAGAGTGCAGATGAGCCACGGCCAGTCTTAAGCTTAAGTTTTCAGTTTCGATTCTCTGCACAGACTCAGATGTGGTTAGCTCCCATTGGCTGACTTAGTTGCTATGACTATTCATTGGCTAACCTTGTTAACATGGCTCTCCCAGTCATGAATATTCTAACAGGGCGGGTGGCCCGGCCCAGCAGCGGCGCGTCCCCTGTCATGGGCTGGATACGGGAAGCAGGACCTGAGGCAGAGGGGAAGGCAAGCGGGTGGCAGTCGGCCAAAGGCCCCACGGAAGCTGAGCGCACCAGGCCCAAAAGGCGAGCGAGGCTCGCCATGTCCCTCTGAAGCGGCTCCTTGGATGAGCGCAGTGGGTCTTCCTCCCCCCCATCACCACCAGCATCAGCCTTATCTTCTAGATCCTCCACCTGGTGTATTTGGTAAGCCTGCCTTACCTACTCCCTTCCCCGCGGGCTGCAGCCCTGCCATGCTTGGTGGAGCTGCTGCTGCTGCTCTGGGGCTGAGAGTGGCAGCAGCGGCGGTCCGAGATGGCAAGCAGATGTCCCGGGGCTGCTGCACATGTGCACCGCATGTGCAACCCCGGGACATCTGCTTGCCATCCCGGACCGCCACCACTGCCACCCCTCTCAGCCCCATAGCAGCAGCAGTTGCGTCTCCACCAAGGGCCGCCTGCCCACCCACTGGCCAGGCTGGGCTGGACGCCGACCTCGGAAGGCAAGTGGGCATGGGGGACTGCCGGGAAGGCTGCTAGCTCCCTTTCCCACGGCCGGCCAACCCCGACATGCTTGCCTGCCTTCCACGTGGCCTTCCGCTTGCCTGCCTTCGCAAGCTGGCCACGGGAAGGCCGCGTCGAAGGCAGGCAAGCATGTCGGGGCTGCAGGCCATGGGGAATGGAGTAGGGAAGGCAGGCTGGGATGGTGGGGGTGCAGGGGCAGCTAGGTAGGCCGCAACTTCGCAGGCTTACCTGGCAGGCAGATCAGGGGCGCAGCGCTTCAGGCAGGCAAGCTGTAGAGCAGAGACTGGGCGGGGCAGGGCGAGCGAGTGGTGACCAGGGGACCGGTTCGGGGGCATGGCCAGCCAGCCGTCGCTACGAGTTCAGCGAACCAGGCCACATGTCCGCTAACGGTTCTTGCGAACCGGTCCAAACCGGTAGCATTTCACCCCTGCTATGGTGTCTCCTAGCCCCACAAATATCTATTTATATTTGTGTGACATACTAAAATGTGTGCTCCAGGGCGCATTCTGCTGTTGTACTTGTGTGTCAGCTCTTAAGAGGTAAGCCAGACCACAAAATAGACTCCAAAAGTAATACTGGAGTTCTATTATTGATGTAGGGTATAGTAACACAATCTTAAATATCTGAGTGTGTTTTCTATTCCTATGTTCTTATATCCCAGGACATTAAGGGAGTGCAAGTTTCTTTGTAACATTTTTCTTTGTATTCAGGTTTAACAAATGTTCTTGAATGTTTTGTTTGATTTATAAATTCATTTTAATCAAAAACAGTGTAGAACAAAACAATTCACAAATATTTAAAACTAGAGGAGGAAGGTACTGGTTGTTGAGACTGTCTCTGCATACTTTATGCTAGGTCATCTTTGTGACTCTACCTTGTGTCACAAGTATGTAGGGGCAGAATTTATGTTATAATGTCACAGTACACACCACTTAGTTCCTCCTGGGGTCACTTATAGCTGGACCTCTCCTAGTTATTGTCAACCATTGGATTGCCATCTAAGGCAATGGATGACAAAGCCTAACAAATTGTACAGCCCTTGCAGCGGCTATTGGAATAAATAATAAAGAGATGTTGGAATAAAGAGGTGGTACAGGTGACTATTGGGGCAATACTTCTTCAATGCTAGTAACAACTAAGGAGAAATTAAAGCCTGAAACCTGTCTCACTCATGGGCTGGGAACAAGACAATGGCACCATTGAGGAGACATGGCAGGAGAGAAAAAGATATTGCCAAGGCTTGTGCTGTATTAGGAAAAAACAGTGACATTGTCTTAATCACTTAGTTTTGTGCCAATAGAGCAATCCCAATCATACAAACTGTGATGAGATTGATCAATTAATATTCTAAATGTGAAATAGGTGATGTTGTGACAGATATCAGGATCAGCCAATTAATAATCTTTCCCAGCTGGCTTCTGGAAGCTGGAAAAACTAGTTCTCTCTAGTCTTCATTAATCATGAAATAGCAATTTCATTGTAGGTAAATGGCACATCTTCAAGAGTGCATTCTCCCAAGTATGTCTTACTGGTCTTTTTTTGTTTGTTTGTTTTGTTTTGTTTGACAATATTGAGACCTTCCCATCAGTGGAAACATTGTGACCTACTGTTAGACAGTAATGGTTGTACAATGATGAAAACTGGAAGAGAGTTTCAAATTCATCAGTAATAAGGGTTTATTTGTAATACATAAATAATTATGTTTTTTGACAATCCTTGTCAAATTCTTAACCTCTATGTTAATTCTTAATATGTATGACATTACCAGTAACAAACAATTATTCTGGTAATAATTCTGGTTAACAATAGCTACTTATATCCTATTTCCGATAATAATGAGTAAAAGGTTAAAAGCCTCTTAGTCTATCTGTCTTTCTTTCTTTCTTTCTTTTTCTTTCTCTTTCTTTCTTTCTTTCTTTCTTTCTTTCTTTCTTTCTTTCTTCTTTCTTCTTTCTTTCTTTCTTCTTTCTTTTTTTTCTTTCTTTCTTTCTTTCTGTCTTTTTCTTTCTTTCTTCTTTCTTTCTTTCTGTCTTTCTTTCTTCTTTCTTTCTTTCTTTCTTTCTTTCTTCTTTCTTTCTTTCTTCTTTCTTTCTTTCTTTTTTTCTTTCTTTCTTTCTTCTTTCTTTCATATGGCATAACAGAATATAACATTAACTGTTGTTTTTATTTTTAATACTCATGCCGCTGCTTCTTACTGGGAGATTCTTGTGACTCCAGCAGCTAGAATGTGTACACTATTTAGCCATTACAAAATCACATTCCCCGGACTCAGCCTTTTGGGGATGTGCACCACAAGGAGGCTAGTCTACATTGCACCCCTTAGTCAGTCTTGATTCTTTATTATTTCAATAAAACGTTCATGTAGGGCTTGGGGGATAGTTGTTTTGTTTTGCAGCAATATAATGTACCATTGCTTTATTTCCAACCTAGCAATGGGATTTAATTTGTCATAGTTTAAGTTAGTGTCAGATGTTAAAGCAACATCCTATAAATATAAATTTGGGGGGAAACATTAATATAAAGTCCATTCATCTTTTATTAACATAAGGAAAGTGTAATGTACAGTAAGAATGTGAACACTATAGGTATATCAGTGAATGTGAATGTGAAGCATTTTTATATCATTTGTCCTACTACTTTCTTACCTAATATAAAAGTTATTCTCTTTATTTAAATACATATTATTGGATAATATTATATTTAAGATTACTCTATCAGCATACATATTAAACATATTAAAGATAAAAAGTACAGTAACTAATGTTGACTCACAATAAAAACACACAGATTTGTGATTAGCAAATGTAATAGTCAGGTGTTCCAGACAGCAGTGAAATGTATAGATCCCAGATAATTATACTCAGACATACTAGTAAACTGGTCTTAAGGAAGTACCGTAAGTTGTTCCATAAGCAAGGATTCCCTTACTGCCATAGGATGGTCATGAAGACATTGACACATCCTGCTAAATGGTTGAAATTACCAGTGAAACCCTCTTACAGCAAGGGCCTCTACTTCTCCAATCCTTTAATCTCTCTTTTTATTGACTTCCAATCCTTTAATCTCTTTTATTTACTATTTAAGATATTTCCAACCAATTTCATTCAGCAAAATAAATGCACCAAATTCTAGCAGCGGAGACCAGTTTCTAGTGATTAGTGAAGCTCAATGTTCTAAAATCATTTCCAATTCAAAGATCCCATTTAGGGGTAATGATGGGGGCTCAGGATTAATTGCTAGTTCCGAGAGCTGATAGCCTTAGGCAAACCCTCAGGCTATTAACACTTGCAGGTCATATTATACCCAAAGGAAAAGCACCAGAGTCAAGTTCATTGTTCCTCTTACAGGTTCTTGAAGAAGAAAGAGATACCAAAATGTTTATATCTTTTTTTTTCTCACCTTCAGTTTCCTAAGGATGTTGGAAGACTGTTAGCAATCCTGTATATTTTACCACAGAAGCAGAGATTAAAGACATATGTTCTTCTTATATCTGATATAACAGATACGGTAAATGGGATTTTTAACAATGCATTGGCAGAGGAGCCAACAACAGAGAAAATAATATAGCTATGCAAAACAGGAGAGAAAAGTATTTTTTTTCTGTAAAAGTCAACTATTGTCCTATTCAACCTTTCCCAGAATAAGCTTCCAGATACATTATGTATGATGTACACAACTCTTAACCATTTATGGGAGACATAATTAACACATTTGTAAAGCACCAGTTTGGACATTTTATTGTTATTCATTTCTCCTTTCCTGCCATCATGATTCAAGGTAGGATTTTGTTATTTTTTAACAAACTATTGAAATTGGAAATGAGTTAGTTCTGATTATGTAGCTTATTAAAATAATCATTTGAAATACTGATTACATACACTTATCACCTATATGCTTGCTCAGTTATTTTAAATCAGTTGTTGTTCAGTCACTAAGTCATATTTGATTCTTTGTGAACCCATTGACCATAGTATGCCAGTCCCCCTGTCCTCCACTGTCACCTGGAGTTTGCCCAAATTTGCATTCATTGTGTCAATGACACTGTTTGACCATCTCATCCTCTGCCATCCCCTTCTCCTTTTTTCCAACATTAAAGTCTTTTCCAATGAATCCTCTCTTCTCATTTGATGGCCAAGATATTTGAGCTTCAGCTTCAGTATTTGTCTTTCCAAAGAACAGTCAAGGTTGATTTCCTTTAAGGTTGACTGATTTTGCAGTCCAAGGGACTCTCAACACCAAAATTTGAAAGCATTTAAAACAGATACACATAAATGCATACACACACACATATTCCCTTCTCAACCTTATGTGTTGTCTATATCTTTCTCAGTCTCGGGTTTTACACCAGAGGACTGGAAGTTTGAGGGTCCTTCACAGGATCTTAGCTGTTCCTAGTACTGCACTCTTCTGGACAGAGAGCTCTGATGTCGATCCTGGGATCTGTTGGAGCCACTCTCCCAGCTTAGGAGGCACAGCCCCAGTGCTCCTACCACTAGTGGGGCTAGTTTGGCCTTTACTTTCCACATCTTCTCCAGTTCCTCCTTCAGGTCCTGGTATTTCTCCAGTTTCTTCTTCTTCCTGATGTTGTTGTCACTTGACACTGTTACCAACACTGCTTAAATTTGCTTAAATGACAATGGTATTTGCTTTATGCTTGTGGCATTTGCTTAATGACTACCGCAAAAAAAGGTTGTAAAATCACATGATGACCCTCTTTATGACTATCACAATTTATTATCATAATGGGTAACCTTCATTACATTATAGGCCTATATATGTGTAATACTTACACACAAATGAAGGCAAACATATGTGTCCCAAGATAGTGTTGCAGGATACAATCTGGGTCAATCATTGGGACCAGGAGTTTAATTTTTCAAGCTTTCGGACTTGTGCTGGAGCCCATCCTCAGGAATTTCTCTCTAACAGAGTGTATGCTTTTGGCTTTTTCATGTGTGATATTTATGTGGTCCTTGGTTGTGTGTGGCTTTTTATTTGTTGATTGGGGTGTTGATGAGGTGATTGGTGATACTTGCACACACTCACACACAAACACACATACAGACACACACACACACACACACACACACATACACAAGGACAATTTCTGTAGTATCCATTTTGTTCATATGTAGAAAAGCTTATGAATTAATTACTGAGTAAACATGCTTCTGATTTAGCTGCCAATGATGTTTCTTACTTCATCCATTTTAGAAGAATGGTGTGCATAAAGAAACCTACATGTGAAGGGGAGAACCTCATTCCATTATAAATTTGCATGCCCCATAATGGGGCTGCAAAAATACACATATTCAGAAAATGGCACCAAAAGGGTACAGAAAATTGAACTCTTATTTCCATCTACTGGTCATTCAGATCTTTGCAGCCCACTATGGGAGCCCTTGTATTTGCTAATGATTCAAATTTCTTTCTGAAGAAGGAAACAAAGCTTGTCTTGCTGGATTGTGATTATACGCATTGCCTAGCCCATCTCACTCTAAGGATTGAATCAAGAATTGATAATTATCTTTTTTTTTGGAGTTGAGGAGGCAATTGTGAATTTCAAGTCAAAGGCCAGGCTTAAAACTGCATAAAACTAAGCCCTGATCAGAAATCAGAAAGATTTAAAGATTTTAAAAGTACAAAAAGATAGAACAAAAAGATTATAAAATGGAAAGCTGAAGAAAAGAAAAAGAAAGGTATCTAAAGTAACAACTTTCATCCTTCTTTGCAGCAGTTACAAACACAGCAATTGCCTTCTCCAACCTCCCATATTATATATCATAGTTCCCTTCTTCCCAAGAAGCTAAGTATTTGGAAGATTCCTCTTCATAACACCAGTGAATAGTATCCTTTTTAGACAATCCGTAATTCAGATTTTTATCAGTTCTCTAAAATTATTCCCATGGGAAAGCCTGAAGAGTTTACACAGAATGCTTTAAAAGATCTCCCTTTAAGTACAATAATATTTGTCCTGCTGAGCTTGCTAAAAAAATATACATAATATGTATACAATGACCATATGTCTATTTCAGGAAGCTATCCTTTATTTAATTTTATTTAATTACTTATTTTCTTGGGCTTGCTCTTGAATTTTCCTTTGTGAAGCAAAGTTATAAGCAGCTAAAAAAATATTCTTATGAACTTCTTCCAGATTTTTGCCCATTTTTCAAGTGTTTTGCCCATTTTTCAAGTGTTTATTTTTTTCTAAGAAAATATGGTCACTGTAAGTATGTATGGACAACACTTAAAAATGGAAAGAAGAATGGATATATTTTTCTTTTTCCCCTTCCTACCCAACATTCTTCCTCAATTTTGCTATAAATGACCAACACAACCAACTCTCTGAGACTGGTAAGAAAAGAAAAGATTGTAAACTACTCACAAAGAAATTAGTCCTAAAACAACTTTCAATATTTTTTGTAACCTAATACAGATACAGATCTCTTATCAGGCTTATTTTTTAAAACATATTGGAATTGGAGTTGAAAACAAAATGTATGAAATGTTCCAAACATTCTCAAAGGTTTTTAAAAGAACAAATGTATTAAAAATAATAAAACAATCATAAGCACAAGGTAATCTGTAAGTAAACACATTTGGAGATAAGTAAGAAAACTAAAACATGTACACCATAAAGTTAATTTATACATAGAAACACAAACTCATGCACATTTTAGGCATACCAACTAATGAACAAAATGAACATAGTTACAAAAGCTCTTACAGAGAATTGACTGCTTTTTATTCCTGTTAATTGACTAAAAGGATTTGCAAATGCTGAATGGAAATCTTTGGCATCAATATTTAATAAAGAACTGTAATAAGATGCTAATCATTTTATAAGATTAAGTAGATAGATGTGAGAAGATGATTTAGTGCACAACTGCTGATTCCCAGAAAGTGCTAATTAAATCCTGAACCAACATAAACCAAAATTAAAGAACAGGTTCAAATTGAAGGGAAAAAACAGTCCTGGTTTATTACCCAAATAGGCTTTTTGTTATGTATTTGTATGCTTGAGGAAAGAAAAATAGAAAGTTGAAGAAAGTCTAATCTATAATCCAAGTCATTACTGAATAATCTGAATAACAATACACTCCAACACAGTAAAAGAGTACCTCACTGGCTAGTACAGCCAATCCTAATTTAATGCTTTGCAAAGCACTATAGATTTTGAGTTTATTATTGTTAGTTGCACAAATATTAGAGACTGGATTTGGCATTTTTGTTCATCTATCAAGCCCTTCCTATGGACTTAGGGTAGGCAGATGTTGAGTAGAACTGTGAATTCTAGTCCCACCTTAGATACATGACAACTGGCTAGGTGACTTTGGGCCAATTACTGTCTTACAGCCCAATTCACCTTGCACCTTGTTGCTGTGAGAAAATAGGAGGAGAAAGTAGTATTGGATATGTTCATCACCTTCAGTTATTTATAAAAATAATAAAGATGGGATTTTAAAAAATCAATGCAGCATACAATATTAATTAAAAATGAAATACAGACAAAAATGTCAAAAACCAATCAATTAAAAATGTAAAATACAGACAGCAATTAGGATAGCTGTTGAAATTAAGGACATGTTTGTGCACATATACATCTCTTTTCAATTTCCTAAAAACTATTGCCAATTTGTATTGAACCATGGTATATGATATGTATCACCACAGAACATAACTATTTTCATACCCCAACTGAATCAATACCAGCAAAATGTGGTACAGTCAGTAGGACATTCTTTCCAGAGGTGGGTTCTTCCCGGTTTGGACCGGTTTGCCCGAACAAGTAGCGACCCACTGGTGACATCACGGTGACGTCATGGATCCGGTTCGGTCGGTGCCAGTCCGTGGGCGCCGCCATCTTTTTTTTTGATTATTTTTTTTTTTAGAAAAAAAATGTTTTTGGGAATTTTTTTCTTTTTCTTCTGCGCATGCGCAGAAGCTGAGTTTCCGGCACTGCGCATGCATCGCCATCTTGTTTTCGGCTTTTGGGGGGTGATTTTTTTTTTGGCACTGCACATGCACGCGTGCGCAAAGTGCGTGTGAGTCCATGAGGCGCGGCCACGTGGTGCGGGAGGAAGCAAACAGGCAGCGAGGTAAGTTAGAACCCACCCCTGTTTATTTCCAACTGAAAAAACAGGGTAGCCATACATATTAAAAGGGCATTTCCTTAAATAACCTGTCCCAAATTATTTAGAGTGGAATGCATCATTGAGTTACTTATAAAGTAATAAAAGTGTGATAAATATATAATAATTAAAAAAAATAAAAAATTCAGACAAAACACTCCATTACTAACTGTCAGATAATATAGGTATCTTTGTAAATAGCTAGAGAGTTCACTGAATAACTGAAATGCAAACTTCTGCACTAGCTTTAATCATCAGATCACCCTTCCTCACCCTATATGAGGAAAACTCATATAGAGCATACTACAAAGATCAAAAATTTTATTCTGCATGTAGTTTGCAGTGAAACAATCTGATCTACCCTTCTGGATAAATCTGCATATTGTAGTACATTAACTCTTTCTCTCACCTCTTAGCAGTCTCCAAGTTTTGTTACTATTGTTTATCAAACAATGTCTACTGCCACCAAAATATTCAAATATCAGAAAACTACTTCTTGATTCTGGAAAGTTTACTTTAAAAAAACTAGTAGACTGTTGTCAATATAGTCACAATAATATACCCTAGAATTAGAGCAAATTTTTTTTAGTGTTCCTTGGAAATTTCTTTTCCCAGAATGGTAAATTTTGCATATCTCAATTTTGTAATCTCATTCTCAATTCAAAAAGCATACCAGTTTATTCTCTGAGATAAAGATAAAAGGTCTTTAGAAAGATATACTTCAAGAAAAATGTATTTAGAAATGTAAATATATGCCATGATAATACTGTATATCTTAGAATATGTGTTTACAATTGGGAATCTGATTTTATTTAATCTGAGACTAATGCTGAAATATGACAGAATGAATTTAGGAATAAACACATGAGAAATTGGCATGAAAGAAAATTGACATATCCATTCATTAATGATACTGTAACAGCAGAAAATATGTATTTAGTGGAACTAAATAGGCTTAGATCCAGACTTGATGTAATTTATAAATTGTTGTTAGAAATCTCAGACCCATTTCCACATTTTCTGTCAGTAAAGTCCCAGTGATTTCAATGGAAATTTCAATTAGTCCCTAGAAAGGGTTCCTTACTGTCCAGTGTGAACCTAAGCTACATTTTACCTACAGGTATGGCACAAAATCATTATGGGTAATTTAACAAAATGTAATAGTGTCAGGACATTAATTTTAAATAGATATTTATAATATGGTGCTTGCAGCATACTTGGCTAGAGGCAATATGCTCCTGTGCATTGTGAAATTATTAATTCTCATTAAACTATAATGTTCTTTCTTGAAGGAGGAGAACTAATTAACAGTTCTTCGCTTAAATTAAGTTTTGCTGCTTTTGATCAGTCCAGTTCATTTCCTACTTTGCTGAGCCGAATAAACTATATCTAGCTGTAGCAGTGCAAAATATATTCTGTGTACTTAACAAATAAACATTATAACCAAAATTCCTTTCCTATGGAATCAACTCCCGGGAGAAATATGATCACATTCCTCATGGTTAGTATTTAGAAAATTCTTGAAAAATTGGCTAAGAAGGCATTTGGGGACTGAGATCTGGAGAATGTATGCCTCTAGGATATATGCAAGTTCATGTTGCTGTTTGGTTGATTTTATGGGTGATCCTCATTTAGTGACCGCAATTGGGACAGACTACTCAGTTATTAAGCAAAGCAGCTGTTAAATGAAACTACAACTGTGCTTATAATCTTATGATACTTTGCTTACAAAAGGCATAAATGTGAAGATTGGTCACAAAGTTATTTTGTCATCAGTGACTCTATAACTGAACAGTCACTATATGAAGCAGCCACTAAACAAAGACTACCTGTATTATACTGAAGTATTATAGTTTTGTACAATTTATCATAAATAACTATCATAAAGCTAAGACTTTATGATATACAAGTAGTCTTTGATTTATGACCATAAATGGAATCAGAATTTCCATTACTACGTAAAGCAGTTGTTAAGTTAATTGCTTCCAGTTTTATAACCTTTTTTGTTACAGTTGTTAAGCAAACTACTGTGGGTGTTAGATGAATCATGCGGTCATTAAGCAAATCCAGTTTCTCCTGTTGCTTTTGGAAGCTAGGTGGGAAGGTCTCAAAAGTTGATCATGTGACCCCAGGCCATTGCAACCATCCTAAATACATGCCTATTACCAAGTGCACGGATTTTGATCCTGTGACCATGGGGGGATGCTGCAACAGTCATAATCATGAGGTCTGGTCATAAGTCATCTTTTTCAGTGTCATTGTAATTTCAAATTATCCCTAAATGAATAATTGTATATGGAAGACTACCTGTATTTTCTTTTTTATTGAAGAGGATCTAAGTGCTTGTGAGAAATAAATAAGTAATTCTAGCTTAATCCCACAGTTGCTGTTCCTGAAGAGATCATATCAATGCAGCTTCTTTATTGACTAGTATATGGTCAGGTATGCCTTATGCCAGTAATAGACCGGTGCCTGGACGATGTAAGGGTCTGGATGGGAGTTAACAGACTCAAGCTAAACCCAGATAAGACCGAGTGGATATTACCTCCGAAGGACCAGATTGATCATCCTTCCGTGGTTCTGGGGGGAGAAAACTTAATCCCCTCAGAACGGGTTCGCAATTTGGATGTCCTCCTGGACTCACAGCTGAGATTAGATCAACAACTGACAGCAGTGGCCAGGGGGACCTTTGCACAGGTACGTCTTGTGCACCAATTGCGGCCCTATTTAGATCAGGAGGCTCTGCGCACGGTCACTCATGCCCTTATCACCTCACGGCTTGACTATTGCAATGCTCTCTACATGGGGCTACCCTTGAAGAGTGTCCGGAGACTACAACTGGTCCAGAATGCAGCTGCTCGAGCTGTCATGGGTGTTCCAATGTACACCCACACAAGTGCGTACACCCACACAAGTGCCATCCTTCGGGAGCTGCACTGGTTGCCGATTGCGCTCCGGTCACAATTCAAGGTGTTGGTTGTTACCTTTAAAGCCCTACATGGCTCAGGACCAGTTTATCTGCGTGACCGCCTTATGCCACATTCCTCCCATTGACCAGTGAGGTCGCACAGGGTTGGCCTTCTTCAGGTCCCGTCGGCCAGACAGTGCCGGCCGGCGGGAACGCGTGGGAGGGCCTTCGCTGTAGCCGCTCTGACTCTGTGGAACCAACTTCCCCCCGAGGTCCGTACTACCCCCACCTTACTGGCCTTCCGTAAAGCCGTTAAGACCTGGCTTTTCTGGCAGGCCTGGGGCCAATAGTTGTTCTGATTGGCCCATGCATGGTTGTGTGAATGTTTTATTTTAAATATGGATGGTTTTTTTAAATTGTTTTTATATGTTTTATTTTTTATGATGTAAGCCGCCCAGAGTCCTTCAGGAGTTGGGCGGCATATAAATTTTATAAATAATAATAATAATAATGCCAATAATTTTTTCAGGATTGTTTGTGCAGTGAGATTTTATTCTTTCCAACCATACAAGGCAAGTTGAACTGGAAGCCATTTTCCCACATTTAATTTAAATATACCTATTCCTTTTCAGGGATGAGCTCTAAAAATGTTGAAAAGTTCACATTTCACAGGATAGATGGTACTAATGGCCAGCAACCAGGACATCACTTGGATGTCCATCAAGACTTCTCAAATGTTGTAGAACCTATTGCCTTCTAAAATATTGGGACATCCTCAAATTCCTACCCAGCCATCTGAGGAATTCTAGAATTCTAGAAACAGTTGTAACACATTTTAAGGGCAATCAGTTGGAGTAAAGAGGGCTTTATTAAAAGCAATATATGGAGGAGATCCTTTCTGCTAGATACCATAGAGAGCGCCTAAGAACAGATCATGGACTATTGGACAGTTTTGGAATATGTCATTCCAAATAGTGGTACCTAGTTAATTAGTTCCAGGAGGCACAACAAGTACTAAAAACTACAAGTGCCAAACAAACCATGTGACTTTTCATGTGACCCTTTGTTTCGGCTGGGAATAACTTTCAATCTGTGTGTTTTCCTATGTCAGCGGCCTTCCCAGCATGGACGACTTCCTTTCCACCCTCTGCAGCTATCCCCCTCTTCCTTTTGCAGCAGTCTTCCTGGCATGGAAGACTTCCTGTATGTTCCCATCATAGTCAAGTACCAAACAAACAATGAGTAAAGGGACAATTTCACATCAAAATGCATTAAATACCAAAGTTGTATTTTGAAGCAGTTGAGTACTGAGGTACCACTGCATGGTAATATGGCATTCAAGAGCCCTGATAAGTTTTGTTTTTTTAATTGAAAGAAAATTATAATCTAGGTCGAAGACTCAGCTGGGGAGTCCTATAGTCCTGAGTGCTAAATCAATCAAAAACAGAAGTGCTTAGTTCCATTTCTCTTCAACAGCAAACTGTCAGCCATCAATGGCCTTTCCACCCTTGTGATTAATTATGACACAAAAAATTACCTCGTAACATCTTTTTGTTCAGTGCTTCCATGAATGGCCTTCATCTTACTGTCAATTCCAGACAGAGGCACTACTAAGTCATCCTTAAATGTATCCATGTAAAAGAAGTCTTTTTCCCCATAGTCCAAAACTGTCCAGTAGTGTATAACATCTGTTAGACTTAGTTACCTATTACTTGGGAGGAGCCTGGGAACAGAGGCAATAAGGCAGGATAGGAATTGGCAATGTGAATAGCAAATGTAAAGCTACAATTGTTTCATGTTCACTTAAGAATGGCTAGAGAGCACTTTAATTCAGCAACAATGAAAAGCACACTATTGGATTAGTCCTACACAAAATAATATTCCTATGGTCCTACTTAAAAATGCTGAAAAATCACCAATATGCTCTATTGTTCCTCTCGTTACAGCCTTCAACAGAAGCAATAGAACAACAGCTATTCAAAACTGGAATTCTCCGTGCTCAGTACAGGAATCTTATAAAAGTTATCCACCTACCATATCAGCATAATACATCACTTTTCTATACTTCAGCACTTTTTATTATTAGAAAGTTTTTCCAGTTATTAACCAAAATATGCTTTTTTCCATTCTATTTCTACCCTCTGTTCAACTTTCTGCCTGTTATAATAATTTTTAAAAAATCATGACTTTACTTAAAATAGAATCTATATCAATTTATAGCACTGGCATTACACAGCCAACTCCAGATAAAACCCAGCATGATTTGATCAAAAAACTGTCAATTATCTCAATAGAAAATATGCAAATGATTCTCAGACTATAGCTGTAACCAGTAATGGGTTTCACTTACTTTTGCTACCGGTTCGGAGATGTGTGCGCTGAAAGTGTATATCCTTAGCGGTTGGGTATGAATCAATAGTTTTCATTTAGCATGTGTTACAATTAAGTAATATATTTGAACCAAATGTTAATGCTTGCTCAATATGTCACCTTTAAAAATGTTATGATTTAGTATAATGTGTATGCTTAGCTATTGAAATAATTAGTTAAAGTAAAAATACTAATACCAGTATTATAAAATATCAATTAATTTGTAACTTAAGGTGGCTATTTATTTTGACAAAACACATAAGTAATAGCAAACCAAACATATACTATTTTTTATGCGGTTAAATGAGACTACTTAGCCACAAAATAAATACGGACAAAAAACTCTCATTAAGCCATTGAGCAGATGACTTAATTTTCTTTAGTCCTTTTTAGTTTTATGCCAGTAACACAATATGAGCACAAATTATGAGTAAAATGTTCCTATAATTAACATGTCACCTTTTCAGAATAATGGTGAAGAGTTAAGAGTAAAACAGAACCAAGACATAGGTACCTCATGTAAATAGGAGATTTTTAAAAGTGACATGATCAGTACTGGTAGGTGCTTGGAAAAAATCAGGGCTTAAGTACTGAATTCCTGACATGTTGTAATAATAAATAAAATTGCTTCAGCAGTTCTTAGTACCAAGGGACTTTGGTACAGCAATAACAGCTGTGACATCAAATATATAAGAAAAAAGCATTTTTGTTAATGCATTGATTTAAATATCAGGTGAAATTTAATAGCTATTTTTATTCCCAAAAGTTCTGGATGGCTGAAAGATCAAGAAAAGCAATAAAAAAATATTTACTTGAAAATTTTTAAAAAGTGAATTATTTCCTCCCTTCCAACAGCAGCTGAGCCTTTTAAGTATGTGTGCAATAAAAAAACTGGGAGTGTGCCAATTGATAAAATTATCTAATAAAAAATAAGTTCAGTCCACAAGCCAATCAAGACCAAGAACTTGGATTTCTGCCAAAATAATCCCACTGATTTGAACCAGACTATAAATCAAAATTACATACATTTGAAATATTTATGGCTCAAAAGTTTAATAAATTTAAAGGCAATGGTATGGAAGATGAATAAATTTGTGAAAACTCTGGTGTAATGACAAATATTTCCCAGGCAAAGAAGCAAATCAATGATTTCCAAATTATTTACTCAGCTCCCTTATCAATAAGATCAAGAGGGCATAGCTCTGACAGTCTGCACTGTTACTCAGTGTAGCCCATTCAAGAATTCTTATATACAAATAAGATCCAAGACCATTCACTAGGTAGCAATTCCATCCATTAGGGCAGGGGTCAGCAACCCGTGGCTCTGGAGCCACATATGGCTCTTTCATCCCTCTGCTGCGGCTCCCTGTAGCCCAGGGGTCCCCAAACTTGGCAACTTTAAGACTTGTGGACTTCAACTCCCAGAATTCTCCAGCCAGCATTCACACAACCATACATGGGCCAATCAGACAACTATTGGGGGTCCCCAAACTTGGCAACTTTAAGACTTGCGGACTTCAATTCCCAGACTGGCTGGAGAATTCTGGGAGTTGAAGTCCACAAGTCTTAAAGTTGCCAAGTTTGAAGACCTCTGCTGTAGCCAGTCGGCTCCACAATTGATAGGGTTTTCAGTTAGGACAGGTAGAGGAAAAAGGACGCCGCGCAGAGGAGACTCTATGGTGGGGGAACCAGATTTCTGGTCAGCAGAGGAAGAAGGACCCCGTGCTAGGAGGAGACTCTATGGTAGGGGAACCGGATGTCCGGTTGGCTCCAGAATTGAACGGGGGGCTTCCGGTTAGGACCTTTGTGGCTCTTTGAGTGTTTAAGGTTGCCGACCCCTGCATTAGGGGCATTTCCAAAGCACTTCTGTGTGTATATGCACCTGTATTTGTATGGAGAGGGAAGCATGTGAACTGTCTTACACAATGCCTTATATGGGCTGCACTTGAATATTCTGGAAGTTGACTACAGTTCTCAAAATGAAAACATGTAGTCAACGATATATGTCACATTGTATCATACTGTTATAAAAACTTGCTCAGTTTTATGTATTACAACATTTCCATGTTGTAGTAATTTTCAACTTGGCATCTCCTTTTTCTTCTATTATGGAACTCAAACAGTATGCTTAAGAGTAGACGTGATAACACAGAAAAGACATTTTTTTAAAAAGTGCTTCTGTCTGACCCAAAACTTTAATGCCTTCCGTATGAGGAAACTGTCAATATATTATTGTTTTCTGTTTTTTTTTTCAGTTCATAGGATAGGCTTTCATGAATTCAGCTTAACCCAATGATGAAGATAATTCTCTCATTCATGATCTTTGAATTCCATTTCCTTCGCTGAAAATGTTTATGTGTTTACCGTAAATATAGATATTCTGGCTTATCTTTAGCTTCTCTATTTGCTTCTATTAGAATAGATTGCTACAGATGGTTCCAGTTTGGCAAAAGAGTGAAGCAAGGCTGTACACTCTCTCCATCCTATATGCTAAATATAGATTAAGGGGATTGGACTGGAAAAAGATAAACATGATGATTTTAAAATTGAAGGAAGAAACACCGATATCCTATACCAGTGATGGATAACCTTTACACGCATGCACCCATAATGCAATGCGCACGTGACCACCCTCTGCACACCTACCCATGCATGTGTGCGCAAC
>QLTV01001474.1:988055-998525 GCA_003457575.1 Thermophis baileyi
CAATGTTTTTTTAACATTGACCCTGATAAGTTCCCACAGATGAGTACATGGAAATTCTTCCATTACCTCTTAAGGGAAAAAAGACATGCTCTGGCAATCAGAATAATCAGAGCTGCTTGTGTACCCCATATAATTCCTCTAAAGTACAGAATAATGCTGAAAATTTATATATATAAAGAACAACTTAGTTTTCAAAGGTTCTTGGAATGCAATACTTTGCTTAAAGCTTTGTTTTGTATTTCTATGTCAAACCATTTCCATAAACAAGCTATCCAGAAAATTGGTTGAGTTTAGTTCATCTTAATATATTCTTCCTCCCCTCCTTTCTCTTATCAGAGTATTCAGGCTGCAACCTTTCAGTACAACTTCTTTTTTTTTAATGACTGCGTGTGGCAAGAAAGGTTTTTCTTCTGGCTGTCAATTTGCAGATATTAAACCCTTACATTTACAGAGGAACCAATATATTCCAAACTGCCTTTCATAATTCATTTCCACAGATGTAAAAATAGAATGAGGCTAAATCGTAGTTTTACATTTATTTATTTTGAACCCAAGTTAGCTATGCCTGACTTGAAATCATTATTTTAAAACTATGTTTTCGTAAAGTATTCTAACGGGGAATTTCAATCTTTATTCTCTGACAAATGTTTTACAGTAAGTAATCGGCACTGCTCTTTTTGGCCTAGTGATATTAACCTTGAAAATATCTTGGACTTTCAACAACAGATGGCATTTCAGAAAATTCTAAACTTGGCAACGTATAAAACCTTAATACTTGATCTTTCTACAGATTTCAAAGGGGCCTTCCATCCACACTGAATCTTAAAACATTGTTACAACTCAGCTGAGTTCTTTGCAGTCAAGCTCATATTCTCTAAATGGCCTTATCAGTTTGTTCTCTATGTACAAAGCACTATTTGTTATTTCTGAATTGAAATTTTAGATATAAAAACAAAAGAGTTTTCATATGCAGATTCTAATTGGTAGAATTTCAGTTACATTGTTCTTGTTTCTTGCTTTTTAAATTTTTAACTTACACACCATTGCAAGCTGAGTTGAATTTATTAAGGACATTAGTTACAAAATATGCAGATGTTCTGGGAGCACATAATTCTTCATCATAAGAAGAAAGAAATGTAACTATCTTGTATTAACTGGGAACTTGCATAGATTTTCACCAGTACTTTCTAGTTTTCACAAATTACAGCCCCAGATGTCAACACATATGACATTCCTAAATAACTATGTAATTGGCCTTTATAATATCTAAATAAAAATATTTTTTGTTCCAGATCAAACTTTTCAACCTGGATCTCCAGGGGCATGTCTAGATTGAAAGTACCATGTTCCCTAAGCATGGTTTAATAAAATACAGACCAAAATTTTGCACTGATAACAAGCAAATAACCTAGTCATACTTGAACAAATATAAACTTTAATTTCCATTATGGTCTTGTGGTGGTAGGAGGAATGCTCTGCATCAAATCTGAAATTCAAGCATCTGCAACTCAAATTTAAAAGAAATCCAGTTTATAATTTCTAGCATTATATAAGATAGTGACTTCTAATTAGATGAAAATTTGATGGAAAATCACTTTATAGCTATATTTGAACATCACAATCTTAATTTAAGGTGGTTTATTTGTGGCTCAGTGTTATGTAAATTCAACCAGAGACATTAATTTATTCTCAGGTTACTACGCAATCCTGAGCACTGACTTAATTCAGTGAATCATGGTTAAGTAAACCAGGTGTTAAAATGTTTCACAGGCATGACCCTCATTCTAAAATGGCTTTTATTCTTATGGGTCCACTGTGTGGATTTATAGAAATGAAAATAGATCATATCATGACCAACAATTGTAGCATGAGAGAAAATTCATATTATAATTCTGTTAATATTAATTTAGCACTACAATACTTAATTTGAAGATATGAGCATTGCTCTTTTCAATCATTACACTTTGCTAACTGAATCTTTCAAATAATGGAATAAAAGCATTCAAAAATTAGCGGATCCTGCTTGCTGTTAGAGAAACTGTTTATCATAAACTCCCAGATTTTTTTCATAGGATTCACTATTATATTAACAATATTTATGAAACTGAGTAGGATAATGAATGCTGCAAGAAATGCTGGTTCCCTGCTCTGTGAGCTTCTCTCACACATTTGGCAGGCCTGAAAGAAAATAATACTCAGATGTTATTAGTTCAATTTAGAGATACTTAATTGAAGACCCAGTTATTTGTATTGTATTGTATTTCTGAAAAAAGGTCTACCAGGCCTTTCCTTTGCTTTGCCATGACTTTTCCTGCAAACCATGTGGTACCATAACAATGCAGGGAAATAGTTTTATTTTTTATTTTCATAATATTTTTTAAAATGTTTGGTTAGGACTTGAATTATTAAGTTTTCATCTGACTGTGAATTTTGTTGTATATTACATACACGCTAATAATAATACATTTAATATTATTCAATAACATTTGCCTTTTCCTAGGTTCCTTGGAAGAACTGGATAAGTGGACAAAATGCCAAATCTAAACATCTGGCTGACTGTTACCACCAATCATAACAATGTATTTCATGGAACAATCCTCTAGCGTCTAAAATATTTCCCTTTCGTCTTTTCATGGATGGGGTTGATTAAACCGCTTGCATTGATACCGGCCTGCTTCCACCCGTCCCAACAGGAGGCAGGACAAATTTTGGCCCACCTCTCCGGGGACCCGCGGGACATGTAAGCGCGTGACTGGCGACTAACGCTGATCCGTCGCCAGTTGGAAGTTGTTCCTGGCTTTCCGAGCCCGAGCGGTAAGTTCCTTTGAATAAGGCTCAGACCTTTGGAGAGAAATAGATCCCACTCCCCGCACCCAGCTTCCTTAGTGACTTCCGATCGAATTAACCCTGAGTCGCTCTTTCGCTGGGGCGCTCTCCTCTGCTTCGCTGTCGCTGCCAGCCTCGGGAACCCCTGATGGTCGGCCTTTGGGCACGGTCCTGTAGGGTTCTTCGAGGCCGGAGAAATAGGGAGAATGGCTGCGCCGTTCCAGCGGGGAGGATTGGCAGAGAGAAGCTGCCTTCTTCCCAAGGTCCTTATTCCTTTCTCGCCCTCTTCTCGCCTTCTGCTTCCTTCTCATTTCCTCTTTCCTTCTCCTCCTCTCCACCCTCTTTCTTTTTTCTTTTCTTCCTTCTGCTTTTCATTCCTCTTTTCTATATTTTCTGCATCTCTTCCTCCCATTCTTCCTTTTCCTTCCTTCTTTGTTTTTCTTTTTTCCTTTCCCCTATCTGGTTTCCTCTTTCCTTCATTCCTTTTTTTCAGTATTTCTTCTTTCCTGTTTCCTTTTTCCTCCTTTCCTCCTCCATTTCTTTTTACCGTACATTTTTCTGCTTTTCTATTCCCTTCCTTTGTTCCTCTTTTTACCTCTTCCTCCCTCCCTTCTCCTTTTCTATACTTTTTTCCTGCTTTTCGCTTTCCTTCTTTCTTTCTTCCCATTTCCCCTTTCCTTTCCTTGTTCCTTTCTTTCCTTTTCTTCCTGGAAAGGGAAAGCTAGAAAGAGAAGAAGGCAGATGTGGAAGATGCAGAGCTGTCTAATGCTGGGGGTTACTATGCCCTTGTTGGTCAGCAAGCATGCCTTCCAACCTGTCTTAAGTCATCCAGTCCTCCTAAGCCCACACCCATTTTGTGGGAACTAGAACTCAGGATCTCTTTTAGTTCATATGTTTAACCATAAAAAATGTGTGGGAGGGAGGGAGGGAGAGAGAGAGAGAGAGGGAGAGAGAGGGAGAGAGAGAGAGAATAACACCACTGAGAAGAAGCTTCAAGCTTAGATCAGCCTCCCCTCAGAGTTTTTCAATGGGTTAACCTACAATTCCCATCATACGCAGCTGTCTCCATCCAGAAGACACCAAATTAGGCAAAGCTGATTAAGGTTGCTTAAAGTGAGGCTTGCTTAGGATCTTAAGTGCATTTAAGAACAGTATAGAGAACAGAATGCCTCTTTTGTGAATGACTGCTGTACAATCCTCATCCCTTGCATCCTTGCCTAGTGTGAGAATTTGCAAGGATGGTGTTCCTGAGTCAGAGAATCAGGAAGCAGAGAAGAATTTCAAGTCTTTTGAGATTTTGGTTTGGAGATCCAAGACAGCTGAAAGAAGAGGTCAGGAGAGGGTGAATTCTGGGTGTGTGTCTAGCTAGAAGTAGAACGTTGGAAAATGTGATGAGGGATAACAATGGAAATTAATCAAGGGACACAAAAAACAAAGACTTTGAAGATTAAGTCTCATGCTTACAAGTACCTTTTAAACATTATTTCAGTACTTAATATTAGGCATCTCTGTGTCCATGTCCTCTAATGCTACACATCCTCCAGAAAAATATGAATATAATCCCGTCAAAGACCAGCATTTTCTCTCCAAAGTCAGTCAATCAAGAAAGGTGAACATTTCAGCAGCTCACTGTTTTGCACATTTTTTCTAAAGTGCCACATTCTTTGCAGGCATTTCTTAGAGTCTTATAATAAAACTATAGTCCTGTATAAAATAGGGATGAAATCTATCAAAATAAAAATGAAAAAGAATTCCATTCAAAAGCATTTTTCATCTACTTTTAGGTTGTAATAGTTCTTAGAAAATACATGTTTAGGCTTGATTCTTACATGTATGAATTAAAAAATGCAGTGCACTTGAGCGTAACATTATATTTTAATTGAGTATGCCTTTAGGAATTCAGAAAGGACACAGCACTTTATGAATAGGAGGGATAATATAGATCAAATTAGGCATTTGAGTGAATCCTCTCCAACTGGTGTTTGACTTCAGAAAGCTTATGTCAGCCTCCTCTCAGTCAGGCACCTGTTCCATTCCTGCAATTTAGAAGCAAGAGAGCTACTTATATATCACAACAAGTGGCTGACTCTCTTTTACCTAAAAAGTAAAAGGGGGGGGAAATAAATACTTCTCTGAGAGGAACCACTGTGCCGCCTTAGACCCATTCATGTAATTTTCTTGCCAACAATACAAACCAATGTAGTGCTTTAATAATAGGGCATTATTAAATAGTGCTTTAATAATTTGTTATCTACTAACCAAAGTTTACTGTTTTGATCCTAGATCAGTTTGGTTGAGCAAACTGAGATGAGCAAGAAACACTACCATCATTATGAAAGGTATATTTGAGGCAGTTAAGGCAGTTTTGCAGACCATCTGCCATTAAATGTATAAATTCTATAAAGTTACAGTACATCTGAATAGATTTTTGAAAGCATAGTATATCTTCTTTCTGGGCAGATTCTGGAAACATGGAGCCATTTTGTACAGATTGAAATATTTAAAAAAGATTATGAGCCAAAGTTTTCGTTTTTAACTTATAAAACATTTAAGATTTTTTTCCCTCCCAGCTAAGATGTATTTTTGTTACAGGTAGGTTTCTATTTGAAAGACAGGTCCTGATTTTAAATACATATATATGTTTTAAAATTTAATTTTTTAAACAAAAAAAGAGAAAATGAAGAGGCAGCTTGACATAGCGAAAGAAGAAGGCGCGGAGGGGGGGGGTTTGCATGGGTAATTCTGAGTGCAGCTGAGTTTTGGAAGAGCAGCTGAGTTTTTCAAAGGTTGGGAATTATTAATTCGATGTCGGCAAGAAATCCGTCGCCTCCTCTTTTACAATCGCCGTACAGTTATAAAATTGGATGGAAAAGTGGATTGGACTCGGAAGGCAATTTATGACAGAGGAGGATTCGCGGGTCCCCCGCACTTTTTACACGGGAAAGAGGGACGGGGAAAAGGCTAGGCAAATTCGGTGGAAAGATTCCTCTTTCCCAGGACGTTCAGCAACGCTGCGGCGGGAAAGAAGGGAGATGTTGCAACCGGGCGGGCCCTGAAAAGAAATTCAACTCCAGGGCGCAAAGTGCAGCCAGATCCAAGCTTATTCGTCAGACAAACTAGAAGAGGGGGGAGGGGAGGAGAAGGGAACACAAAACTAAAAGCCAAGTACAATTTTGGATCTGCCTTCCTCTCGATGCTGTTACATAATTGTTTCTCCTGTTGGCATCTGTCCCAGCGTTGTCTTCCCCCTTCCCAAGTTTGTTTTTTTTAAGAGATAAATAGTACGACGCAAGAGGCCCACCGGGAGTGGGGTGGGGGATCTGTAACTGATTATTTGCCTGGACGTTGCTGCTCGACTCAGTTTCTCGTAGGAAACTCGGGCGCTGCTGTTGTCTCGCAATGCCCGGCTCCACCGCCCTGCTGGAAGGAGGCGAATAAATCTGCCTGAGGCCGCAGCCCTCTCGCCCTGCGAGGCTGTTGCCAGACTCAAAAGAAGAGGCGACGGCTACTGAGATACTGATCATACGGTTACTGGGGAGAACGGGGCTGGGGGGGAAAGCGCTGAAATTCTGAGGCGAGAGAGAAAGGGTGAATTTGCAGAGGGAAGGTTGCTCGCTCTGGCCAGGCAAGAATAGGGAGGCCTGGCCACCAGAATCCCCCTTGCGGGCCTCCTCTTTGGAAGGACTGCTGCGGCTGGAAAAGTGGCGAGAGTCAACAGTGCAGACGTAACTTATGCTGCTTCTTGGGCAGAGAGGGGCTCTTTCTATAAAGCATTTTGCAAAGAGCACGTGGGTGTTGCAAGGAAGAAGGCGAGGCACGGAAAGGGGTTGAACAGAACCACCCTTTAAATTGCTGCAGAGCAGATTCTATAATATGCCTGCACCGTATGATTTTTATTTCATGCACGTTTTCAATAAGCGGAGTGTAGAGTTTGTGTGTTTGCTGCACTCAAATCAATCCCCCCTTAGTCGTCGATAAAACAGGCGCTTTTTCATGGTTCTGCACATGAAAACAGTGGGAATCGTCCCTGGGTGGGCTCGAACCACCAACCTTTCGGTTAACAGCCGAACGCGCTAACCGATTGCGCCACAGAGACATCTGCATTGTTAAGGTTCAAAAGGTTTGCTGATAGAATGACAACACCTTTCCCCCTCCCCCCCCCTTAAAAAAGTCCTGTCGGTATATTCATTGTGAAATATTCCTTTATCGTGGATAAATTCGGCCGTTTTTACACGTTACACTGCATTCGCTATTTAAATAAATGAATTAAAAGAAACATGTTTAAAACCAACCATGTGATCAGGTTTCAAGATGAAAAGTATCTTTTTGTGTTAAAACACAAACTACAGTCTACTTAGTTCAGAAAAAACACCCAAAGAAAACTAAGTCACGAGTCACTTTAATTGTGCACGAAGTGAACATGCTATTAAAATTCTATACAATGTAAAATTGTTATTTGGTTTGTTATTTGAAATGAGTATGTCTTTAATAAGAGAGAATAGCCACTCTCTTTAAAAAAAAAGTGGCTCTTATCTCTCTTGTAGGTAGTAAGCATTTAGGTCTGAACACATTTGTTTATTTTGAAGTTGCTTGAGATGATCAACATCTTTCTCTTCAGTAACAAACTTTAATTACCGTACATAAAATACAATTTTATTTCTAAAGTCTTATTTTCTATATTTCTTAATACTGCCTCCAGGCCCAGAGTGGGGATCTTGCGTAGGCCCTCCTTTTTTGCCTCTATCTGTTAGGAAAAGGGATATATTCTTTAACATATTATTTAGACTGAATTAAATCCCTACCAGTTTGCTTTCTCTGTATCTTTTTCCTTGGGAAATCAAAAGGAGTGGAGCTTGACTCAAAAGAAAATTCTAAAATTTATCCTCTAAAATATATCCATTCTGTAAATGTTAAAGTTTTGTGGGAGGTACTATAGTTGCCCTTTTTAATACAAATCATGAATTCTGTTAGGAAAGTCTTACAACTGTTTTACTTCTTGACCTTCTGGCTAAAATCAAGTGTCTCATGTGTATCTCTCTGTATGTTCAGCCATGCAAGTTTTTATTTAGCAAAGCTTGCAAAATACCATGTTAGATTTTCCTTCTTTTAATTATCATTGTTTACACTTTTAAAGTTATTTCCTAATGGTGTATTTATAGTTAGAATGTATTTATAGTGTATTTATATGTAACAAAAGTGAAATTGGAAGGGGAAAAAAACATTTACAAAAGACATGTTCTTGGGTTCTGAAATACAGCAAAATTGGTTCCAAATGTAATTTGTATTCAATATTCCTGATGTTATTAATATTATGCCTACCACCAAAAGATGTGCCTGCAATCAATTCTTTTTAAGAAGATCCAGACAGCATTTAAAAAAATCTCTGATGCAACTACAGTATAAGTTTGAATTTAAATACACAAGGACACTCACTGATCATTGTTGCTTGCTCTGCATTAGTTGTGCTTCTCATTGGTTCATGCAGATCACATATGATCTGGACAAAAGGCACACATTGATTAACAATGCATTTCTTGATTTTCCAGCAAATTCTACCATTAACCTCACTGTTTCCCATGACACTATCTCAGTTCTCTGCGCTCAAAGGCAACTGCACTCTAGAGCCCTTTCTTACCAATTACAGTTTTTAACCATTTTAATTGGTTTTAATGGTTGAATATGTTGATTATTTGTGTTTTAATTGTATACGCTACCAAGTGTCACATACGAGTGAAATGGGTAGCTATATAAATTCAATCAATCAATAGGGCAGAAAAGTGACTACAGGTTTTGCTTCAAAGATCAGCTTTTAGAAGGTCTTTAAAAAGCTAGAAATCTGGTGATTACAGCTGTAGGAGAAACCGCCTCCCTCCCATAGATTTTCATGTATCAAGAGGAGAAATAAAAAACTGCAAATGTTTTTTTGTTTTTGTTTTACAGAGAGTTACAAATGAACTCAGATTTCATTCCTCAGTATGCATACATCTGTTTATTTCTTCCATTAATTCCCCAAAACTGAATGTAAACAATGCCATATCTTTATTACAGGAAATACACTTTTCATGAAATACACAGTGAGTCCCAATTACATTATTCATCTGTAATATTACAATATTCTCTTAATTCATAATTAAAAAGTAACCTAAAGTGTATTTTAGTGGATCAAAAAGTTAAGTATTCTTGCTTTATCAAGATGGATGATATGGAAAAAAAAATAAAAGAGGAGCATCTTAACATTTCAGATGATGTTACAGTGAAACAGCGTGGGTATAAATAGATATTTGTAGGTAGATTTGAAATTAATTTACACGAACATCTACACAAAATATCTAATCCAGCACAGCCCCTAGGAAGTGCTTGAATTCAAACGTAATACTGGACTCAGGTTTTTACAACATTAAAATCCTGCAGGTAAATTTGTAGATGCTGAAATATAAATAGCATATAAATAGCCTACCCGTATTTCTCCACAATTCCACCCTCATCCATTTCTGTAACTGTACTTCTAAAACGTTTGGGGTACAAAATAGAATCACAGAATTGGAAGGGACCACTTAAGACAATTGACTGCAACATCCTGTTCAGGGCAAACATTCAAACTAAAGCATCTCTGATAGATGGCTGGTTTGCCTCTCCTTGAACACTTGCAGTGATGGAGAGCCTACCAGCTCTCTGGGTAATTGGCTCTTTTGTTAAATTAACATAAAATTGGATTATTCCTTCCTCTGAAGCAGTGGTTCTCAACCTTCGCCCCGCCTCCTCCCTGCACGCGATGAGGTGACAAAGGGGGCATGGCACCAAGATGGCGGGCTAGCGCGCGCTTAGGCGACCCCTGTGAAAGGGTCATTCGACCCCCAAAGGGGTTGTGACCCACAGGTTGAGAACCGCTGCTCTAAAGTAATACTTTTATACCATGTCCTGCATTCTGAGAGGATAGAGAAGAGGTCGTAACTTTCTTCTGTGTGACATTCCTTCAGGTATTTAAAAAAAGCTATCATATTTCCTGTCAGTCACCTTTTTCAAGCCTAAATACATCAGTTCCTAAAAAAACATTTCTTCTCAGGCATAGTTTCCAATCTCCTTATTGCTCTATCCTGAACCTATTCTTATTTTACGGGTTTTCCTTAACGGGTGGGGTTCAGAACTGGACAAAGTATTTAAAGAGGATCTGATCTGTTCAGAACCCAGTGGAATTATATTTTTTAGAAATTACACAGCCGCATCATGCCTGTATCTGACTCATAATTGGCTTGTGATCAGCTACAATTCCAAAACTGTATTTGTATTTTGCTTTGTATTTTTCTCTGTTAAACTTTATTCTGGTAATTTCAGTCTTTTAATCAAGATAATTTCGATTTTCATTTCTCCTAGAGCCGTGATGGCAAACCTATGGCACACGTGCCAGAGTTGGCACACGTGCCAGAGGTGGCACACGTGCCAGAGGTGGCACGCAGTGCCCACTCTGTGGGCACGTGAGCCATCACCCCAGTTCAGCTCCACCGCGCATGCGTGCGCACCTCCTGCTGGCCAGCTGGTCTTTGGGTCTCTGCCACGCATGCGCAGGGGGGTGCATACACATGTGCAGGCGCGGGGCATGTGCAGGGGGCCAGGCATGTGCAGGGGGCCATGTGTGCATGTGGGGGG
>QLTV01001474.1:1007735-1032247 GCA_003457575.1 Thermophis baileyi
TCTGGAATTCTGTATTTGTAATAGGTATATTTAGCAATTGTCTTTGGTCTTCCGTGATTTGTCTAATATTTGTTGAGTCTAAATATGTTTTGATTTTTTCCTCTCTTATCTCTTCCCGGGCGTAAAATTTTGTATAAAATTTCAATATTATATTCTTTTTTTCTTCCCTGTTATGTTGTACCTTTCCGTTTTCATCCAACAGATTGTCTATCATTTTTGCTTCTCTTTGTTTTCTCAATTTGTATGCAAGCCAACAACTTGGCTTGTTTGTGTTTTCAAAATAATTTTGTTTGGCCATCCTAATGTTTTGTGCCAATTCTTCTTGAGTGTTTAAATTTATTTTATGTTTTATTGTGTCTCTTTGTTCTTTTACCCTTTTGTTTTGGGGATCTTTCTGGAGTTCTATTTCCTTTTTATTTAATTCTTCCTGTAAGAGCTCTTGTTGTACTCTTTTTTTTTTTTTTGCTAAAAATGCCATTGTTAGCCCGCGTATAAAGGCTTTTGTTGTGTTCCGAAGATTTTGCAATGAGGTTTCTTCCGTTTTGTTTATTTTAAAGAATATTTTTAATTCCTTCTCTAACATTTCTCGGTATTCCTTATCTTTAATTACAAATTGATTCATAGTCCATCTGGTTTTCCTCCTCCTTCCTTTCCATGTTATATTTAAGGGACTATGATCAGCCCAAATATTCGGTTCAATATCAATTTCGTGGACATCATTGGTCAATCCTGACGTCGCCCAAACCATATCAATCCATGACCAGGATTGATGCAGGTTAGAATAGTAGGTATATTGCTCTTTTGTGTTGTGTTTTTCTTTCCAAACATCTTTAAGCCCAAATTCAGTTCTCATTTCCCAGAAAGATCGCGGAAGTGTATTCTTCTTTTTAATTTGTTTTTTACCTTTATAGTCTAGTTTACTGTTTGCTATTGTGTTAAAGTCCCCAATTATACAAATGTTTTCAAGTCCCAGTTCTATTATTTTTTCACGTAACTTTTTATAGAATTCCAATTGGTTGTCATTTGGGGCATATATTGATATTAGTAAAATGGGTTTTTGCCCTGTTTCCAGATTAATCATCAGTATTCGGCCTTCTTCGTCATTGTATATCAGACTCGAATTTATTGTTTTTTTTTACATATACCAAATTCCCTTTTTTTTTTATTTGTTAAGGCTGTGTATAGTTTTTCTAATTTATTAAAGTCCCCAATTATACAAATGTTTTCAAGTCCCAGTTCTATTATTTTTTCATGTAACTTTTTATAGAATTCCAATTGGTTGTCATTTGGGGCATATATTGATATTAGTAAAATGGGTTTTTGCCCTGTTTCCAGATTAATCATCAGTATTCGGCCTTCTTCGTCATTGTATATCAGACTCGAATTTATTGTTTTTTAACATATACCGCAATTCCCTTTTTTTTTTTTTGTTAAGGCTGTATATAGTCTGCCTAATTTAGTATTCTCAAGTAGTTTTTGGTCTTCTTTTTTTATATGGACTTCTTGTAGACAAATCACATTCGAATCTAGTTTTTTTAATTTAGAAAATGTTTGCGCTCTCTTCTTTGGACTATTCAGTCCATTTATATTAATTGATGTTATTTTAACTTCTTCTGCCATTATTGTTTGTGATATCTTTTGGTATTCCTTGTTTCTCTTAAAACTCTACCTTTTGCTCCTTCTTGTTCTTCCTGTCTCTTTCTTATTTCTCTTTCTTTCTCTCTTTCTTCTGTCTGATCTTCTTCTTCCTGACTCCTACTTTCTATTTCTCCTCTGCTTTCTCTACTCTCTTGCTCCTCACTTGTCACACAATGGTGGTCAAAGAATTCTTGAGCTTTTTCAATCGAATCTATTTTTAATTTTTTATCCTGCCAGGTTATTAGTAAACCTTCTGGCATCAACCATCTAAACATGGTTTTGTTCTTGATTAGGTAATTTGTTAGAAATTGGTATTGCCTTCTATTGTTCCTTATCCTACGGGGGACCTGCTTTAATATTACAATTTCTTTACCTTTATATAGAATAGATTCATATCTAATTAATTTAAATATGTCGTCTCTGACTGCCCTCCTTGCAAATTTGATATGTACTTCTCTCGCCAGGTGATGTCTTTTTACATAATTGGTATGTACGCGATATACCTCATCAATCTCTTTTCTCATCTCTTGTGGATCTATTTGGAGTATTTCCGCCAGAATTTCTGCCATTTTCCCCCTATATTTTCTCCTTTCTCCTCTGTAATATTTTGAAATCTGAGGTAATATGAGGCGTGTTCCATCTCGAGATGGGCGATGGCATCCTCAAGGCTCTTAACAATCACAACATTTTTTTCCCTCCATCTTCTCTACTTTTTGTTCCACCTGGTCTACTTTAGATTCCACTATTTTTATCCTTTGGTCATTTTCTACAAGTGTTTGTTGTATATTTTCAATCCTATCGTCAATACTTTTCACCTTGTCCTTCACCTCTACCATTTCAATTTTAATTTCTTCATGATATTTTTTGGCATCTTCCCTATTACTCTCTATTGCATTTTGGGTTTTAATCATTGATTCTTGCATTAATATAAGAGTTTCTTGTATGGACTGTAGACTAGTAGTTGAGCCTGATTTTTCTTTTGCTAGCATGCTTTCAATAGATTTTTGTTGAGATGGTTAAGCTTTGTTGTTGTGCTTACCATCAATTTTATATAAATGTAAATATATTTCAATTTATAGTTGTTATAATAAGATATAGAATACTATGGTGATATAAAGAATCTATTATATTCTATATATATGATATGGAAAAAGATACTTACTTAATATAAGTAGATATAAATAGTTAAATACTTAGGTTAGAAGATTCTATCAGAAGCGAACAATATTTGTCAATCCATTCACAATATCTTTTATCTAAACAATAGTTGCAATATATAATATCAATATTTCATTAAATGGAGAATTCTTATCGTGGGTTGCTATCGACAGTTTTATAGTTTTTGAGTATACTCAGCCAGCCACTGCTTCTTTTTTCTCCACTCTAGTTCAGTTTTCCTTCTCACCAGAATAAGAGTCGTGTTGCTCTACTTCTTTCTTCCCTTGATGATTCTTTCAAAATAATATCTGTGCCGGTGGATCCACTCCAGTTATTGTATTTCACAATTCCTTTGAGTTCTTTTTGTAATCAGATAGTAATGGCTGTCGAATGACAATCAGTATAATAGTTCACACTCTCTCAATTCCTCCTGTTATTTTTATCCGAGCAAAGACGAACAAAGTCACAAAAAGAAGACACAAGTATTTTGATTCTTTAAGAAAGATTGAGTCTTTTTGTCATTTAATTCCAGCTTTCGTTTTCGGAGCTTTCAATCCTGTCGCCAAACTTTTTTTTTTTTTTTTTTTTTTTCTCCAAGAGGCAACTGGACTTTCTGGTTTTTTTTCTTTGAAGACGTGTCGCTCCTCATCCAAGAAGCTTCTTCAGCTCAGAGAGCACTGAAGTGGCCGTCAAATACAGCTGTTTTTCGGGTAACTATTCCCATCTCCGATTTAGCTTAGGTCTCACTCTTCTCCTTCCTTCTGTGTGGCAGTCACTGCTATGGCCGGCCAAACTTGCCGGTTTTTTTCTCGTCGCAGTTGAAGCCATCTTAAGCCATTCTTAAGAAGCCATCACTGGACTCAGGGGTGAAATTCGACCAGTTCAGACTGGTTCGGGCAAACCGGTAGGGATGATTTTAATTGGTTCAACGAATCGGTAAAAACCACCCCTGGTTGGCCCCGCCCATGCCCGCCCATGCTCGCCCGGTTGCCCGCCCAGTTGCCACTCACCCCTTCCAGCCACTTAACCCTTCTGGCCACGCATCCCGCCCACCCCTGCCCGCCCTATATATGTTCCTTCGCCACGTGGCCCAGCTAATCGTCTCACCAGTCGTCTCGCCCACTCAGCTCAGCTCAACTCACCAAAGGTAAGCAATGCATGCCGCCCACTCGCCCTTCGCCTTGGGTCGGGGCCTGGGGCCCAGGGATGCGCCATTCCCCAAGGCCCCAGAGCAGGGGTGGGTTCCAACTTACCTCACTGCCGGTTCGCTCCCTCCCGCGCCACGTCAGTGCGCCATGTGGGTGTGCACGCGCTTTGCACGCGCACATGCACAGTAACAAAAAATCCAAAAAAATTTAAAAAGCTGAAAAAAAGATGGCAACCGCATGCACAGTGCCGGAAGTCAGCTTCTGCGCATGCTCAAAAGGAAATAAAAAATAAAAAAAATTCAAAAAAAAAATTCAAAAAAAAGATGGCGGCCCCCACGGACCGGAGAACCGGTCTTAACCGGGAGGAACCCACCCCTGCCCCAGAGCCACCGCCCGCTCACCACCCGCCTCGCCTGGGTCGGGGAATGCGTGATTCCCCAGCTCCGGCCTTGCCCCGGAGCCGCCGCCCACTCGCCGCCTGCTCACCCTCTGCCTTACTCACCTACCTACACACCTTGGGGGGGGGACACAGTGAGGGTTGGCTGCCTTTCACACCGAGAAGCATCCAGCCACCAGCGGTCGTTTTTGGCTGCCTTCTGAGCAGCTCCGCTGTGATGCGGTCCCTCTGGCTGCTGCCGTTCTCCTGGCCGGGTCTGGACGCGAGCTGCACCGGCAGGCAATTGGATGCACGTGTGCAGCCGACGCGAACAGGGCGGTGATGGCGATGGTCACGGGACAGTCCCTTAACTATCACCGCCGTTGCCAACCTGTTCGTGCCAGCCGCGCAGGCGCCATTGCCTGCTGGTGCAGCTCGCGGCCAGCCGGCCAGGAGAACGGCAGCAGCCGGAGGGACCGCATCACAGCGGAGCTGCTCAGAAGGCAGCCGAAAACGACCACTGCCGGCCGCAGTGTTTAAGGTGCTTCGACACAGGGGGAGGGGGACCATAAAGGGACAGGTGGCTGCAGAAGCTGCCTTCTGAGCAGCTCCACTGTGAAGGGAGGGAGAAAAGTTCGGCTTCTCTCGGCTGCCACAACATGGCTGCTTTTCTCCTCCTTCTCGAGTTCATACACATAAAGCAAACATGAAGGAGGTGAGAAGCAGCCAGGTTGAACGGTAGAAGACTTGGCCAAACTTTTCTGTTGGTTCTGTGGGCGTGGCTTGGTGGGCATGGCTTGGTGGGGTGGTGCCGCCCCACCTTGCCGTGAGTGACGTCAAGTTGCCCATGCCCACTCAGTCACATGACCCCACCAACCCATGCCCACCAAACCCCGCCCACAGAGCCGGTAGGGAAAAATTTTGAATTTCACCCCTGGCTGGACTCCACCCAGTTGGATAATTTCCGACCTGTCTCCAATCTTCCCTTTTTGGGGAAGGTTGTTGAGAAGGTGGTTGCGTGGCAGCTCCAGAGGTTTCTGGATTAAATGGATTATCTCAACCCCTACCAGTCAGGATTCAGGCCTGGATTGGAGCAGAAACGGCATTGGTCGCACTTTCGGATGATTTCTGGTGGGAGTAGTGAATCCATCCTTGCTCTACTTGACCTCTCAGCGGCTTTCAATACTATCGACCATGGTATTCTCCTGGGAGCGGCTTCTAGGGATGGGAATGGGAGGCCTTGTGCTATCCTGGTTCACTTCCTTCCTCTGCAGCCGTTCTCAGTCAGTGTTGATAGGAGGGGAGAGATCCAGCCCTCGCCCACTGCTTTATGGGGTGCCGCAGGGCTCGGTATTCTCTCTACTCCTATTCAACAGTTACATGAAGCCACTGGGTGAGATCCGTCACCATGGACTGAGGTATCACCAATATGCTGATGATACTCAGCTGTATGTCTCAGCCCATGGTGACTTAAGTGATGCCGTGTCCTCCCTGGAGGCTGTTAAGGGTTGGATGGGGAACAATGGGTTGAAACTAAACCCTGGCAAGACCGAGTGATTCTGGGTTTGGGGTTCGTTGGCTCAAGGAGAATTGCCATCTTTGGTCTTGGATGGGGTGGCACTACCCCAAACAGACCCTGTGCGTAATCTGGGGGTTCTCCTGGACTCACGACTCCTGCTCAAAGAGCAGGTGACGGTCGCAGCCAGAAGGGCCTTCGCGCAACTGCGAGCTGTGCGCCAGTTATGCCCTTTCCTGGACTGTCAATCCCTTCTCACAGTCACTCACACCTTAGTCACTTCCTGTCTTGACTATTGCAACGCGCTCTACATGGGGCTGCCCTTGAAGAGCATCCGGAAGCTCCAGTTGGTGCAAAATGCAGCAGCCCACACGGTTTTGTGCAGACCCCGGTGTGCACATGTATCACCCCTTCTGCGGGAGCTGCATTGGTTGCCGATTTGCTTCCAGGTGCAATTTAAGGTGCTGGTTGTCACCTTTAAAGCCCTTCATGGCTTGTGTTAGATAGTGCGGGAAATAATAGTCGAGACGTAGGAACCGTTTAGCACCTTTATTTGTGGCTAGCAGGAGCTACAGCAGACTGGTGGCTGGCGGCAGGGAAACCGCTGTTAAGGAAGGCGCTGAAGACCTGGTTCTGCCAGCAGGCCTGGGGAACCCAGAGCAGGATAGAGCCCATTAAATGGCTCGTGTGATCTGCTGTCGCTGGGGTGGGAGGTGGGTGGGGGGTGGGGTGATTTTATTACATTAATTCATTTGATTTTTTATTAGTCTTACTGTTTTTAAATGTGGTTTTTATATTCTGTAAGCCGCCTTGAGTTGCTATGGGCAAATAGGCAGCAATATAAATTCAATAAATAAATAAATAAAATAAATAAATAAATAAATAAATTATACAAATTACTAATCTTCACAACAGTAGAATGAAAATAATTAAAAACCTAGATTCCACTGTTTAATAAAAATGAATTTTGGAGAGCCATGTTCTTTTGGAAGATGGAAGAAATCACAGCAACCAATGCACCTTGCACCAACCCCAATTGTAGCGACACCCAGTTCTATCTGTTACGTATTTCCTAATGTGAAGTACAGTAGTTGTTAAACATCTACTTGTTAGAGTCATACTTCACATTTTCGGAAATGTACTTTTAAAAAAATTCCTGGGTGCCCATTTTAAAACCGGTAGTGAGCAAGACCATTTGGCACAGAAAAGAGTAATTTATGACTGGTCCTCACAATTAAAACTGTCACAGCATCCTCATAGTCACATGATCAACATTCAGGAGCTTGGCAACCATCATGCATTTATGACGTTTGCAAAATCCTGGGGTCATGTGAACACTGTTTGCAACCTCCCAGCTTGCCTTCGACAAGCAAAGTCAATGGGGGAAGCCAGATTCTGTTAACAGCTACATGATTAACTTAACAACCATGGCAAGAATGGTGGTAAAATTGAGCAGGACTCACTTAACAAGTGCCTTGCTCAGCAACAGAAATTCTGGTCCCAATAGTTGTCAAGGAATACCTCTATTGTTCTTGGTAAATAAGAAACAAGGTTCCTACTAGATCATACCAGCATCTGGATTTAAATGCTACCCATGATCATACTATAGACTTTTTTTTTTTTGTTCAGTGTGATGTACAAAATAGGATCAGTGAACTGGTTTGTTTTACAGCAATGAATTATAGGCTTGAATAGTGTCTTGTTGCATTTGAAGATATGCAGACTTGAATGTATGATTTTTGTTTCAATTATCCTTGGTTTGTTTTAGTAGCCACCCAAGCCACAAAGAAGCAATTTAAAAAGATATAAACTAGGCAAAAAGAAAAAAACCCAGCATGATTACTTTGCTTACAAACAAGACTGATTCTGGATTTGTTAACAAACTATGGTTAAAATAAGACATGGTGTGATGTGACATACTGTACATAAAGAGAAATATAACCGAATATTCTGCTATAATATCTGAGTGGCCAAAATGACACTCCGTGTATTGGTATTTATGAATCAAAATCTTACCTGCAAGCTTCTGGAAGTTGTAATATATGCCGTTAGATATAGGACTCCCGTGCCAGGATGGCAAACATTTGTGCCAGCAAAGAAAAAAAGAATTATTTGTTTCCATCTAGATTTCTATAGCCCAGATAGATCACTCCTAATCAGTTATGACTCTTTGGTTTATGTCTCATTTTTACAATTGCTTAAAGTTCCTCTAGTTATCATACTGATACCCAGCAGCACTTCTTTAAAAAAGACAATTTCTTAAAGAAAAAAATATTTTTAAATCTAAAAAAAAAGCATGTTAATGAATTGTGAATAGTATTATAGTATTATAATGCTGGGTTTTCCTCATTGTTGATCTAGAGCAGGGGTGTCAAACTGGCGGCCCATGGGCCGGATGCGTCACACACAGGCCACGCCCACCCCAGCTCTGCGAAGGGGGGGGGAAACATGATACGTTACGTGACGGCAACGTGACACGGCGAGTTTGACACCCGTGATCTAGAGTAACATAACACTTGCTAAGAGTGAAATATAATGCCCTGATTCTTGGACTGCCCTGTTGGGATACCAAAATGTCTTCATTGGAGATTGTGACAAATATTCTGAGAATGCTAATTGTCTGATAAATTATCAGTATTAAAATCCAGGTATCTCCTCTGGGAATCCACCAAGGATTGTTCAGCACCAAGATCGTCACATGGACATTCCTCTCTAAAACAAGAGAAAGAAAGGTAAATAAACTTTTCACAGGAAAACTGGTTATTTGCTAAAACTTAAAAGATTGACATAAAACAGCTTAATTATGGACTGTAAACAAGATAATGGCATTATTATATGATCAGAGGGAAACACTCGGGTTGCTGAGACAGTATGTGCTGCTGCAAATCTCCAGGTGAGGAAAGGGCATTTAGTAGCAAATGGGCAAAATTGAGCTACATTATCTTAGGGCTATAACCAATCCAAAAGCACATCTACCAGGTCAGAAGCACCTCTATCAGCCCCACTTCATTACAAAAGATATGTGTCCATTAGAAGTATATTGGCATCAGTTTAATATTTACTTTGAACAAAATAATATGTACATCATTAGTTTTATTAAAGCAGGTACCGGTAGTTCTACTAATTTGAGCCAGTTTGGTATAGTGATTAAGATACCAGGCTAAAAAACCAGGAGTCTACAAGTTCTAGTCCCACTTAGGGATGAAGCCAGCTGGATGATCTTGGAACAGTCACACACTCTCAGCCAGTGGTGAAATCTAAAAAATTTCCCTACCGGTTCTGTGGGCGTGGCTTGGTGGGTGTGGTTTGGTGATCATGTGACCAGGTGGGCATGGCCAACTTGTAAAATGTGGTGAAACTCACTTAACAATGCTCTTGCTTAGCAACCAAAATTTTGGGCTCAATTGTGGTCATAAGTTTTTCTTTCTTTCTTTCTTTCTTTCTTTCTTTCTTTCTTTCTTTCTTTCTTTCTTTCTTTCTTTCTTTCTTTCTTTCCTCTCTCTCTCTCCCTTCCTCTTTCTTTCTTCCTCTTTCTTTCTCTTTCTCTCTTTCTCTCTCTTTCTTTCTTTCACTGTCTTTCTTTCTTTCTCTTTTTCTTTCTTTCTCTTTCTTTTTCCTTGTCTCTGTCTCTCTTTCTTTTCTCTTTCTCTCTCTCTCTCCCTTTCCTTCCTTTTTCTTTCTTTCTTTCTCTTTCTCTCTCTCTTTCTCTCGGTGGCAGGAGAAGGAAGAAAGTGCTCTGCACACCGCATGTACAGCCCCAGGACATCCGCTTGCCATCCCGGACTGCTGCCGCCGCCACCGTCCCTCTCAACCCCATAGCAGCAGCAGCTGCATCTCCACCAAGGGCCGCCCGCCCACCCACTGGCCGGGCCGGGCTGGATGCCGACCTCGGAATGTAAGCGGGCATGGGGGACCACCGGAAAGTCTGGTAGCTCCCTTCCCCACGGCTGGCCGGCCCCGACATGCTTGCCTGACTTCCACACGGCCTTCTGCTTGCCTGCCTTCGGAAGCTGGCCATGGGGACACCAGGAAGGCCGCATGGAAGGCAGGAAAGCATGTTGGGGCTGCGGGCACTGTTCCCTCTAAGGTACGCGGCTGCGCGGCCGCGCACGTAATGAGAGAACGCCGTGCGGTAGTTTCCAACTTCCACACGGCGTTTTCTAATGGCAGAAGCGCACCTGCGCGCCCGCGCACTTGAAAAGAGAGCGCCACGTGGCAGTTTCTAACTGCCGCGCAGCGTTTTCTACTCTTACAGGGAACATTGGCTGCGGGCCGCGGGGAATGGAGTAAGGAAGGCAGGCTGGGATGGGGGGGGGTGCAGGGGCAGCTAGGTAGGCTGCAACTTCACAGGCTTACCTGGCAGGCAGATCAGGGGCGCAGCGCTTCAGGCAGGCAAGCTGCAGAGCAGAGACTGGGCGGGGCAGAGCGAGCGAGCGGCGACTGGGGGATGGTTCGGGGGTGTGGCCAGCCAGCCGTCGCTACCAGTTCGGCAAACCAGGCCATATGTCCACTAACGGTTCTCCCGGACCGGTCCGAACCGGTAGCATTTCAGCCCTAAGAAGCAAACAATAGCAAACCACTTCTGAAATCTTGCCAAGAAAACTGCAGGGACTGATTGAGACAATCTCCAGGAGTAAATATTGACTTGAACACACACACATGCACCACACCTAATAATTTAGAGCAACAATGTTATGGATATTTTGCATATGGTGTCTAATAGTTAGGGACTAATTTGAGTTACATAATAGTTGGAGACTGGGACCATAGGATATGATTGCAAAGCAGAGTGAGTAACCTCACTCATTTAATTTCTTCTCTTTTGAGGTTGTTGTTTAAAAAATCGAGTTAGCCTATTTTATGTTAAACCCTGTAATTTTCCTGCTTCCTCCCTTAAAATGATAGCAAATAACATAGCCGATTTGCAACAACTATGTTTGATCCTGTCATCTGATCAAATGGAATTATATGAGGCAAGCTAGAACAAGAGTGTCTGATGATGGCCCTGGACTAAAATTCTAAACCAAGCATGAAGAAAATAAATAGTAAAGTAACTTACTTTATATGTCCAGATGATGATCTTGAATTCCATTTTTTCTTGAAATACCTGATATTGCTTGAAGTAAAACACTAAGCCCAAAAAATTAATTCCATTTTTGCATCTTAATTCAATGACAGCTTGCACAAATATATACCTTTAAAATCAGTCCCAATTATTGCCTAATATCCCTAAAAAAAACACTTTACAACTGTGAACTCATATGCTTAGATTACAAAGCTACATCTTATTGTCTCTCTAAAAAACAATAAGCCCTAGAAAATGAATATTCTGATCTGCAATGTCTATTAATTAGCTGAGTTGTTTGGTTGGTAATCTACACTGTTCCATATTAATCAGTCTTTAAAATGGTTTAAGTCAAAGCAGTTTTCTCAAAACAAACAAAAATTGTGTAATATCTTTTATAACAGATAATATCTGTTATCTCAATGACATCAATATGCTGATTGATTTTAGCTTTAAAACCATCTGGTGAACTATTATTTTTATAAAATAAAGTAATTTTTTATTTAAAATAAAACATTTTAAATTAAAATGGTAAAGAAAAACTTAACTATAATCAATCCACAGCTCTAAAAAATGAATCAGGCCTCTTCTTGAAATGTTTATGCATGAGTGAATTCAGACACTCTATTGTTTAATCAAATGTGGATGTGTCAAAAACTTATCACCTCATGCAGCTTTGTTCTTTTGGGAAAGGTCCAGTTAAATTATCACTGTTGCTGCTGTATTGCTTTACCACCTGAAATTTCTACCACTGACATAATGGAATGGAGATGTCCATTAGTCTGCAATTGCACAGAAGCAATTTCATTGGCTGTTTGCTGTTACTCCATGAGCTGGGGCCGGAAATAAGATATACTGCAATCAAATGGGAGCGGCAATCTTTAAAGTTGTGATTAAAATACTTAAATTTTAAACATTTAAGTATATTTTAAGTGTGATGTATAAACCCAGTCAATGCATTCAGTGACGATGATGATAATGATGATGATGATGAACTAAAGTTGTGTGCTACCAGACACTCAATGATTCTAAGTAGTTCATAACAATCAAACAAATTATAATCAAATTAATAAAGGATGGCAAATGTGATAGTCAGATGGACTAAAGAGAGGGATCTCACTCTACCTTGCTAAAGGCCTTCATCGCCCTTCTGAACAACAGCAGAGTTGGGTCCATCTGGATCTTGAGCAGAACTGGGCATTTTACGCCCCCCAGGGCCACATCTGGCTCTTTGGCTATCCCTGTCCAGCCTGTATGAGATCAGTTGGAAATTAGAATGTATGTAAGTGTATGCCATGCACACAATACAATTGTATTGCTTTTATTTTGAAGGCAATTGCTTTTCTTTTTAGTTTATGCATGTGTGTGTGTGCCTATGCATCTTCACAGCCCTATTGGTTTGGCCTTCTGCAAGAGTCCCAGTTTCTCACGTGACTCCTTGGGAAAATTAATTCCCCACCACTGATCTTGAGGGAAACTTCTACAGTTCTGAGAAATGGCATTGTTTAATCCAAAGAACCTGGAACAATTCCAATGGCCACACTCCAATGGTCATTGAGTGCATTTTGAGCATTTACTTTCAGTTTCTGGCAAAAATGTTTCACAAAAAATAATGATTCACTTAATGACTGTGATGCTCATTTAATGATGGTATTATTTGCTTAATGATCACTACAAAAAAGGTTGTAAATTTGGGTGTAGTCACATGAGGATCAGTTATGACTACCTGAATTATTGTAAAAATGTCATAATTATGACAGAAATGGGGAGCCTGTGATTCCAGATGTTGTTCAGTTACAATTTACATGTCAGATGGAGATCCTGGGCATTCAACAACATATGGAGGGCTTCCAAAGATGTTTTTTCAAACTGGAGTTTGTTTTTCCTTGAAGACATTTTGCTTCTCATCCAAAAAGCTTCTTTAGCTTTGACTGAATGGTGGAGAATGGAAGGATTTCTATTTCTTGTAGTCATCTGGTCGTTAGCGCTCTCTCTGAGAGTTGTTGAGGCCACTTGAATGTTTAGCTGTGCCTTCGGGATCATCTGAGTAGTGCAAATGGGGTGTGGAACCTTTTTTTGGAACTCCTGAAAGGACTGTGTTGTAAACAGGGGATAGGTGGTGTTGTATCCCTCCCCCTCTGTTGAGAGAAGGCTGTTCATTTTTAACATAGATGGCCTCTTTGACCCCTCTTGCAAACCAGCAGTCCTCTCTGTCCAGAATGTGGACTTTGCTGTCTTCAAAAGCATGATCTTTGTCTTTTAAATGCTGATGGACTGCTGAATCTTGTCTTGATGGGTTTGTTCTCCTATGTTGTGCCATGCATTTGTGAAGTGGTTGTTTTGTTTCTCCAATGTACAGATCTTCACAGGTAACACTGCATTGTACTGCATATATCACATTTCTCGGTTTGTGTTTGGGTGTTTTATATCCTTGAGGTAGACAAGCTTCTGCTTTAATGTATTCTTGGGTTTAAAGTGTGTATGAATGTTGAGTTGGTTGAAAATCCTCCTGAGCTTTTCAGATGGTTCTGCAAAGTTTGGAATGACAACGTTGCTTCATTTGTTGTTCTCTTTGTCTGTTATGGAGGAGCTCCTGCTGGTTCTTTTTTTGGATTTGATGAAGGCCCAGTTGGAATAGCCACAAATTCTAAGGGCTTCTTTGATGTATTTTGGTTTTTTTTCTTTTCCATCTTTGCTGGTAGGCAAATCTTCAGCCCAATGATGTGGGGTTCTGATCACTTTGATTTTGTGCTGCAGTGGGTGGAGAAAATCAGAATATTAACACTGATCTCTGTGTGTGGGTTTTAAGGCTTCTGTCTTCCTTAATGTGTACTGTACAATTCAGGAAGGACAGACTATTTCCCTTAACATCTTCCCAAGTGAAATTAATGTATCAGTCTGCAGAGTTGATGTTTTGGTGAAGACGTCCACTTCCTGTGTTTTAATCTTGACCCAGGTATTGTCCACATACTTATACCAATGAGTGGGTGGAATTCCTGTGAAGGAGTTTAGGGCTTTGGTTTCTACTTCTTCCATATTGAGATTGACCTCAATAGGGACACAGGTGAACCCATGGCGCAACTGTGTTTTTGACTGTAGAAATCATCATTGTATTTAAAATAGTGGTTTAACACACCAAACACATCAGCTCTGTGGAAAGATACATTAAGTTCACTCGAGAACATGTTAAGGAAAATAGTCTGGCCTTCCTGAATGGTGCCATACGCATTAAGGAAGACAGAAGCCTTAACATTGATGTTTACAGAAAACCCACACACATAGATCAGTATTTACATTTTGATTCTCACTGCTCTCAGAAGCCCTCAGAAACTTGTGGCTATCCCAACTGGGCCTTCATTGAATTAAAAAAAAAAACACAGCAGGAGCTCCTCCATAACAGACAAAGACAAGAACAACAAATGAAGCAACATTGTCATTCCATCCGTAGCAGGAATATCTGAAAAGCTCAGGAGGATTTTCAACGAACAAAACATACAAACACACTTTAAACCCAAGAATACACTAAGGCAGAAGCTTGTCTACCTCTAGGATAAAACACCCAAACATAAACCAAGAAATGTGATATATGCAGTACAATGCAGTGTTACATGTGAAAATCTGTACATTGGAGAAACAAAACAACCACTTCACAAATGCATGGCACAACATAGGAGAACAAACCCATTAGGACAAGATTCAGCAGTCCATCAGCATTTGAAAGACAAAGATCACTCTTTTGAAGACAGCAAAGTCCACATTCTGGACAGAGAGGACTGCTGGTTTGCAAGAGGGGTCAAAGAGGCCATCTATGTTAAAAATGAACAGCCCTCTCTCAACAGAGGGGGAGGGATACAACACCACCTATCTCCTGTTTACAACACAGTCCTTTCAGGAGTTCCAAAAAAGGTTCCACACCCCATTTGCACTACTCAGATGATCCCGAAGGCACAGCTAAACATTCAAGTGGCCTCAACAACTCTCAGAGAGAGCGCTAACAACCAGATGACTACAAGAAATAGAAATCCTTCCATTCTCCACCATTCAGTCAGAACTAAAGAAGCTTCTTGGATGAGAAGCAAAATGTCTTCAAGGAAAAAGAAAGTCCAGTGCCTTTTGAAAAAGCACTTTTGGGACAACCATGACCTGGATAACTGAAATTTTCCACAGACAAATTGAAAGCATCATACTGAACAACCCTGCTTCACAAAATATGTTGTCCCTCTTTATTTTTATCTACCTTTATTTTCCATCGTGTGCGCTGACAATGCCTTTCCAATATTAGAAATTTGTGTTTTTTTATAATCTAGTACATTTTTAAGTGTTTCTATGAAATGCTAGACCAACCTTTCAAAACACATATTTGAATAATATTTATACTACAGCTCACCAAAGTCAAGCCAACATGGCCAAACCTTTTGGGCATTGTATCTAGAAATACTAGAACTCTAGTGTAATATAGCTAGAGATCGATAATGTGCTTCAACATTTTCAGCCTGAAATAAGCATTATGTGAAATGTAGAAATGCTTAGATATGAGTAAGGCCTGCTGATTTTATTTACACCAATATCCAGCCTCAATATTTTCTGAGTGAATATTGAGATAATTTATCAGGAGTAAAACCTCCTTAACAATAACTTTAAGAATAGTAAATTAATAAAAAGACAAATGAATACTTTTAGACAAAGCAAACACATAGAATACTCATATTGTGTTGGCAGAAAAAAACAACTACCAGTCATTTGCTGTTTCCCTGTCTTACACTTCCATTTCATCTTAGAAAAAAATTATATCAGGGGACCTACTTAGCTTTTTTTTAATTATCTCATTGACAACTTTTAATAATACTTGATACTTATTTTAAATGACAGAATACATTAGGCTCCTGACGGTAAGCAAATATCACATACACAGGTTCAAACTATATATAACAGCAAACTATACCCACTTTTCATACAAATGAGACTCTGTAACTGAGAGCGCCTAAACATGGGTCCAGAATCCAACAGCTCTGGAGGTCTGGATCTGACAAGTGCTTTCAGGTCTTATGTTTTTATTTATTTAATCTTGTTTTCCCATCTCTCGTTTCCGCTCTTTTTTCTCTAAAACCAGATCATAACATTGATATGGTTCAATTTAACTGTATGTACATTTTATATACTTCTATTTAATAGTCAGGCCATTTTAATTAACTGCATTTATTTCTGCAGTCACATTCCTTTAGACTGGAAACAATAATGGGAACACAGCTACAAGAATTTTAAGCAAGATTTTTAAATTTCATGCTATCGAGATATTTGAAATGGGAATTCAGTTTTTAATATTTGTTTCATATGGATGAGACTAATTTCCAGAACTATTGAGCTTTATGGTATTGCTACCAAATATAAAAAAAATAGTTGACATTTTCATTATATCTTACGCAATTTTTGAAAATAAATTATCCATTTTACCAATCAGAAGTGGGTAATAAAACATCTTATATTAGTTTTCTCTGAATATAATGTTCAGAGTAAGTTTAATGTTCTTCTTCCATTGAAATTTCTTTTGCATCCCTATTGCTGTATTTAAGTTCTGTATCAATATAGTGGGGGCACAGTGGCTCAACAGTTAGAGGCTGAACTGGAAAGCTGACAGCCAAGTTCAAGATCTGAATGCTGTACCATGGGATGAGCTCCCCTTACTTGCCCCAACTCCTGCCCACTTCGCAGTTCAAAAGCATGCAAATACAAGTAAATAGGTAGATAAATAGATATCACTTTGGTGGAAGGTAATTGTTCCATGTGCCATGTCACATTGGCCATATGACCATGGAAATATCTGCAGACAATGCTGGGTCCCTCGGCTAAGAAATGGAGATGAGCAACTCACCTAGCATCAGATATGACTGGACAGGGAAAACCTTTACCTTTTACTAATCAATATATTACATCAAACTTTATGCCCATTATCATTGACTTCTCTTCCATTCCAAGTTGGACTCATGGATATTAAGTTCTGCAGCTCGTCAATGCTTTGTTCAATTGAAGCTTTGAAAACTCTCTAAAATACAGAAGATATAGACTAGATTTAATCATACTCCTGACCCATGCATATAAGAACAGTATCAGACAGTTTGAGGTATTTTGGCCAATATATTACATACACAACAGGGGTGGGTTCCAACTTACCTCGCTGCTGGTTCGCTCCCTCCTGTTCCGCATGGCGCGCCTCGTGGGCACACACGCACTTTGTGTGTGCGTGCATGCGCAGTAACAAAAAATCCCAAAAAACAAAGCCAAAAAAAAGATGGCAACTGCATGCACAGTGCTGGAAGTCGGCTTCTGCGCATGCTCAGAAGGAAATAAAAATAAATAAAAAATTCAAAAAAAAATTCAAAAAAAATTCAAAAAACAGATGGCGGCCCCCACGGCACCGACTGATCTGGTTTGGCACCGACTGATCTGGTTTGGTGATGTCATTGTGATGTCACCAGCGGGTCACTATCAGTTCGGGCAAACTGGTCCGAACCGGGAGGAACCCACCCCGATACACAACCATATAAATATTTTAATATTTTAATAACTTTTTCTTGATCCCCTGGACAGTTGTTTTATATATTGCTATTGTTTTTAATACAATATTACTGTTTAAACTTTTTAAAGTCATACAGACTTATTTTGGAGTTGGCTGGTCTAGCAATTAAATAAATAAATGATGTACTGTTGTAGTTCCACAGAAATCCACAGAAAATGATCATAAGTTTCTACTAGCTTTTCTTGGGAAAATGCTTAGGTTCAATGAGAATCTCAAAGTCACAGTGCAGTAGAATAATTTTGGGATGGTCTGGAAAATCTAAAGAGAGTTTGTTCTGGTTACTTCTTGGGCGGAATATTTCCCAACCCCCTCCCCCCAAAATTCAAGGCTGTCAGCTAGATTTGTACATCTCAGAAGAAGGAAATCGCAAGGTAATCCTGTACTGTTTTCAAGAAAACTACATAGATGACTCCACAAAGTTATCAGAAATCAAGTACAGTATAGCAATTTTACCTTGTAGCTTACTCATGCGGGTATGCTTAACATACCTAGTCTCTTATTCAGTATTCTCTGTGGAGTTTTATTTCTAATATATATTTCAGAAAACTGGTGAAAAAGGCAGTATTGTACCATAGGATGAAATAAAATATTATCTTTTTATGGTCTTTCTCTTCTTTTTATGTGAGACTCATTGATGTGTAAGGTAAAGGAAAAATAAAAGTTAGAAGCCATTTAATACATCTGATATTAAAGAAGGCTATCTTGAAAAACCCTATACTAACAAATACTCACTGTGTCTTTCCTGCTTCATTCTTCAAAATTACCATACTCTGTATAAATGTGGTCCCATTTGAAAAAAATAAAAATAAGAAAGATATTAGCAGTTTTAGGTATGTTTTTTTTAAATGCTACCATAGGAAGGGCTGCGTGTTATAATTTAAAAGAAGTCAGAATAGCACATGCAATGGTGGGATCCTGGCCTTTAAAAAAAAAAAATTGCAGACTTTCCTATTAATGGAAAGTCAAGACTGTCTTTTCCCAAAGTGAGGAAGGAATCAGAACCCTAAAACTGACCTGAGGTCTGTATGGCTATCTTCAATCTCCAAGGAAAATATCAGGCCATGGAATAATTTGCGTAGCCCTGGTCAATACCTGTAAAATTACATTTTGCCTATGTGCCAGGATTCTCAGATTATAAAGGCAACAATGCAGTGGTGGGTTGCTACCGGTTCGCCCTGGTTCGAGCAAACCGGTAGCGGCGGCGGTGGGAGGCTCTGCCCACCCGCCCGGACGTCATCACGGACGATCTGCGCATGTGCAGAAGCTTCTGCGCATGCGCAGAAGCGGCACACGCGCACATCTCCGAACTGGTAGCAAAGGTAAGTGAAACCCATTACTGCAATGTATGAATTGCAGTATGAATGTATGAATGCATGTATGAATGAATGAATGAATGCAATGGAAATCAGTTACAGAAGAGTAAGTAGCCAGTTTTTCACAGGGGGGAGGGGGAGGCAAGAAAAGGGATGTTTAATCCTTCCCTCCATTATTTGTCCATTCAGCATTTCCTTTCCAAACTCTTTGACGCCTCAGAGAGGAAAAATTACCAGGGAAGTAAATTTGTTACCAAGGATGTTGAAGAAAAGTTGAAAAATCACAGATGTAAAATGGTAAATTTACCCAGGTAAATAGGCATAATGCAACAGTTTATGTCTATGGTTTCCAAGCCTTGAGATTTGCCTAACGAATTTTATTTTCATTCAAGACCATTTTCTTGATTCTGTCTCAAAATCTAATAAAAGCTTATCTGCTTTTTGTAGTTCTTGCTGTTTTCATTCTTAGAATCAATTCAGAGCATAAGCTCCAGTGATACAATGGATTCGCAGATTGGATATTAATTCACTTTTTTAAAATTAGAATTGGAATGAAGAAAATTGATTCTAGGAAGTATGTGTTGAGATGAAAAGCGATGCAAATAAGAAACCAGGTGTTGTGTAGCTGAGGTTGAGAGAGAAGATGCTCAGTTTACATGTTTATTTGGTTTGATGCTGAAACAATATCCAAATGTAAAACTTGGAAAAATCTGATGGAATTGCAACCCGGGAATCTATTTTTAAAGAGGTCAGTAGTGCTATTGTCACCAGATTCATTGGCAATAAAGTTGGCTTTTATACTTTTTTAATTAGCAAAGTAAAAAAGTTTGTGAAATCCAAGTTTTAAGAGTCCTTTTCCTTTATGCAATTTAGGGACTAATTTTTTTAATAAAATTGCTCAAGATGTTATCTGAGGGATTCTTATAAACAGAAACATAAGTGCACAGTGCACATGCTACTAGCCTTCTTCTTTTGAACTTCTTTTGAACCTACCCTATCAAAATATATTTATTAGGTTTATATATAACAACCATAGTAAGGATATTATATACTTCTCAGATTGTCTGAACTTTTCAATAGAAGAATGGGGGAATCTGCTTCTACAATAACTTCCTATCTTAAAAGCAAAACTGACACAGATTTCAACTTAAATTTGGAGCCAGTTTTAGATTATAATCTAAAGCAAGAACTAATACTTCATTCAAAATGTGATCGTATTTGTGTATTGAATCTATATTTCAATTTTATAGATATTTAAATCAGAATATATATTTTGGTAATATTGGCTGAATTTACTCCCATTTACTACAATGGCAAATTTCATTTGATTTATATTGAGTTACCAAGGTTTTTATGGTCATTTTTAATTTGTCTAATTATTCATAACTAATTAATTATATTTTAGAAAATTAGTATCTCCATGGCACTTTAAATAAAATTATTTATTTGAATTACATTCCTCTATTCTTTTTTCATATATCTCTTATATTTGTTTATGACTTTTTTAAAATGATAAATAAAGAGAAAATGAATAAATGAGAGAAACAAATAAGCATGTCTGGAGTCTGTGAAACTAAGAAAAAGAGGGAGGATCTAATAAATCTTTGGTTTAAAATTATGCGTGGGTCTAAAAACCCCTTTTAAGCCTTGCTGCTTAAAACTGAATTATGAATGAATGTAGATTGTAAATTGTAAATTAGGAAATTTAATATATTAGTATCAAATTAGTGATAATTCAGATTGGAATGGGTATGAGAGATGACTTGCACAAATATTTCTACCTCATCAAATGCATCCTTCTTTTAAGTAGTACATGTTTTTTGCAGCAAGGGCTAAACTTTTGGTAAGCAAGTGGTTATAAGGAAAAAATAGAATGCATTCTTCTTGCTAAATCATTCAAAACAAGGTGCTCTCATCTCAGTCCACCTGGAGAAGAGGCTATGTTTCTGTATCATACCTGTGGTTCAATTAAATCAGTGAAACATATTTCTGAATAGGCAGGGGGAGAATTCACCTGGAAATCTCATCCATTGGCGTAAAGGAAGAGATTTGTTCCTCTTCCTTGATAGCCAGATCTAACAGACAACATGGCATCATTATTTCTGATCTTTTCTTTAGATCATATAGTGATGGTATAGGATTTTATGAACATATTACATGCCTTTTTTAAACACTGCATTTTTTATTGAGAAGAATGAATATCATGGAAACATAATGCAGTATTTATATATTTTTTCTGTTTCCTTTCAATTAGCCCACAACTGCTTATGAAATATATTGAAAGTAGTCTTAATTCAGTTTATCACTTAAGAGGTCATTGAAAGTAGAGATAGTATAAAGCTAAGCAATACTAATAAAAAAAAGTTGAAACTCAAAAGAAAACATATGGGCTGCAAATAAATAATGGTTCCTATATCATTTTTCTTTGTGATACACAAGAGTAAGAACGATAAATGCATTCTTAAGTTTTAAGGGTAGAAGAAGTTTAGAGGAACATGCTAGATCTATCATTTCTTGGCTGCAAAATTATATGGCAACAAATTATTAGACCTTTCTCTATTCCTGGTCTCCATCTTGTAACCATCCAAATTTTTGCACTCTATAAATGGATGCTCAACTGTAAACCCTATTAAAACTTGAGATGTTAAATACAAATGTACGAGAGAGGATTTACAGTATTTTAAACAAGACTCAGATCCAGAAAGCAAAATCAGTGCTTAAAAAAAAAACCGAACCCTATTTGGATTGGTATAAGAAAGAAAAGCTTTTTAATTTGCTATCTCAGATCACAATAATATATGAAATTGTCTTCAGTATGAAAATAATTGTAAAAACCTGCTGTTTACAAATACAAAACTAGGGGGGCTGTGCGCGCATTGCATTTTGGGGGTTCGGGCGCACACGCACATTTGGGGGGGTGCACGCGCACTTGCGCACGCTTTGGGCACTCAGTCTGGAAAAAGTTAGCCATCACTGAACTAGACCAATGCTCAAGTTATAATTATTCCACTGTTGAAAGACCAGCTTGAGTAATTTATTTAGGGAGTAATTTCTCCCTAAATTAAAATCAAGCTGCAGCCATTCTGTCAAACTCCAGCACAGAGAGGTAACGGATCAGGACCATTTTATCAGCCTTATTGTCAACTTAATATGGTTCTTCCTTTTCTTAAGGCAAAGATGTAGAAACTGAAGTTCAAACTAAATTGGGGGAAAACCCTGCAGACTCTTCCAAAATTCTATCAAATTTTACTATCACACTAATTTTATTGTGGGAGGGGTTGATCTTGTTTTAGGAACAAATGCAACCAACAAGTCATTGGGCATGTTGGAACAAGAGTCTAAGTTTAGTACTCATTCTGATTCCATTCTTTCTTTGCCTTGGGATACTCTGTGCCATCTCCGAGAACCCTATACCATCCGCTCTCATTTCTTTCCTCCACAAAGAAAGAAATGAGGGCTGTTTTAATGTGTACAGCCAATTCTCAGGTCCCTCTCTGTGTTCATCTGAATCTGGAATTCTGAAACCGGAATAACAGAATAACAACAGAATAATGGAGCTAGAAGGCATCTTGGAGGTCTTCTAGTCCAAACCCCTGCTCAAGCAGGAAAATCTATATCATTTCAGACAAATGGCTGTCCAGTCTCCTCTTAAAAGCATCCAGTGATGGAGCACCCATCTGAAGGCAAGCCATTCCACTGGTAAGTTGTTTTCCCTGGTAACAAAATCTCTCCTTAGTTCTTGTTTCCTTATTTAGTTTCCACCCATTGTTTTTTTCCTTGCCTTCTGGTGCTTTGGAAAATAGTTGATCCCCTCCTCTTTGTGACAACCCCTCAAATATTGGAACACTGCTATTATGTCACTCCTAGTCCTTCTTTTCACTAGACTAGACATACTCAATTCCTGCAACTGTTCTTCATATGTTTTAGCCTCCAGGTCTCTAATCATCTTTTTTGTTCTTTTCTGCACTCTTTCCAGAGTCTCAACATCTTTTTTATTGTGGTGACCAAAATTGGATGCAGTATTCCAGGTGTGGTCTTACTAGGGCTTCATAAAGCAGTATTAATATTTCACGTCATCTTGATTCTATCCCTCTGTTAATGCAGCCTAGGATTGTATTGGCTTTTTTGACTGCTACATACTGCTGGCTCATATTTAAGTAATTATCCACTAGGATTCCAAGATCCCTCTCACAGTTCCTGCTATTGAGTCTGTACCTGCACATTTGGTTTTTCTTGCCTAACTGTAGAACCTTATTTTTCTCTCCACTGAATTTCATTTTGTTAGAAAGGGCCTATTGTCGAGATCTATTTGGATCTTGAGCCTATCTTCTGAGATATTGGCTATTCCTGCCAACTTAGTGTCATTTGCAAATTTGATGAGTTCCCCTTCTATTCCCTCATCTAGATCATTTACGAAGATATTGAAGAGTACTGGGCCTAAAATAGAACTTTGGAATATCCCACTACTTACTTCCCTCCATGTAAATGTAGTACCATTAAAAACTACCATTAAAACTGAGTGTGGTTTGTCAGCCAGTTACAAATAGAGGTGGTGCTGCTCTCTATTCCATACTCTCCTAGTTTACTAAGAAGTAGGTTGTGGTCTACTTTTTCAATTGCCTTCTGAAATCCAAGTATACTATGTCCACAGCATTTTGCTGGTCCACTCATTTAATAAGTTTGTCAAAGAATGAAATAAGATTTGTTTGGCATGATCTATTTTTTGACAAATCCATGTTGCCTTCTGGTTATAACTTTGCTTGCTTCTACCGTAGGTGTTCATAGATCTGTTGCTTGATTATTTTCTCTAGGATCTTCCCAAGTATTGATATTAGGCTGGTTGGTCTGTAGTTTACTGCATCTGTTTTTTTCCTCTTTTTTAGATGGGAACCACATCAGCTCTTTTCCAGTTCTCTGGAGTTTCCAGTGCTCTTCAGCTCTTTTAAAGTCTAAGACACTGGTTTGACTATGCTTTATTGCCTGTGCCTGCACTATATTGAATTCCAGCATGACATATGTAAGAGATTTACATTATATCCAGGGGTGGGTTCCAAATTTTTTTACTACCACTCTGTGGGTGTGGCTTAATTTTGTGGGAGTGGCTTGGTGGCCATGTGACCGGGTGGGAGTGGCTTGGTGGCCATGTGACTGGGTGGGAGTGGCTTGGCGGTCGTGTGACCGGGTGGGAGTGGCCAACTTGTAAAATGTGGTGAAAAAGTGACTTATGACCATTTTTCACACTTAACAACCATCGGTCACTAAACTGTCACTAAACTATTCAAAGTTACAATGGCAGTGAAAAAAGTGACTTTGGTCACTAAACTGTTCGGTCACTAAACTGTCACTAAACTGTTCAAAGTTACAACGGCAGTGAAAAAAGTGACTTATGACCATTTTTCACACTTAACGACCGTTGGTCGTTAAGTGTGAAAAATGGTCATAAGTCACTTTTTTCACTGCCGTTGTAACTTTGAACAGTCACTAAATGACTAGTTGTAAGTCAAGGACCAACCTGCACTTAAAAGCCACACACAGATGAACATATGAAAGCACCCATGGAGTCACATAAAAGGTGATTGCTGCAAGAAACAATTACCTCAAAAACCAGTTATCACACAGAAACACAAAAAATTGTCAGAAATGGTGTAGGGTCTCCTGCTTGAGCAGGCGGTTGGACTAGATGACCTACAAGGTCCCTTCCAACTCTGTTAATGGTAATGGTAA
>QLTV01001474.1:1039849-1064823 GCA_003457575.1 Thermophis baileyi
TGTGTGTGTGTGTACACACCGTTCCCCCAAAATAAGACACACACACATATATACATATACATATACATATACATATAGGCATCATCACTGCAATTCTGTGGAAGGAAGAAGGGGATTGGAGACTCTGTTGCTAATATTTTTTTCCTGAATCTGTAATAATCCTAACTTTTTCCAAAAAAATAGCAGCCTCTTTTCCAGCATTTTCTTTTATCTCTATGAAAATTTCCATGTAATACACATGCCAAGCAGGCAAATAAGATCAATCTCAGCTAAACAAAAAAGTTAAATCACCTCCCTTTTCCAATTAAATATGCTGCTTAAAGAATCAAACAAAAATTACATTTTAAAAATCAGTTTTTTAAAAAAAGATTGAATGAAAGGAATCATAGAGTGACTCACTTTTTGTTTTTAAATCAGAAATCTCAATGCTAAGAATGACTTGCCAGAACATGTTGAAGAGCTAGGTAAGAGTGAGAATAGAAACATTGGGCTGAGCTTTAGATAGCTACCATGTTGCAGCTGTGAAATAAACTTACCAAATAATCAGCTGTCGACAATTTAGAACAATGTTTTTCAAACTTAGCAATTTTTAAGATGTATGCACTTCAACTCCCAGAATTCCCCAGCCAGCATGCTATCTGGAAAATTTTGGGAGTTGATATCGAAGATTCTTAAAATAGCCAATTTTGAAAAACGCTGATTTAGAGCAATGCTAGAGATATGTAAATGTATGTTACCAGATTAACAAGGATTTAGGAAACGTTGCAAACAACCATCTGGAAGCACCTTCATTACCTGAAAGATCCTCAGATTTTTTTAAAAAGCAGTGAAAAAGAGAATGAGCAATGTATGTTGATGATTATGTTGGCTGCATCTTAGGAAATATTATAATTGCTGGAATTCTTGTACCTTCGTCCTCAAGACAGTCTTGCTATAGAGACTGATGCAGAATGTAGGAACAATAACAAATAGGAAACATTGCTGATCTAGAAAATTCCATCTGGAGTGCAATACAGATTGATTTAAAGATTAGTCAACAAACCCTAACATTAGTGTATAAAATTTCCTTCTCACTCTATGACTGGTATGAGTCTTCCTCAATATCAGATCGCCAATAAGAAGCCTGGGAGTTTGAGGGTTCTGAGCAATCTTCGCTTTTGGCCTTCACTTTCCATATCCTCTGTAGTTCCTCCTTCAGCCCCTATTATGGTACTTCTACAGCTTCTCACACTACTTCTTTCTGATGTTGCTATTATCAGTGTTTGTGTGTGTGCGCAAAATAGAGATGGAAAAGAGGGAAAAAGAGATATTGTAAAAAAAGCAGCTTCCAAAGTTCTTAACAGAAGTTACAGGCACATTTATACATTTTATATTTTACCCTTTCTCTCAACATTACAACATAATTTCTTTATTTCGATAGTCTACCCTTTCTGATATCAAACACATAAATCTCAAGTTCTGCATTTTTTCAATTTTTCCATCTCTGCTAACATTGTCATCTTCAGCAATTCCTCCGTTGTGGGTATTTCAGAGGCTAAACAATTAGTTTCTATTGTAAAGTATCCTCTCCTTTTCATAATGCTGCCTTCATTGTTAACTTGCAGGAAGATCCTTTTTAAACTGGATTTTGGCCTCTGGAATGTTCTCCTTCCTTTTCAGGAGGCACCTATGTTGGTATATTTAAATATCCTCAGAGCTGTGCAGCACTTTTAGTTTCAAAAGGCCAAAAGATGATTTGTGGTGTACAACAACAATAAAACCTCTTCTTCTGCGATCACACAGCAGCTAAGGAAAACAACAGTGAGATCTCTGCAAAAGGCAAAGCTTAATATGAGAAAATTTAAACAACAAATAAATAAGGAAATAGCTAAGGAAACAGCATCTTTTGTCAGTTCAAGAGGTTGCTACCACTCCATTCTTCAAGCAGACTGAGCTCCACACACAACTTGAATTATTTGACATTACATTCAATCCCAGCTCCTTCCCCCTGCAGTTGCAAAGTTTTGTCCCAGCTGGGAGTTTTTATTTGTAAACAGGAATTGCTGCTGCTGTAGCAGTCCACAGTATTATGTTTAACTGCTCTGTCAGCACAGCCACACAGGAGGGCATAGCTAGTTTCCAGTTCCTGCATTTCTAATGAACTGACAGGTTGCCAGAACAAAATGCAGAAGTAGTACACTAGGAAACTTGCCATCACAATGAGCAGATGAGAAACTCACAGGTTTGATTTTTTTTTCCCCCCTTTTACAGAGAGATTTGTATTTTAGGGCAAAATTGAGGAGATAGGGTTGAAACATTCAGTGCTTCCAAGAGTTGGGTAAAATATATATTGGGGAGGAAATGATTACAAGTAGTCCTCAATATACAACCAAAATTGGAACCAGAATTTCCATTGCTAAGCTAGGCAATTATTAAGTGAATCACACCCAATTTTACATCCATTTTGTCATGGTTGTTAAGCAAATCAATGCAGGTGTTAATTGAATCATGCGGTCATTAAGCAAATCTGACTTTGCTTGTGAGAAGCCAGCTGGAAAAATCACAAATGGTGATCGCATGTTCCTGGGACACTGCAACCATAGTAAACACATGCCAGTTGCCAAGCATTCAAATTGTGATTGTAGGGATCCTACAATGGTCATAAGTACAATACTAATCATAAGTCAATTTTTGCAATGTCACTGTAATTTTGAATGTTGCTGAACAAATGGCTATAAGTTCTACTACCTATAGTAATTCTCCACAAGCATTACAGACTCTTAGCAGATTAGGACCTGGAGCATCATAGAATTGTAATCATCAACATGATTTGCTTAAGTCCTGCTCCATTTGAAAGGGCCTTAGAAAACTTGGAAAATAAAAAGCTTGGCTCAGTCATGTAAAAATTGGTTATCTGCCTTTGGCTCCTCCATCCACTGGTTTATAAGCTTTTGCTTTGTCTGGACTGAACACCACCATTTAAGGTAAATGCTATTGAAATAAAAGTGGGATGGTCCCTATACCTATATTCTTATTGTTCTTCAACCAAGGAATGTCCCACAGGATATATACACTGAAGCCCCCATGGTCTGGCTGGAGAATCTAAACAGATATGATTGACAGCCAGTATGTGACAACTGATAGTTAGTGGCAGCAAGCAGGAAGAGATTTGCTTTCCAGCATCTCCAGTAAAAGGCTTAAACAAAATACAGATGAGAGAGCAAATAAACTGGGTAATCTTCAGATCAGATGGAACTTGATCAATCAAAAAGCAGTTAACAACATCATGTTCAGAACCTGTCACTACCATCCAGGGAAGAGAATCTGAAGCCATATTTGTATAAATATTATTTGATTGATGACCCTGGGCAGCCTTCGTATTTAAAATACAAACTGAACAATCAACTAAATTCAACTATTAAAAACTGATTTACAGACAACTCTTTTCATCTGCATTTCCCACAATTGGGAGTTATGGAATTACAACTCCCACAATTCCTAGAATATAAGTAGGTCATGCTAATTGTACATTCTGGAGGTTTCAGTCCCAATATATAAATAGAGGGCATCAGGTTAGCGAAGTCTGATCTAGAATGTAGCAATATGGTTACAGGAATAATTTTTACAGCTTATCTTAATTACTGACACATTATTTTCTAACAACATTACAACTATGAAATCTTTTTATATTTTGGTTGCAAACTTTAAAAATATTAATAATTAATGGCTAGTGGTATAATTAATATCTTGAAGGGCTCTTAAAAGCATAGCAAAAACAAAGCATAATAAAAGCAAATTGTAGCAAAGGAAAACTGTACATTGCATAATTTATCTAAAGTAAAGTCAATGCAAAAATTTGATGCTACATGAACTAAAATTTCTATATATGTGTGTGTATGTGTGTATGTATGTATGTACCTATATTTAAAAAACATACCAAACTCTTAGACCTTTTCCTGAAAAATATAAGAAATAATTGTTGGGTTTTGTCTAGTGTCAGTAATCACCTACAATTTGGTAGGAAAGTGATGATTTCATTACTTTGGGTGAGTTCATCCAGAAGTCTTCATGATTCAATATGCATTCATCAAAGAGTTGATAAGACAATCTGATTTATAATCAGCCAACTCACCTTAAGAGTTATTCTAGCCTCATCAAGCTTTATAAAACCTCAAAATTAAATTTTATTTTTCAACCTGGAGAGACAGTTTGGTCTAGTGATTAAGGCACCAGGCTATAAACTTGGAGACCATGAATTCTAATCCTGCTTTAGCTGTGAAATCCAACTGGGTGATTTTGAGCTAGTCACTTTGTCTCAGCCCAACTCACCTCACAGGGTTATTATGAGGAAAATAGGAGAAGGAAAATGTGTTGAATATGTTTGCTGCTTTGGGTTATTTGTAAAATAATAGAGACAGGATATAAATAAAAATAAACTTGTTGTAAGGACTGTGCAGAAGTCAATATATTTTGACAGGTATACAGTATGATTCAAAGGCACTATATCCATTTTTCCTATTTTTTACCCTTTTTGTGACTGAAAATTTCTTTCATCATATATAATAAATAAGATTCTAAGTCTAAACAACATAGACCACTTTTTCTCAACCTTGGTAACTTTAAGTTGGGTGGAGGTGGCTATAGAATTCTGGTAACTGAAGTCCATCTTTGGTGCTAACAAAATTCTAATCAGTTTACAAGATCTTTTAGAAATAGTTTTGATATAAATGAATCTGGTATTCCATTGGCTTATCTTTGGCACAATTTATGATAATAATTTTAAAATAATCCCATTCCTGTCGATTCAAATTTTTTTAGAAAGCTGACTTTTGGAGACCTGAAACAATGAAATTTCTATTATCATCAATATCAGAGCCAATTTTCTTTAAAAGAATCCAAAGTGGACCCAAATTAAAATATAAAAAGAAAAAGGGAGGGGGACTAGTAATTAGTAATTAGGATGAAAGTGACCTTTATCACTGCAACTATTACAGTAATTCTCAGAGCACTTTCCCCAAATTAATATGTTAACCAAACAATGAAGTACACATTGAGACTTGTTTTTAGTAAAGTTACACTGCAATGAATGTATTTAGAGTCTTCAACCAGCCTTTCTTCCATATTATGTGCCTAGAATTATGCCTTAAAAGCAAAGACAAATAATCTTTCCTATGGACTATTTCCTACAACATACATCCTAAGAGCTATTTTTGGTGCTTCAGAGAAGTTTACTTTAACTGAATTACTCTTCTTTACTTCAGAAAGGTTTACTTGCTTTACATCTGCAGGAAGATCCTATGGACATCATGTGAAGTTGTTATTGGTATTCATGCTATGTTAATAATGTGCTAGTATTTTGTTCTACAGATTAATATAATTTGGTCATAAATCAGTGCTCAATGAAATTAGAATCCAGGAAAGATGAATGTAGAAGAAATCCCACAAATTCAAGAGAGAAGAACACAGTTGATAAAACATCAGAGATAGCTACATTAGATAGTTGTTCATTTGTCAGAAGTTGTATTCCCCTCCAATCCAACAGGGCATTCCTAAAGAATTAAGAAGTCCAGATAAATTGTTAAGATTTTATTCTTTTTTGTCATTACTTCAATGCTTTTTCCAAAATTTGGTATTTAAAGTGCATCCTTTTTACTGGAAATTTAGCAATCCTTTGTATATTTTTTAGAATAAATTACTGAACAGTGTTCAGTGTGACTTTTCTTTGATGCTACTTCAAAACATATTCTAACACAAATTATCATATTTTGGCTTTTTTTTTTTAGAAGTCAGTAATGCCAGGAAACATGGAATGAAGAAGGGGGGGGGAAAAGCAACCAGGAGCAAAATGTTAGACTGTATTACAGATGGGAACATTGTCAGAAAACCGGAAGGTAAGGATTGAGGGAAGATTACCCTGGAGAGTCTATTTATGCTGTCAGTAATAGGCAATACAAAGTTGATAACAGATAATCAAGGGCTGGGATTGGGTAAGAGCCAGATAAATGCTCCTGAAAATTTATAGGCCAGACTCTTTCTGTGTAGTCTAACCAATATCACAAGCTGATTTGATAGGATTCTTTTGTTCTGCGGAATCTGTAGAATTGGGTTGGACTGAAGCAGTTCATGTGTTAAAATAGGATTGGGGAGAGCCAAGCTCAGTTTCATTCTAAGCCAAGAAGACCTTTGGTCAGTTAGTCTCAGCCCCATATCTTTTAGGTTTAATTATCAGGAAGGAATGTGGGAAGTCTTGAACTCCTGCAGGAGTGGAGAGCTATCATACAAATCCTCCCTAGAAGTAGGGTGTCAAAACCCATTGTTTATTTCCATATTTAAATGGCGAACAAAAAAAAAGTAATAAGAAATTGGTTCCACAAGGCATGTATGGTGCTTAAAGCTGAACTAAATAGTGCATTATTTCACTAGAAAAGTTTAACATGAAGTCATAACAAGATAGCTAAGCGATCACTGATGTCTTGCCTTTCAAAATGTTGTATTCGGCATTATACCCACAGGTGTAACTATTTTGAAAGCCTGGAGAGGTGGTGCTGATCGGTTTAAATTTGGAGGCCAGGAATGCAAATACCGGCACTCAATCCTTTTCTGCTCCAGCTGAATATATCAAACCGATCCATGTTTTCAAAGTTCACCTCTGCATGGCAACAGCGAGGAAAAAAAAGAAAAAGATGGAAGTTGCAAAGCTGCAAGCGGAGCGGAGAGAAAAGAAGCATAAAGAAAGAAAAACGCTGGCCTTGCCCATTCTTGGCTTTGGCCTCGCCCCTCCTGCCACGTGTCCCCAGGCTGATCAGATCCTAAACTCCGCCCTCCCCCGCTTTCCTTGGCAGAAGAAAAGTGGTGTGAAACACAACCGCTTTGGATGTTTTACTTGAAAGTGGCATGTTTCAAAAAATAAAGTGAGCAAGCAAAACTGAAAATTATTGCACCTTTTTTGGATAAGCACATTCTAGGATAATGCCAGGGGTTCACAGTTCAGGTCCCAATGACCGGTTTATCTAACGTAGGAAATGCATTTCCTATCCTATTTGCAGCAATTTTTGTTTGCTGTTCGAAACAAAGGATTGACCACCACGTGGCTCGGAAGCACCGAGCAAAAGTTTCACTTCCTTCTCTTGCCTCTTTTACGCCCCTCAGGCTTTCTCAGCCAGGCCTGATCAGAAGCAGATCTAAAACGAAAAGACCAAGGACCTTCGCTAACACGTGTAGGATCGGCTGAGCTAGGAAGAAAACCAATTACCTGTAGCCAGCAAGGCCGATTCTGAATGGGGCACGGGAGGGCCCCAGCAGGATAAACAGAAATGAAACCTCTGCAAGTGAACAACTAAGGGTTAGAGAGCGCCAAGGACTCCGGCAGGAAAAGCAAAAGCCATCGATTGCTGCAGGAACAAAGGGGAACTAAGAGCTGCATCCGCCTTTATCCTAAATCGTACCTTTCCAATCTTACTAGACAAAGATCAGTTTAACAAATTCAAGCCTTAGGAGTGAATAAATCTAGGCGCATTAATACTACCTTTCTTTTCTCATGCAAATTGGGCAGAGACAGCTATTCCGCCCGTCCCGTTAGTATTCAGCGCGCCTTGGCTTGCCTCACCTTTCCACTCGCCCCAGCTCAGCCTCCGCCTCCTGCACCCCGTGCTGATGCATTTCCCGGGTCCCCTTTGTCTCTCTTGCCTTTGTTCTTTGCACACACTCGCCTGCCTACGTAGTTCTTTGGCTTGTTTTTTCTCCTCCTGCCCTTGCGCTCAGTTAAAGGAAACCCGAGCTTTTTCGCCCTCGTTTCCAACGATCCGTCTTTTCCCATCTTTTGTGAGCTCGACGCCTTTGCAGGTTTGTTCGGCTTGAGGTTTCTCTCCGCCCATTCACAACAGAATTACTGCCGATACTGGCTTTTTGGAAAAGTCCGGAGTTCGCATAGCAGACCTCCGAAATGGCCTTAGCCGGAGCATCTCTGCTATCTAGTGCATTCTTTCTTTTCCTTTGGAGCCATTTCAGCTACAGCCCCGAGACGTTTGTTCCTTGGATGCACTGGTTTCCAACACGTGTGAAAACAAGAACTCATACGGCAGTTCTGCTTCCATATGGCCGAATTTAAGCACATAAAAGGCGATCTCATAGATCAAGGGCAATTCACCATCGACTCGTTGGTAGCCAAATGCAATACAGTACCTTATTTTGGAAGCTGCGAAGCTAGGCATTATGTAAGCTAGTTTCCACAAGCAATAATGAACAGGTGGATTTTTAGAAGACAGAAAAAAAAGCGGAATTCAGCATTGTTACAACCCCAGGCTCTGTCCTTTAGGGCAGTTGAGCATTGGTTGGTGCTTTAGACAAATGGACAGTTTTGAGAAAATTGCAGATAACTTGTTTTGTTTTAGCACCAAATAATCATTTTTCGAATAGCGTAGTTCATTCTTGAATAACCAGTATATAAGGACTGAAAATGTGTGAAGTAATGTCAGCTCTATCTAAACACAACACAAATTTGGAAAATGCATATAAGATACAGAATTTATGGTTCATGTTCCACAATAAAATTGCTTTACACTTTACTTTCATGACTGCAAGTAGCAAAGATACTAAAAGTTGTTTCAAACTCTATAAATAAAAATGTTATATGTACAAGACATTTATGCAATAAAATAATAGTTCCACATGCAGATGTTTTTTGGATCAAAGTTAGTCTACATACTGGATTTCACCCCCATGAGTCAGTCCATTATGTGCAGTTGTTGTTCCAATTAACAATCTGGGTACCATATGCTGGGAAAGATCCATACCTCTATCTCATGCATTGGAGTAGCACCATTTCAATGCCTCCAGCTCCAGACTAGCTTAATTAGACTTTTTTTAAAAAAACCTATCCTTTATCAAGAAGGATACTTGCTAAAATTCTCAGTGCATCTCATACTATGGAAGGAGAAATAAAACATTTGGGAAGGGCAACACTAATTAGACTATTTATAGAAAGTATATAGTAGAATGTGCAGAAATTTGAATAAAACATGGCCTTACTAGAAAAATTAACTCCTAACTCTCTTTCCAAATGTAGTTAGGTCAAAAACAGGGCCTAAATAGGATGCCTTTAGTGTTTTTCAAACTTGGCAACTTTAAAACGTGTGGATTTTAGCTCTTATGATAACTGGGAATTCTGGGAATTGAAATCCACACATCTTAAAGTTCCCATGATTGAAGAACACTGCTTTACAGCAAAACTGACTTAAGCCTAAGGAATAGCTGCTAAGCAGGGAGATTTCAGAACTCATTTTTCCCTTAATTTGTTTTGGCCTAGGGGAAAAAAATCAAATGTGCATATGAAAACATCCCCTCTGTAAATCTAACATTTCCTAATGATACAAATATCAGGAAATCAATAGAGTTGACATGCTGGGCCTCAGTATTGGATCCCTTGGAGATACTTATCAAAGATTTTGCCAATCTCACAAAATCTATATAGAAGCCATCTCAGCTGACAGTAGACACTTGTTTTATGAGTTCATGAGAGACAGTTTCTGCCCCCTACCTGAAAGGAGCAAATCCCCAAATCTTTCTGCTGATTTTCACATCTGAACATTATGGGCACTTCCATAAAATAGCTGTCATGGTATGTAACCACATATAAATACTTCAAATTGGCATTCACAGCAAAGGTTACTGGCTTCAAAATGATCAATGTGACTTAGATGTTGAAAGCCCCTCCCTATTTTAGTACCCTTCGCTTGTTTTGCATGCATATAAGAAGAGGCAGGGTTTCCATCCACCAGACACACCATCACACCATCCACACCTTTGCTGTGTGTTCCCCTGCCAGAAAGCAAACTACTGAGGTCTTATCCCACCATTTTTTTCAAGTTTCCCAGAATGCTGCCATCTGGCTTACTTTAACCTTTTCTGGATTGTAATTACCCAGCTTTGTTTTCAAAGAATGCCTCGCAGATCTATGGGAATGGGTATTTTCATATTTTTGGAAATATAAATTATATCTGAGGCTGATATGTTGATCTGAAGCATGCTAACTTCCTTTTAAAAAACAATAAAATTCAAAATAAAAATGATTTGAGATAAAAAATCTGGTAATGGTGGTGGCAGTGATCATGGGAACACATTGAAGATCCAGGACTCAGAAAGCAAAGTCTAGGTCACATGCCACATACTATTTAATCCTGCCATGTCTTACTTTCATCTACATCTAATCACTCCTTGTGCCATCTAAGCTTGCAGTGGTTCCCACATATCCTTTTTTCCAAAGCTAATTGTTCATTTTACTAAATTATTTGCCAGGCTGTATTTGTATGACAATAAAGGAAGGTGCAGGGTGACCATATCTACCAAACTATATTTAAAATTAACTACTGTACAAAAGGAATATCAGATCATATGGAATGTAACCTAAGAAGAGCCCTTTTTCATCAGATCAACATACTGTTTCCAATGGTGGCCCATAACAGCAATCCAAGAATAGATCTTGAGAACAATAATTAAAGCTTTGAGGCCAATTTGAAAAAAAGAAGCAATCAGTCTAAAAGGAATTAAAATCTTAAGGGATCAAACAGAGCTGCACGTCACATTTTGATTTTTAAATGCAATTTATAATATACCTTTCAGTAACATCATCAGTTGAGCAAAAATAGGCTCTCAAATTATTGTCTATTGGACTGCAGCCTCATTAGAGATTCAAAGAACCATGCACCTACATCTACACAAACAGTTTTAACAATATCTAACATAGCAAAAAGGGGAGGGAAGTTTGACATTCAAGGAAAATTTAAACATATCTTTGGGAACATCAGGCTTTTGAACAGGCCTAACACTGCCCAAGAAAGATCTGTGGGCCTTTCTCTATTTTTTCTGTGTGTGCTATATTAGCATTGCCTGGAATAATAGTAATAGTAAATAATAATAAATCCATCAAGGATTTTCAATTCATTAAAAGTTGATTTTTCAGGATATATTGTGTGTGTGTGTGTGTGTGTGTGTGTGTGTGTGTGTGTGTATCGGGTTTATTTTTTCAGGCATAGGTGTTCTCTTTATAAAGATTGGCTCTAATCAGGCTACCTCTGGTCCTGATTAAGGCTTTTAAGTGGGACCCAGCAGTACTGAAATTCACAGCCAAACTGAAGTTAATAGAATAAAATGTCATAAATTATTTTACTACTTTTCATTGAACCGCCTAGTTGTATTGCTAATATTTTGCCTAGGACTACTTTTAGCTATTATTATTTATCAAATGTTTTATATGTTTACTAATTTATACACAACCTTTCTTAACCTGAATTCAAACCCAACGTATCTTACAATTTGAATTCAGTAACTTGAATTCAACTTCAGTGTTGCAAATGAAACAGTTTCTTTTATTCTCAGAAAACTTGAAATTAGTAGCACTGGAGCCTACTAGCAGAAGGAAAGAACAGAAAAATGCAACTCTTTCTTTCTCCTTTTCTGCCATTTCCTTCATCCAGCAACTTTTTCATTTTTTTCCTAACCTCTATTGCAGATTTCCAGAGGCACAAAAAGATGGGAAAACTTTACCAAAAGAAGAACTCACCTGGAAATGAACTCATTTCCCCACTAATGAAACCAGGATAGTTTAAAAAGCAAACAAACTCAAATGACTATTCTGTGCTCTGCATAAAGGTTTCCATTGCAATAATATAGATTTGGCTGATTCTCTGACATTTGAACAATTGCAAATATATATTGTGGCAGAAATGTCTTAAAAGTAATTTTCTTTTAAAAAGTTATTTTGGAGATGGAAATATTAAAAAATAAAGTCATCCAGCCACTTCAAATTGATGACACTGGCCCATAGTTTAATACTGATCATACTTAATAGATTTTACATACATACATGCATACATACATACATACATACATACATACATGCACAATTTCATCTTCCAGAGTTCTAGGGTTAGTTAGGGAAGTTTTTTGACATACATTTTTATAGTTTACAATGTATTGTAATGTATTGGAAAGGTTATTATAACGAAATATATTTAAATGGTATGATATTCATCTTTTTTTCAAAATCAGGCAAGGAATTAATTTATATTTAAATAATTATTTGAATTATTCAAAGAACTGTTCAAGCATACTCATTTTGGAAAGCACATTAGGGAAGCTGCTAGCTTGTCAGTTTTTCATAGTTCCATATGGAAATAGAGAAACAGATGCATTTTTAAAATCCTGAAGATTTTACTTCAGGAAAATTCTTGTTTCACAGCACACAGAACTATTCAGTTAAGTCAGGATAGTGTTTTTTTAAAATAAGCAGACTCTACACCAATTAAAAATCGTCGCTCAACACCAATTTTTAAAAAGTGGAAATTTCCACAGTACTTTCCCTCATATGTAGTATTTTTTTAAAAAAATGCCCAACCTAATTCCAAAAAATAAAAAAATTAAACATGAACTTGCTATGTTACTGTTTTATACTATTGATCTTAATGAGCTTGAAAATTGTAGTGTATTATGATAATTGCAGTATATTCATTAGCATAATTTTGACAAGTAACCAATCAGGAAGTTCTTACTGCTTTATATTTGGTTTATACTATACTGCTTTATAAATGTCCGTCTTTCTTACAGAAAATATAAGCATTTGTACAAATAATATTCTCAAACAAATTCATATCTTAATATTTCCACCACCATTAATGATTTGCATTTTAGGAATTATGCCTAGCAGACACCTATGCACTGTGAAGCAAGCCTGGTATAAAATATAGACATTAATATATAACAGGATAGTTAATGTGTTTACTTCATATTCCTTGTGGATTGTTTTGTTTAATAATAACCAATTATACAAGATTGTTTTGTGATTGGTATGAAATTGTTAAAAGTGAATCATTTTAAAAATGTGGAAACTAGATTCCAAATCAGCAGTTTACTTTTATATGAAAACTACAGTATTCTAAAAAAAAACCCCACACCACTATGATTATTGTGCAAGATATCATATTGGTTCTCCAGTATTGTAATATATAGTACCAGTAGTTAGTGCATAGATTTGCATCTTTTTATTTTTCTAATTGTGTCAAACAAAAATGAGACAAAGGCAAAACACATACATACACTTTTGTAAAATGCATACTTGTACTTATATTGCAGAGATTTGTGTGTCATTTCAAGGACAATTCAGTTTAACTTCTTTCATCAAAATTCAGGTAGTTTACTGATAGATGAAATATACCTAAAACTGGGCTTATCTATTTGTGTCTATATGCGGTTTTGAGATTAAAGTCCTTTGCTACAGCCTTTCTCAATCTGGTACTCTCCCATATATGTTGGGATCAGAATTCTTGAGAATTCGTAGTCCTTATATTAATAATTTAGGTTACAGGTCACTGGCACAGGCAAAAATATTTGATTAGAAGTATTGATTTGCTGTTGATATAAACAGTTTGACATTATGCACACTCAAATATGATAATTTTTGAATTTTAATATGTGATAGTATCAAATATTGACATCCATAGAAAGGCAGGCTGCAAAATAAATGAATACAGTTATTAACTTCAGTAAAATAAAATTATTAGGAAGTTCAGCAAAAATCTTTTACAAGGATTTTTACTAATTATACACTCTCGCTTACTGGCCGCAATAAAAATACTAATGAAAACATAGCTTCATTTACTGTATTGCAGATCCTCCATTCTGTGACTTGATCAAAAGTTAACTAGAAGCAGAGTTAAGAAAACAATGTTTCTGTTTGTTATATAAACACAAACTATTTTACCAGCTTGGCCTTATGCTAAATCACATTGTAGCACCATGACAAACCTAGATTTTAAGCATGATGCTTTCCTCCCTTTGAGGTTCCTCTGCCTTTCCCCCTTCTTTTTAGTTGTTGTCCTTTTATCTCCAAGAAATTTAAGAGATTTGGAAGCTTTTTACTCTAACCAGCAGAAGGCAGAATAACTTTATACTATCAATCTACGTTATAAAGATATATACATTCATGATACTGTCTTGAAACAATTTTATGAATGTTCACTTCCCTGAATAACTCAACATATACAGAATAATTGCACATGGAGGGAATTCTTAATTATAGTGAGATTTAAGAACTGTGATTAGACAGAGCTAATTCAGAGTCACACTTATTTACAAATAAAAATGGACAACCATTATGCTCATTATTCTAAATGTACTGAAATATGCTCAGATTATACTGCTAAATATGTAAGAGAAAAATTTACGAGCGTATATTTAGTAGATGTGTGTGTTTACTTGAAATTTAACATTTATATAAAACAGAAGTCTATACATCTTTATTTTTTTTTCTCATCCCGATCAAAGTTTAGAGGGCCTTATAGGCCTCACTGGGACTTTTCTGTAAATTCAGATATTCTCTGAATTTTTGCTTTTAAGAAATGCTACCTATGAATTACAAAGCTGAGGGGACGGAGAAGAAACAATCAGATATGCAACTTAATAAACAATGATTTTTAAAAGTATTGATTATGTCCCATTAAGGAGTTTTCAACTCCTGGTGACTTTATAAGCAAATATTTCATTTAAGTTCACCAAAATTAGTTATCCCATGAATTTTATAGCATTATCAATAAATATGATTCTGCATATTTATATGTTTTTGACTTCTGTGGATCTTCAAATTGTTACCATGAGGATAAGACAAAACAGGGATTTTTTTTTCTAAATACGGTTTCAGCTCTTTTGTTGTTTTTGACAATTCAAATTTTCTTTTAGTCTTGAAGGTACATCTGTATTCATAGCAACTTTCTATTGCGAAAATTATTTTATCTGTTTTGATATCTCCACTGCAAAATGAGGCCTAAATATTTACAGGTATATTAAATTTTATTAACAGTTTAGTTGTGTTGAATTTTAGTTATAATTGAATAAAATAACTCAGCTATTTTATTTTTGTTAATTCTTTACTTATTCTATCTGACATTAATTCTTTAAGTAAAAAAAGATGCATTATTTCCAATGTAATGTAATTACATTGTTAAGCTCTGAAAATAACTTTGACATTTGTGAAACTCACAATGGTCCAATGACTTTTGTTAATAGAATTTATTAAAAAGAATACACCTAAAATAGCTAGAAAGAAGTTTTTAGAAAAAGAACTGATTCAAGAATACATACCACCTCTTCCAATGTATTTTTATTCCTATTCAAGAAAGTAAACAGATCTATATGTAGTTTTCTTAACTAAAAGAAAATAAAGTGTGGGATCATTGCTTGTAAATAAGGAAAACCTCTTGTATGTCTTTTCTCTATTGGTGGGCCATAAAGTAATTATTATATTGAATTATTATATTGTAAGAAATTAGATGAAGTGGAATAGAGGAGTTAATAATTTTGAAAATATTATGCAATATTTAAGTGAGTAGTCTAACTCATAAAAGGACATAAAGAATTAAACTCAATAAAAATAATTAGAAACATAATATATTATGTTTCTAAATGTCTAGTTGTAGTAATTCATTGTCCATTTATACAAAGTAAAAAAACAGAACCAAGATTTTTGGCTCATGTCTTACATTTTATATTTTGGGGGTGGGGGTACTGCTATTTATTTCCTGCCAAATTATTTTGGTAAAGGAAGAAGTTTTCTATCTTATGCATATGTTCTAAAGAAAAAAGAATGCAATCTGACTCATTTGATTTGTTCATAGGCTGTGGATTGTGTTTCTGTCTTTGTTTAGCTGTGCTTCAAGTGATTAGGAGAGTGACAACCTTTTCTTTTTACAATACAAAGTGAGAGAAAGAATTTTCTAGCCAAAAAAACAGACTTCAGAGCATTCCATCAGTCAAATCAAGCCTTTTAAAATATCACTAACAGTAGAATCTTGCATTAAGTCTCCTCAGAAAGAAATCATATTCAGTTAAAAAAGGTCTTTCTTTCGAATATTATAAGATAGCAATTATTTTGCCAAAATTAGCTCCTCCAATTTTTCCCATAGACTAGAATTACACATAAGAAATAAGCCTTTCAGAGACATTTATTTTAATTTATAGGCTTTATTGCTATTACTTTGGGGTAATTTTAATTCAACATTTAGATATGTCCCATTAATATCTATATTCAGTTTTAACTATATTGTTTTCTCAGAGGGTGAAAATTGCTCTGCTTGATTGGCTAATTTGTTCACAAATCATACAGTATTTCATTTGTTTTATCCTGCAACAGGCCCGCCCAACTAGGAAAGTGCATACATACACGCACACATGCTGTCCTATATTACATTTTATTAAACAACAAACAAACCTAAACTGAGATGTTAGGCCCCACAAGAGAACGATGTACGATATTAATTTTGTATAGTATGTTTCACTCTATACCTCTCTGATTTATAGTTGCAAGTTTCCTATCTTTTTTTCCCCCCGTACATGGGTACATTTGTACAGAATTACAGGGTCTGCAATATTTGGACTATTCTTTTCTTCTATTTCTTTCTGATATAAAAAAAAACCTCAGGTGCATCAATAGATTTGTGGTTCCTTCCCTCCTCAACTTTCATTTTGATGACAACGAAGTATCAAAATAAAAATATTACCTCAATGTGTACAAGTGATATTTTTTGCTTTGTTAAATTGTAATTAACAAAGCATTATGTTGTATGCACCAAGTTTAATTCACAGGAGATAAAGTCCCAGATGTTGGAGCTGAGAGCTGTTCCTCTTTGGATAAACTATTGTGGATAGGACGTTCTCCATGATTATTATCGTCTCTTTGGTGCAGAGATCATTAGCAAAAACAGATGGGAATCTAAGCTTTCTTGTAAGCCATTAAAAGATGCAAAGAAAAGCAAATACATGTTCTATAGAGGGTCCATAATTTTTCTAAAAAATTGACCCTTGAAATCTGCCAATTCTTCATGGGTTATTGAAAAATAATTTTGTGTGTGTGACTTTCTATGCTGATGTATGACTATTAGACTGTCTTCATAGTGCATAGTCTTTGCTAGAAAATATTGTGCCTACTGTGCGATCTCACTTCTCTATACAAATCTAATAGTGTTTAGTATTTATCTTAAGCTCCTTCAGATTAGTGCCTGTGCTGAACAAAGTTATACTTTCCAACTACAATTAATGTTGTATTTAAATAGGCCACAATATTGTTGTGGTTTTACTCAAAAGATAAGATATCCTGTAATTCTTAGACTTCTGTAAGAAGTAGGCTCCCACACCTAACCCATTAAACATGTTAAAAAAATACAATTTCCATTTACTAATTGAACAGTTATGGTTTCCCTGATATTTATGACTAGTTCCTTTCTGTATAAAAATGATAAATTTCAGAGGCTGCACAGCAAGGAGACTAATCTGTTGAAAGAAAGCCCTAATAACCTGTCAACAGTCCCTGGCAAGTGAAAAAATGATGGCAGCAAATACTATAAAAACAGGTCAACTTACTAGCAAAATAGTAGCTGCTACTGATTTGCTAATTATTGATTTTAATAATTGTGTCCTACGTGGAATATGAAACTTTGATGCATTTCTTAGCTGTGAACATTCTTTGTACATGTAATTTTTCTGACAATTTTTCTTGGTCACTTCTACCTTTGAACAGTCAGATTTCCAACTGTGCCAAGTCAGTTGCATTTTTCTTTCAGAAGGGTATTCCTATTGTAATTATAAAAATAAGGGTGCTCATACTTTTGCAAGATTAGAGTCCTTCATAGTATGTCCTATAGGTCAAAGAACCTCAAGTAGGAAAAAATTAAAAAGTTAACAAAAGAACCCCATAATGCATCTATTTTTGAGACACATAAATATAATGTGGCTACACATATGTATTTAGAAATAAACATCTTGGGCAGGATAAATGGGCATCAGGGTCTAGCTAAACAAACAATGAATATTTTTTTAACTTAAAAAATGTTTAACATTTTTCTCCAATACCTTTAATCACATTAAAATATTTTTCTCCAATAGCTTTAATCATATTAAATCTAAGATAATATAATAAAAATGTTATTTTGTTAACACAACAGATCAGATATGTCAGCTTGCTTGCCTGCTTGCCAATGCTTCTTAGTGAGATAAAAATCATTCTAAAAGATGATTTTTAAAATGATGAATGTATAATAATTGTACCCTTTATTCAAACCATTTTATCTTTTAAAAATACTTTGCATTGTCTCCAAGATAAATTACAAAGCACCCTTACACCTTTTATAAACTTGATTTCAAGGTAAATGTACATATCTAATATGTAATCCATGTGTACTAAGGCTTGATTGATTTGCACGTAGAATAAATTACATCATAAGGAACATACTTTATATCAAAAATTATCAATCTAAACAGAATTGTTGAACAAACACCATCTCTGATCATGTGAAAAAAATCCATTGAATCATACTTATTTTATTATTGACTTCCTTCCAAGAGCTCTGAGCCTCAAAACTACTTTAAGATGTTTTGTTAGAAATAATCTGGTGCAACATTTCTTAAACAGTGTTTCATGGTCCCCCTGGCCTGGAACAAGCTGAGAAGGTTCTATGAATTGGTCCTGCTCATGCCACTATTTCCTTCACAATACCTTTACAAAATGGATTTTTAGAACTCACTATAGTAAAGAGGCTCAGTGTTGCACCAGCTCTAGGAGTCTTTAACCAAATCCATTCCAGACAGTGAGTAAAAATATCATCCTATGTAACCTCAGACATTCTTATTGTTAAGTATTAAATGTAAGAAAAGATAAGAAAGTGGTATTATAAATGATGCTGTATTCCAGTCAATATTTCTTTCAAATTACCCCTCCTTGTTTCTTTAAACATCTTTATTCTATATATGGAGAGATAGAAAATGACACAAATGTGTTTATGGTCCATAATCTCAAAAGATTAGCATGAACCTATTCTACTGAATCCATACTTAAGATCTGAGCCTATGTACCCTAGTATTCACTTTTTCCTGCTCTTGAAATTCCTTTTTCTCACCTGGTCTGTTTTGCTTAATTAACAATACTTTTATTCTTTAAGAATCAAAGCTACCCTTCCAAAAATTAAAAATGAAGTTAAAACTGTTATGTTTACAAATATTTTTATTATGGTCTCTGTATTTCTAGGCCACTTACAAAAAACCCAAATTTAATATAAAAAAACATGAATTGACAAATTAAAAATAATGAGTTCAGATTAAAAATTAAAATTCTGGGAAAATAAATTAGTAATTACTTGTGTTGCAATTATATCAATTTAATGTAAGCATTTCAGAATTTAAATTGCACTACAATTTGACAGGCAAATATCATCTCCAAAGTTAAGGATAATTTTTAATATTTTTGTAATGTTTGGGAAAATATTTGGGAAAAATATCATATGGATAACTATAATAGCAAGAGAATTCACACTGCATAATATCAAAGAATTATAATTATAAATCCTGCAATTATAATTATGAACATGTGTGTATATTAAAAATTGCAGTGTTCTTCCCATAAAAAGGAGTACAAAAGTAGTTTATAAGGAGGATTTTATTTTCTTTATAATTTCAACACTCAATTGTAGAGATAGAGAACACTTTAAAAATTGCTTGTTTTTAAATAGTTTTTAAATATTAACACAATGCCATGTACATGTCATGGCATGTACATGCCATGTATAAAATAAAATCACTAAGTCAGTGGGCTAAAAGTTTATGGAATCACTGACTCATCACTGACTCATCAATGTTTGAGAATCAAGTTATATAGATCCTCTTTTCCTCTGAATGAATAAGAACCAAAAGCCCAAATCAGTATCGTATCTAAAATGAGTATCAAGAATTATTGCTGACTGATAACTTCTCTTTTAACCCATTAGTCCCATTTAAACAGTATTAATAACAGTACAAAAACTTAAATACAAATCTCCCCGGAGATGAAAAAAATTGAAATAATCTAAAAGTGAATACAAAAAATCCCTGCCATTATTTATGCTTAGAAAGTCAGACCATATTTACTGAAATATTAATTCCCTATTAACAGCCAAAGAATCAAAACAGTCATTTTAAAAACTCCAGATATGTGCTATTGTCACACTGTTTAATCAGCTCATGCTATGCAGTATTTTCAATAGAAACTCATGGATTCTGTTTTATAATTACCCTGAGGAAAACAGGCTGCAAGCTGATAGTTAATTTTAAATAATAATAAATGCAGCCATTATCTATTTTTATTCCCTTAGGCTTGTCTGAAAGAACCTTAGGATGTGTAACAGTCTTATTAAGTTTTCAAAGTAGCATTAAATATTTTGTTATGGGGGATTTCCATGTGGTAGTCATAATGTAAGGAGGGCTTGTGGTTTTCCTTTTGTAGGCAGAGCAATACCGTGAAACAAAAGAGACAGTTGTAGAGACTAGTCACAATATTGGTAAAATAGGGTACCAGTAATGCAAATACAACAAAAGGTCTTTGAATCCCAGAAAGTTAAACCAACTCATCTAAAGGAAATTTTGCTTGAGCAAAACATGGGGAGTTGTGATTTATTTATGATGGGAATTGGCAGGTATATCTATGAAATTTTAAACATAGATATACATACATACATATACATACATACATACATACATACATACATACATACATACATACATAGAGACAGACAGACAGACAGACAGACAGACAGACAGACATATATTCGTGCATCACTATAAATTTGAATGGTGCATTAACCACAGCTGCATTAGGATATGGAATGCAAAATGAGTTACCTGTTGCCATGGGAACATCCTAATCATGGTGGAATCCATAATCCCTTCAAAACTAATGAAACACTTATCACTAAATGAACTAGGTAGAAGTTCCACTAATTGAACAGGGTTGACTCCCCAAATCAGCCTGAATTATTTTCTATAGCAACGTTTATTCAGTGCCCTTGCCATCTGTTTATAACAGGGCTACTATAAATATAAAGAAATAAAGAAATAAACAACAAAGATCAAATGATACTTGAGGTTTGTATAAGATAAAAAAACAAGTAATGATGAATTCACACATCCACAAGAAAATAGCAGATATTGCTATTTATAACTCTATTTATTTATTTATTCACCAGTAGGCTTCTACCAAGTTAGTTTAGTTATTTAGAACAACCACAACAAAAAATGTTTTCTTTAACTCAAGTTCTGTCAGGGACATATTGGTGTAGTTTTCTTGGAGGTACTTTGCCACCGCCCTCTTCATTTCACCTTCCTAGTAAAGCCTACAATCAAGGAATTTCCTTGACCACCCCTCCAAATATCAGTCAGGACACTCTGCTTTTCATGATTGGCTAAGTGCTGAAAAGTCAACAAACTGGGTAGTCATACAAATAAAAAATTTATAAATCCCTTATAAAATCAACGTTGAAATTTACTTGACTTGAAAGTGACTTAAGGGGAATTGCGTTAGCGGTCCACATATACTCACTCAAACTCTAGCAAGAGACAGGTAATATTCTCTCTTGAATGTGCCTCATAATTTGATTTTTAATGTTTTATAATATTTTTCTAATTACAATATTTTACTAACCATCTCTGCAACCAAGATGGTTCATAAAAAATAATCAGACGTAACTGTCAACTTGCCTTAATGTTTTCATAATTACAGTAGAACTTCTGGTCATGAACGCTTCTGACACGACCAAATCGGGTTCCGACCAAAAAATTCACAATTTTTTTTCGTGGCTGCTTTCTCCTTCCACGCCATTTTTTTTGTAAGCGCCAAATTTCCAAAATTAAGTTCGGGTCACAACCAAATCGGTTTACGACCAAAGTTATGGAACAAATTATGGTCGTGACCAGAGGTTCTACTGTATATGTTCAACTCAACTAAATTAGTCATAATAGTTTAATTAGTACAGTTCCAAAAGATAGGTAAGTAGAGATAGATAGATAGATAGATAGATAGATAGATAGATAGATAGATAGATAGATAGANNNTGTTGTATTAAATAGTGTGTGGGTGTGTTTTGGTGTGGGTGTGGGTGGGTGTGGGTATATATAGATAGAGATATAGAGATAGATAGATAAATTTGATTTGAACATAAATCTTACTCTCCCGATTCTCAAGCATACTTCTTACTGTGTTAAGTTCACTGATTATATGAATTAATTAACTTTGTCTGCAAACCTAAATGCAAATATGAAGCAGGATACAATCATAGAATGATATCTTTATTTAAAAAATCAGTAAATATTTACAATGAGTGAACTCAAGAAAACTACAGTACTGTATGCAAAAATGCCTTGCCCTTTACCTTAATGTTCTACATAAAACTAAATCTCAAATGCTGCAATCTATTAGACAATGATAAATAGAAAAAATATTTGTATTATTCAGAGAAAATAAAATAAGAAAATATGGCCATTTATAAGGGATTTGTAGGTTATGTCATTCTGCCAGCATATAAAAGAGATTAAGAAATATTATGGTATGTAAATAATAGCTAGACGCAAGAGAATGAAAGGAGGTATTTAACGACAGTTATCATTTTTAATTTGCAATGTCTTTTGAGGTGTAGGATATATTTTACCGTTCTGAACGTATAAACTTGTTTGCCCGTAAATTCAGCTCCAAAATTGCAGAACGAAAAACAAAAGGCCTGTTGCGTGCTTGGAGGAACCTATTGAGCGTCCAGAGCTAGCCACCGTGAGCCACGCTGTTTGAATCATTTTCCGGGCCGATTCCATATAAGAATCGAAACTAAGGTTTCGATCCTCCTCATCTATTGCATCGCGACCACGATCCTTTAAAAGGTTAAAATGTAAGATATGTAGCCAGACAAGTCTTTTGCACCAAGAAGAAAAGGAAGATGGCTGACCTTGTATTTGAGATAGGAAATACAACACTACCGAAGAGCTTAATGGAAACGGGCAGATGGGATCGCAGGGAAAGGGTTTGGGGTTTAGTACATGTAGCCCACAGCAAGGAAGCAGAGCCGGAGTCACCCATCCGGATCTGCAACAAACGGCGGCCGCAGCCACCGCTTTCCTTCGGCTGCAGGATCAGCTGAGCGCGGCTATCACGTGGGCGGCGTGTCGAAGGTCACAGCTCGGCTCACAATGGAGCTTTCGGAGCCTGTGCAAAGCGGCTTACAGATCCTGGCTGATCCGGGTAGCTTCTCGCTCCGAGCTTTCCAGGCTCTGCTCCAGGCTGCCTTCCAGAGCTTGCTCGGTGGACAGGCCGAGGAGGCCGTTTTCGGTGAGTGCTAGATCCCCGGCTCGATCTTCCGCCCGCCGGCAAGGAAGAGAGCTGCTCGCTGAAAGGGGACTTGGGGCTGTTGTCGAAGGAAGCGTGGCGGCGGCGGCTGCACGGCTGGTAGCTCTTGCTTCGGCGCTGCTCTATAGCCAGTCCTGACGCCTGGCTGCTTCGCTGCGGCGGCCACAGCCGTTTCCCGTCAAATGCAGGAAGTCTCCCCCGCGCTGAGCCAAGCTCAGATGGTGCGCTGCGCCCTCTCCCTCCTTTTGTTTCTTTCGGGGTTTTGCTCTCGTTGCTGATTTCCTCCATTTCCCTGCGGTTGTCACTTCCTTGCAAAATGCAAGGGTGCCTCTCGCTTATTTATGGCCTAAAAGCGAAGGTAAAGCCTCTCACTCTCCTGAAAGCAGACCGAGAGAGAAGGTGCCATTTGGAGATCGTTTCCTTCGCCTTCCTTGGCGGTCGTGGTCGGTTGGTTTCCACTGTTTTGTTTTTAATTTTCCTGCTTCGGCGAGGCATTCCCGGTACATTGACATTCGGAAGTAATTTTGGCAAAAGTCAAAGCAGCAAGCCGAGTTGGGTTTGGGACCTGGATCCTGCAGGCTTTGTTGTGATCATGTGATACTGTGATATTATTCTTTCGAATTGTTCAGTGGCAGTAATAAATGAATTGTTCTTAATCTCGCAGCTGAAAAGCGCCGCTCATTTGTTTTGATGCTTTTGTTTCTCGATTATTATTTTTTGTTTGTTTCTTCAAATTGAAATTCTCCGGCGATTGGGCTTCGTCAGCTGCTTGCCAAACTGCGCGGTTTGTTGAGGGTAGGCCAGCCGTCTCTCGCAAGAGAAAAACGGCTCGAGTTTGCCGTTTGCCTGGAGAAGAGCTCTGCGGGAGCTGGGGCTGAATACGCGCGGCCTCCGATAGGTGCTAGTTTGAATTGCAACTTTGGAAAAGCAGTTCGGATTTCTTAAATGGGACGCGGCGAAAAAAAGGAAAGGAAAAAATCAGAAAAGTTGAGCTGTGAAGGGGGAGGATTAGAGGCACGGTATTCTGAGCACTATTGTTAGAAAAGGGAAATTACACACACAACTCCCTCTAGCACTCAGAAACAAATAATTTCACATGGTTATCTAGACTTCGAGAAAGTCTCCTCCTTAGTTGGCAAAAGGCTTTTTACTCTTCTTCCTCTCCTTCAGAGCGAGAAGATCACAATTTTCAAAAAATATAAATGTCTACTGACGTTCATCAATCTTCCCAAATTCTGTTTGTCAGAATTCAAGGAATGGATGGCAATGAGTGGGAAAATACAGGAGACACTGCTGGGGTAATGATTGAGTTCCTTTCCTTTCTTCTGTACTTTCTGGCTGTTTGGGGATAAATCGAGATCTAGTTGTTGCTAGAAATAACTAATATCATGTTTCAGATCTTGGGGAAAATTATTCACATTTGAAATGAAAGGAACCTCAAATTCCAATATTTTAATTCCTTATAAAGGGAGATCTATGAAAAGAAATCCTTCCCCCAATATTGTGTTTAGAATGGTAACTGTAAATTTTGTCAATATAATAGCTTTCTGTTTGCTCAGCTACTATAATTGCATGGAGCATATATCTTATCTGTCTGTCTGTCTGTCTGCCTCTATCCATCCATCCATCCATCCATCCATCCATCCATCCATCCATCCATTGTCTACAGTACAGATGTCTATATATTTCAAATGAGAATTCCCACGATGGAACCCTGCCAAAATATATCCGAAATCCTCAAGAGATTCTGGCCTTGATGTGCAGAAATATGGCTGGAGCTTTGCAGGGGCTTTCTCTCCCTGCCCAAGAAAAATAAACC
>QLTV01001474.1:1085325-1141571 GCA_003457575.1 Thermophis baileyi
GGCGAAAAAAGAAATCTACAAAATTTCATAAAAGAAGATCATAAGATATAAAGGAGAATAGTAAACAAACAAATATAAAGAAAAAGAAAAGAAAAGAAAAGAAAGGAAAGGAAAGGAAAGGAAAGAAGGAAAGGAAAGGAAAGGAAAGGAAAGGAAAGGAAAGGAGGAACTAGAAACAATGAAGCAAGAGGACAGGTAAAAGAAAACCTAAAAAAAACCAAGAGAGAACAATGGGAGTGGAAAAAAGAAAATAACTTGATTGCGAGACTCATAGAACATCCCTCACAAACACATAATAAACCTCAAACTAAATGTATCTATTTTATGTTCTGAGTGCCCTGCCAAACCGAAACTGGGTTAATTGGCTAAACAATGTTTCAGTTAAAAGACAGTCTCTGAATTGGATGGGAATTGTTCTCCTATGAAGGTACAGCAAGCATCCTGGGGGCCTGCAGAGAAGACAATCTCTGCCCCCTGAGCCGCAGAAGTCTGGGGTCCTCCTCCCCCGCTCTTTTTTTTTTTTTTTTTGCAGCCAGAAACCATCGGGGGCATAAACGCCCTCCTGAACAGAGAGAGCACATGCTTTAGCTTTGCAGCGACCTACGACATTCTCTTAGCCTGTATCCTCAGGAAACGGCGAACCCAGACCTTCGTGTTTATCCGAACTCAGCCCACACAGTAAACGTATAGATCTTTATTCGAATTTGCACAATTAGCTAAGCTGTGGGAATTCATCGTTTAACATGTTCTGGGAATTGGCTTGGCGGGATCGTTGAACAAGCCATCTCCCTCAACCACCGCGCGGTTGATTTGTTTCGTCCTGAATCCTTATGTAAAAGCAGCAATCGTGCTGTCAGGGTTCCAAATAGCATCTAAAACTATATTTTATTAGAGACTTTGGCCTGCCACGTGCTTCAATTAGCTGGGATAGGTACTGGTTGAACTCAGTCCGCCCGCCAAACTTTCCCATCCTGGAAAGCCGCCCAGCTGTGTTAGGTCTTGATTCAGTTCATGCCGGAGAGGCAAGTCCTGCAACCCTCAGCCTCTCTGATGGGTGGGAAGGTCGCGGAAGGAAGGAGCAAAAACCTGGGGGATTGGACAAGCAACTCCTGGAGCTGCGGAGGAGCTTCAAGCTGGTGCTGATCGCCGGCGCCCGGCCAGCCTTTCCTTCTTTCGGCAGAAAAGGCAGCGCTTCTTCGTCGGCGGGACTCCCAGCAGCCGCCCCCTCGACTCGCTTTGCCTGGTCCGTCACAGAAAGTCCGAGGAGCCATCTTGCGCCTGCGCAATGCACCACCGCCTGCCTGCTCGGCCCCTATCCTCCAGCCGTCAAATTAGAAAGTGGTAGGAAGTATTGGGAGCCGTTGTGGGAAGGGCTGGGGTCGGTAAAATAGAAAAGTGGCCGATGCAGGGGGGGGAGGGGCGGAGGCGACCAGATAGCAGTAGCTGTCATGTTATTTCTAGTTTCTTGGTCGCTGTTCGACCGAATTTTTTGCCTTCCCGTAATTGTGCCTTCTTGTTTCTCTTTAATCCAGATGGAGGAATTTTAAACCATAAGTGAACCCGGATTCTACGGCTCCTACAAAAAGCATCGCAAAAGATATCAAAATCCACAAAGAGAAATAAAAGTTCCATTAGTTATAGGTTGACAATCCCCAGGAAGGAACCGCAAAAGATAAAAGTTCACCATCGTCGAAATTAGTCCCATCGACCTGAATGGGTTGCATCTAAATACGGGATAGCAGAATGCCCCAAATCTCCCTTGGAAACTATTTCGGCGGGCGGTGCTGCTTGCCTTTCCGGCCATAAGTCCAGCCAATTTGCTGTGCAACGGGGCAAAGCTGCGGGACCTTGTGATCCTGGGAGCTGAGCCTTCGGGAAGCTGGGTCTCTCCCTCCCTCGCTGAAGCTCCTCAGGTTGGGGAAGGCCATTTATTTTGGGGACCAAAGGAGGCGCCATTCGAAACTAAGAAAAAAGTGATTTTTCCTACCCTGGAAATTGACTTTTGTCCTTTGTGTCTTTAATCCAGCAATTAGAAGTGTCCTTTTGAACTGCTTTGATTATTGTTTCTCCGCATCCCCTTTCCAGATGATTGCAGGGCCATGTAACTAATGCTTTTTTATCCCTCATTGACTGGTAAATTTGAAAATGAGAAACCTTCTCTTGCATAGCTAAATTTTAGAGCTGGGTGAAAATTTGGATGCGCAATCCTTCAATTACACTTCGATTGCAACAAATTTAAAGGAAATTGGGAGGGTTTTGTTCTGCGTGTGTTCGATGGATCACTACTTTCAATTATAATTCCCACCCATTGTCTCTCGAGTTAATGACGTTTAAATGCAATGGGATTAAAATAATAAATTCGACTACACCGTAGGACATATCTTTCAGAAGCGAGGCACTTTCCATTTGCACTCTTATCTAGAGAATAAAACTTAACGATGTAATTCTGCAGCTCCGAAACTAAACATGAGGTTTATATATTCTCAAAGGAAAGAGAAGATAAATGGGGGATCCTTGGTTGTCTCTGACCTCTCATTTCAACAAGCTACAAATATTCTTTTCTATAGAGAAGAGAAAAGATACCCCTCTTTCTCCAGCAACTAAGCATATTCTAAATCCCTTAGAGACTTATTTTCAAGATGGAATTCTAAAATTCTGATTAGTATGTGAAACGTGGTTTCTTTTTCCAACTACTGATGTTTAGAAGTCTGGGAGAGGAGACTTACAATATTGCTCCCTCCTTGGAAGGGAAGGAGAGGAGTGTGAGTGAACATTTCTGTGGCTTTATGGACCTCTACTCCTTAGAAGTTTACAATCCAGCCAAATGCTAGAAAAATCTCTTCCCCGCATATTTGTATATAAGCCATCCTTATTTCCTTCACACCAAGCCTTCAAAGTGATGGTGTTGGCTGCCGGTTCTGGGACTCAAGACCTGTAGAAAACATCCCCTTAAGCTTGGATAGAGTAGCAGGCAGAGATTTATGTGGATAATTCTTCGGGCAGATGGGAAACCCTGTTGCATTTCTTCTGCATTTCTGCAGTACTTGAGACCACAGGAATCCAAGGCAAGAGCAAGAAGAATTACAGAGCAAGTCTTGAATGAACTTGCAAGGGATTAAAAAAAAAAAGTTGAGGACTGTGTCACAGTGTTCCCAAGTCCCATGAATGCACAGCTACATACATCTTTCTGGTACGTGGATCCAGGACTGTCTAGTGAATAGAAGACAGAGATGTTGACTCAAGTCCTGCTCAGGACGGCATTTAAAGGATTGATGTGGAGCCACGCAGACCCAGAGGCTTAAACTACCTAATAAACAATTGTGAGGATGATCCTGACAGGAATGATGAATACACAATTTCAGTTCAAGTTATTCACAGATTTTGATGAGAAGGTCTATTCACTGGATGTTGGTTCAAACATGATTAAAATATAATCTGGGCTTGTTGAGTTTGGCTTCACCAGTCTGGTGAACTCAAGATATTGCCATCTATAAACCAGTTTTATTATTCTGTGCATTGTGAACTGAGGTACCATGATTTGTTCATAATGATTTATGATTTACCCATTGCAGGAACCCAATTATGGTTTATTAATAAATTGGGATTCAACTAATGCCTTAGCATAGCCTTTCTTCCATTACCTCATAGAACTGCTTTGAGGATAAAATGTGGTGGGTGGGAGAGAAAAGCATGCACATATCCTGGGGGAAAAGTCAGGTTGGGATATAAAAGACTGCAACCAGCTTGAGATATAATTCCTAGTCTCAGATTGGAGGGAGGACTTTTTTTTTCCTTTTCTTTCCTGTCAAATTCGCTAAGAGAAGACCCTTTTAATTCTGCTGGGATGGTTCTGCTTTGAAGCTGCAGCCAGGTCCAGGTACTAGAGAATTTCCCAGGATAAATTCTTTGGTCAAGCTGAAAGGAGGATTGGGGCATTCAATCATTTGATTTTTTGAAGAGTAATTCTATTGGACCCAACAGGTCTTACTTCTGAGTTTAGAAATGGTCAAAACCAGCATATCTCTCTTTTTCTACAATTTTTATCAAGTTATCTTCATGCATTGGTTATTCTTAACATCTAGAATAAATCCATTTTCTTTATAGATCCCTTTGTTATATTTTTAGCAGTGATCCTCTAGCACTAGAATAACTCTTTCAAGAAACTTCGTAAAAATGAAACCACGTTTGGTGACATAAACCCACATATCACCTTAAGTACACCTAAAGAAAAGTGGTGTACAAGATTTGAAGTAAGTCACTCAGCACAGTTATAGGCCACTTATGATTAATATATTCATATTGTGGGACGGTGGGTAAAGGCTATGTGTAGGAGGCTGACTTCAAGCATGTAAAATAAAATGTAAATGAAACTGGACGTTTCAGGTTGTATTTCTGGATTCTGAATGTTGACTAGAGTGTTGTTCTGCTGATTCTTATATCTACTTAAAGCCCATTTGGATTCACCAGGGCTGTAGAGGAGGAGCTCTAAACCCTTCACTTTACATTCCACAAGTCCTGACACACCAGGTAAATGGAGTTCGGGAGGGGGGGAAAGTAAGTGCAAAAATCGCCTGTTAAAAACGTAATTCTTAAAATGACCAATTGCTTAAGATCCATAAATTATTATAAGAACAGACAAAAGCGTTAATACAGTCGGATTCCACGCCTCTCTTCACCATCTGCTGATGCAAGAGAGAAAGAAGATGTCAAAAAAAGATATTGTAAACATCATCAGTAACAACAAACTGCTGCATATGTCTCGGTAAGGGCCCAAAGGATGGATCGCCTTAAAGACTGCCTTCTCGCAGCTTCTGTCTGCCTCTGTTGGTAAACAGAAAACAGAAGGGAGTCCAGATCCACGATGCGATCCTAACCAAACCCCCCTCCCCCCGATTCAGATACGAATCCGAATTCCCCATTGCCGCCAGCCAGTGAGAGCTCTTTAGCGGCGGCCAATTTGCCCCAGAGCGAGGCTGGAAAGGGTACCGAAGCAACGGCGCCCGCCGCTTCCTCCCTCGACTTTCTGCCTTCTTGGCTGCCATTGTCTCTCCGCCGAGCGCCTCTGATGCAGGAGAGCCACCGCTCGGCGCCCCGCCAAGCCCGAGAGGGATACCAGACCACGCCGAGAGCTCCGCCCTTTCGGGCTCTCGCCGGCGTGGGTGCTGCTGTTCGGTTGCCAGGAGCAACAGCAGCTGAGCGGCGGTATGCTGGTCCCGGACTCCAGTACCAAGGCTTCTCTCTCTCTCTCTTTCTCTTACCCCCCTCACCCATCTCCCGCAAGCCAGAGAGCGAATTCTTGGAGGAAGGGGGGAGCAGGTGCGGCCCTAGGTATGTGTGAGGTAGCGCAATGGACATACACCTCCTCCTCCTCCTCCTCCTCTCCCCCTCCCCCGCCAGCTAAGGCAGGACGACAGAGCCTGACATTGGTTAATCGACAAACCACAAAGTGGGGGGGAAGGTGGACGAGGGGATGCTTGACCAAGTGCGGGCTCGCTTCTGACAGGATTTGTGGGTCGAGGTCCACCACCCGCTCTCCAAGTATCAGGAGCAGGATACCTCCAGCCGTTGCTCTCTACGGTGAGGATCGTCTACCTACTCGGTGGACAATTTGCCATTTCTCCGGTCAGCGGATGACACACACACACCGGGATTCCCCCTCCCCCGCCATGCCAAGAGGCCAGCCAGCAGCTTCTATTGGCAGCTTCTCCTTCAGCGCCCGTGGAAGAAGTAGAGGTTAAGTGCACTTCTGGATGCCAACTTTAAATCTCTTGCTAGATTTATTTTTAGAGGAAAGGAGAAAGAGGGCACTTCACATTCACTTCAAGGAGAGCAAGGCGTCTGAGCGGGGAGGGAAACACGTGTGTGTGTCGGGGAGGGGAGGGTTTTCCTGCTTCCCCGCCACACGGAGCCTCTCACGGAAGCGTAGGATATGCAGAAAATCCCGTTTTGGGGGATGTCTTCCAACCGCGTTGCAAAATGCAAAGTGAAGTCTGACTGATGGGGAAAGCCTTAAGCCCGGGACAAAGTCCGCAGGTCAGGAGAGAGCCCTGCCTTTAGAGGGAGCGCAGAGTCGAGGCTGGCCAACAAGAGCGCCGCAAGAAAGCGGGCTTCGAGGGGGGACTGAGGGGCTTGCCTTTTCGGGTGTTTACAGTATTCAAAACTCGCAGCTTTTTGGCATCAATTTCCGCTCAGGAATAAATTCAAGAAGGGCTATCTATGTGGTCGGAAGAGTCCACACCGACTTGAAGGCACATAATCAATCAATCAATGGCCTCACTGAAAAGGAAATTAAAGATGGTATCTATGTAACATTTATAAAGGCGCCTCTGCACCCCACCACCCGCGCGTCTCCAGGTTTTAAAAAACATCTTCGCATTATTTAATATTAATGTTTCTGTTGCGATTGATAACCTGAATTGCACCATTCCCTGCCTTGAAACGTTAGACTGAAATTCTAAGAGTCAGCTCTAAGAAGTAACGCAGAGAGATAATGGTGGTATTTACTTTTGAATAAAGATGCTGAGATTTCATTTAAAGTATATTCAGATTGATGTTCACATCTCTAGTACTAGACTCCACTGAATGCAGAGGAGACCCCAAGTCTATTTTGGAGGACATGTGAATAAGAGGTGCAACCAGGAAATTTATACCTCGTTGGAGGAGACCATGCATATTACTCAGAGTTAAAAAAAAAAAAATCCAGCACAATCCATAATTGAGAACTCATTCAGCCAAGGAATAATTGAGAACTCATTCAGCCCAGTTATATCCCACCATGGTTGGGTTTTTTTCCTATTTCCAGAAAAAAATGGAAAGGAGGCTGGTTGGAGCACTGATGAGGTTCCATTAGCCCTATTATGACCATACAGACCAAGAATTGAGGCAGTCTGTAATTGCTGCTGCAGTACCTCACTTACCACTCTCAGGATAGACCGGAGGGACCCTTTGGCCCCAAACTTTTACCCCAAGTGCAGTAATTGGTTTATGTGGAATTTTATTGCTAGAGTCCTAGATTCTCTGCTTCTTGATCAAACTTTGGAAGGTCCTGGGAAAGTGTTGCCTACTTCGCTGAAAGGCAGGGTTGAAAGTCCGGGTGTGCCAATCTGAGTTGATAGCAGGTGGACAAGCACGTGTGTGTGGGGGGGGGGTGAGTTCAAGAGGCATCAAGCGGCAGAGTTCATGGCCTGGCCCCATCCACTTTTGCAGCTTTGATTCCCTTGGATTTATTTGGCAGAGTTGATTGGTGTGTGTGTGTGTGTGTGTGTGTGTGTGTGTGTGTGTGTGTGTGTGTGTGTGTGTGTGTGTGTGTGTGTGTGTGTGTGTGTGTTAATCTGGGCTGGATTCTAATACAAGATTTTAGCATCCAGCAATTCTTCTCAAACTGTCCTCCTCTGATCAGGTAAATTATATGCCTGGAAGGAAATTTCAGTCCAGGGGAAATGGACAACCTTGTTTTGTCTTGAACAGGCTTTAAATCCAATGTGGTCATATCCCTTAAGAATCCACACTGCAGCTTAACTAGTTCAACTAGATTTGCATCCAGGACCCTGGAAATTCTGAAGTTGAAGTCCTTATGAAATAAACACTTAATTGTTTTCAGGAGTCCCATCTTGGGTCATTAGTTTAGTCACCTAACTCTGGGACTGGATGAATATAACAGGATTTGCTTGCCTGCTAAACCTTGCTTGCCTGACAACCTATAATGCATGGTTTTAGAGGTTGCCCGAAGATACAAGCCATAGTTTATCCATACAGTGCTGTTTCCACCAACCCATACTTTGAGAACACCCCTGTTCTTGTTTGTAAAAAAAAAAAAAAAAGTTGATGGGCCTTTTCTCCCAGGTAGACTGTTTGTCATCCAACAAGCAAAGTTCTTCTGAGTCAGTTTCAGGCTACATTAGCAGGAAACTGGTGCTCTCTTCTGAGAACCCTTTCCCTGTCCCTCTTCCTAGCCATTGCATTTGACAGTCTTATCTCCAATAGTAGCTAAACTTAACAGGTTTAATATTCTGTCTTTGGATAGTGTTGGAATAAGGAGGGAGGGGGACTGCTTTTGTACTAGAATGGCTAAGCATCTTAAGGCTACCTCCCTCACAGGTTAGGGAAGAGATGAAGGGAACATCATGGGGATAGTGACATTAAACCAGAGGTCTTCAAACTTGGCAACTTGAAGACTTGTGGACTTCAACTCCCAGAATTCTCCAGCCAGCTATGCTGAAGTCCACAAGTCTTAAAGTTGCCAAGTTTGAAGACCTCTGCATTAAACTAAAGGTTGTCAGAAGATGCTTGTGCAATCACAAACCCAATTAGCTGGGTTCACACAATAAGGTGTAAATGGGAAAAACACTGGTGGGAGGTCATTCTCAAATTAAATTGAAACCAGTGTGTTGTAGTAATTAAGGTATTGTACTATGCCAGGGACATGCAAATTCAGTTCACTCTTAGCCATAGAAGCGGCCTTGGTGACTTTGAGACAATTGCTCTCCCTTCTCAACTCTATCTAGTCCACAGAATTGTGGTGGTGGTAGGAAAAATAAGGGAGGGGGAGTGCAATAGGCTGCCTCATGCTCTTGAGGAAAAAAAACATTAATGGCATTATTTGTTTGATGGCTTTAAAGAAATATAAAATGGATGAATACATTCTGCAGTCAAAATAATCTCCAAGGGTATATCCTTATAAACGAGTGGTATATCAAAGACATGATGATGCAGAAATGTCCAGCAAGATCAGCTCTACCATTTCCAAGTCATGCCAATACTTTTTTTAGATTTCATTTCTTTTAGACAGAAATGAAAATACTTCAGCCACTGGTCAGAGTAAGGAAGATGAGCTTGATGGAAATATGTGAGGACTTTCCCTAGACAAAAGGAATAGAACTTTTTTTAAGCCCAGAGGAACAAATGACATTTGGAAGCATCTCAAGCAGATGTCACCCTGATTTGCTGGAGTATAAAATGGAGGAGAACTGTAATAAATTATGGCTTCAGTTTACTGATATATATCTAAATATTTGTTTTGTATGATTTGGTTCTTCTCTTTTTCACCTTTAATAATTTTGTGTATTTTTGTGTATTAATTTAGATAATTTAAAAAGCTATAAAAAGGGAGAAACAGCCCAATCAGTCTTGCAAGATTATTATCCACTTCCAATAGTTGTAGCATTCTGGTGAGGTCAGGTCTCCATCGTGGGGCAGCAGCCAGATGCTCCTTGAACCTAGTTGGCTTGGAGGTAATGCTGGGTGCTCATATATGTTCACCCTTACCCCACTTCCTTCCTTCCAAGGCTTCTAAGCCTCTTGTGGAAGAGGGTAAGGCTGAAAATAAAATGGGAGCCCATTCTTTTAAGTGCTAAAATTAAATTAAAATAGGCTTGAATCCAATATTCATTTCCTCCGACTAAGTGATTTTTGTCTCCTTGACTTCTATTGCCAGGATCTGGGGTTATGGCTACGTCCCTAAACATCCCATCCCTGCCTAACATTTAAACTTTATTTGGCAAGCAGGTGTTTGCTTTGAATCGGACTTGGTATGAGATAGACAGACAAGAGCATTTTTCCTAGTGTTGGAAATGAGATTTGGATGCCAATGTACTGAAACGTAAAGATGTCGGTTCGACCAGTTGAGAGATCTGCGTTTTTCAAACATTTCAGGCCAGACGGATCTGCTTCAAATGGTCTACTCTAGCTAATTCACTTTCCCTCCCACTTCATTTTGGGACATGGGACAGCTCTGGGAGTGCAGCACTTCAGCGGTTTATGTAAGGAAGGAAGGAAGGATTGGCAGCAGAGAAACAAGTTCAAGCTCCAATGAAAAAGAGAAGGGGCAGGGAGGAGAAAACGTATTTCTGCCTCGTCTCACCGGACAGCTGTTCCTGACTGAATTTGCTTGCGGAAAAGTTATGCGAACTTCCAAACTTGAAGGTTCCTTGGCTGTCTCAAAACTGCAGCTGAAGCAAAGAGTAAAGAAGCCTTTCCTGTTTCTAAATTTTTCGGAGAAGTCTCGGGCCAACCCTTGGCAATTGACTGGGGCCTCTTTTCCCTGTGCTGCCAAGCAAAACGCACCGAAGTCAGTGGGACTAACAGGGCTTAAGACTGGCCCAGCAGGGCGCCAAGTAGAAGTTGAACTCTCCGGACCCGATTCTACCCACTGCCTTTCGGTACGATCTAGGGACATCATAGCTCAGCCGTATCTCACTAGCGTGAGTGTGACAAAGACAACTGTCTAACCCTTGGCAGACGCTGAAATGCTTTGGTTCACCCAAAGAATTCCTGCGTTTCCCAAAGGCTTGTGCGGAGTCTTGGCTAGAATTCAGATACCATACCAAGACGGACCGTGAGTCTCTCTGGATCTATACATTTAACATGTATGGCTAAATACAGGAAGCCTGACACCCACAGATAAGTTTAGTGTAAGTAAGCGGCTCGGAGCATATAACACATTAAGGGATCCTTACCTAATCTTGTTTTATTAATTAGCCGTCGTGAGTTCAGTCCGCTCAAGAGAATGAATTACAAACCGCTGATTACAAACCGAAATAACTGGGTTCACACAAGGTAAGCTACAAAACTGCTGCGCAGACTCTGTAAATAGAGTGGGAGAGAAGGAAACTTACAAAATCATTCACTCTAAACCGACTTCTCCGCGCTCATCATCTGCGCCAGGAAACAGAATTTCACATTTAAATGTGGTTTTGATTCAGTATTTTGATCTTCAATTAGTGGTAGCGATTGAATTCGTGTATCTGGCAATGATCGAGCTGCTTTCGTCAAAACCGAGGAGAAGCGGTTGATCACGCCAGAAACCGAAAGTAAGCAGAGCGGAAGGCTGCCCGCGGGCCAAGCTTGTGGTACTTAGTCCTTCCCCTGCATCTCAAGAACTGGCGAACCGAAGCGGTATCCCAGATTGAAACCAGATTCAGCCACTGACCTAAACGGAGCTCTTAGGGGGAGCCTCTGAGACTGCTCAATCGTCTTCCGAAAATGATGGCTCGCCGCCAGGTCCGGAAACTAATTGCCAGTCGGCGTATGTCTTAAACAGCGAACCGAAAACCCAATTAAGACGACGGATTTGGATGTAAACCGGTCAGTCCGGAGTTCAAGAGGATTGAATAAGCTCAAAGTCTAAGAAAGAAGTTTCTGATCCAGCTTCACATTTCTTTATGCCTTTATTCTGGGAGTGCTAATCCTGGAAGTACTGGCTTTGATCACTTGCCATTAGGCTAAAATACGACATCAATATATGTTCAACAAGAACCATAGTTTTCTTCTAGTCTCCCCTTCTGACTCCCAGATTTTACATTCTTGCCTCATGAAGAATTCTTAAGAACTGGAAAACTTGCATTAACTTTATAAACTTCTGTAGGCCCAATAAATTTTACCTTAATAAAGATTCTGGAATTCCCCCCACTAGATGACTCCTGTTGGATTTTTTTTTTTCATTTGAAAAGTAATCTCGCTTAAACTCCTGATTTCCTTCTGACATTTTAAACTATGGATTCCAGATAGGACTATTAGTTATGGTTGTGCTGGCCACACTTTTTAATCCTAATGTTTTCCACAAAGAGAAATCTGGAATTGGTGTCCTTCAGTTGGAAAAATATTCTTCAGTTTTACTCTTATCTTGGTCATTAGCAAAAAGTCCAACTTCTGTTTCAAAATGGATAGCATCAAATTCTATGCTCTTCTCCTAGAATTAATCTCTCAAAACTGAGGAGACAGGCTTCAGGATCAAAATACAAACCAGGTTAAATCAAAGCATATTATAGTCTCATTATAGTTAATGGCTGTTCCTCATTAGATTAAATTTTCATTCACCAAATAAAACCTTAGTTAATAGGGAGCTCCATGCTTTGTCTCCCTAGATGTAAATAGCACACTGATGTTAAAAGGACTCTTTTTGTACCCTCTAGTCAACATTGATATCCAGTGGTTATCTAGACAAATTCCTGCAGGTTTCTCCCCCCCCCCCAAGATTTCAGAAGTGGTTTGTTATTGGCATCTTCTGAGAAAGTTACTGGTCCAGCTGGCTTTGTGCCTACGGTGGGATTAGAACTCATGGTCTCTTGGTTCCCAGCCTGATACCTTAGCCAAATTTCTGAGTAAATGAATAAAAAAATGATATCATCATAACTATAGATATTAAGAAAATACAGAGTGAACATTGAGAAATTCTTTTCATGTCTAACAACCATGAACTTGCAAACACTGTTCATTTTATTTACTCAACAGGTATCCAAATCTTGAAAGATTTCATTCTATAAATTAAATGTCTTCTTTTTATGTAATTAGGCAAGCAAATTACTTCTAAGGAACCCAGTTATAATTAACTCTGAAAAGTAAACTTTAACTGAAAAAAATAAGCCTGCTCCCCAGGCACACTTTTAGCACTATAGTTTTTAGAACAAAGAATGCAATTAGGCTAGTAAGTGGCATAGCTTTTTTCCTGGAAGGGGGCAACTCACCTGTGTGAGGATGAGATTCAAATGTGTTGTGTGTGTGTGTGTGTGTAAAAACTTCCCTGCAAATAGAAACACAGTATGTCCAAGAGAAAGCTACGATTCAGCCTTATCTCTGACAGTCTAGTTTTATATATGCAAAAAATTTCTGTATGTAATAATACTTTGTGATGTTACATCAATGAGTATATTTCAGAGTTCAGAGAAAGAATAACAGGTGAACTTACTGTCATTGCTTTCTTGCCCAGTCATATCAAATTCCATTCATTTCGAAGACAGTTGTCAAAGGGAAAGCACAGTGAATTTTTTTTCCTGCAGCAGTGGCCATTTCCCCTCCTTGTGAGACTCATTTTGACCATTTCCTTTCTTGGGGGGGGGGAAGGGAAGAGAGGAGTGCCTCACTGCTTGAAAGAGAAGCGTTTGCCAGGGATCACTGCCCTCTTTGGCTGCCCAAGAATCTCATCAGAGTGACCAAGCATCCTAATGCACAACTCTCTTCCTAAGCACTCTTTACAAGTATAATTGAAAACATAGAACATTTTATTTGCAACTAACAGATCATGGCCTGGATGCAGAAATCACATCTCTTTTATATTGCTGTTAGAAATGTTTAAAAAGTAAACATAAGCAGATTTCTTCCATAATTTATACTCAAGCAGGTATAAACTTTTTATTTTTAAAAATCAGAGTTTATAGTTTTGATGTTAGGAGATGTGTGTGAATGCAAATGCTTTTTAACTTGTTTCTGTAATGCTCAGAGAATAGTCAGGTCTACCTAGCATTAAGTCTCATTGACAACAACAAATGTAAATATAACTGTACAAATTTGTGCCAAAAATCATGTTAGACTAAAATGTGACTGATTAGCCAATGGCTCAGTGTACAGTGTTCCAATAGGAACACAACCAAATATTTTACTAAACACCAAAAATTTTAATTTAATAGATAATGAGTGCCATTATCTTCAAAGAGACAAACTGAGTTTAGTGTTGCAACTTAATACATCCTTTCATTTCACTGCATTGAAATTAATGGTTTACTTTTGAGCCTGGGGAGATCTATTATGTATTTCATTAAAACCTCAAAATTTCTCACCAGGAGCCAGATAGACAAAAAACATGCACTGTACATGGAAGAATTCTGGAGTCCCAAGATGCATCCTGAGAATCAGAACAGACAAGTGTTCAGATATCCATAAAGAGTCTTCTGCTCCAATAATACCTTATTTTCAGCATTTATTTGGGGAAGTGGAGAAAGAGTTATTTTGCTGATTTTCAAAATAATCATAGAACCTAATCTATTGTGAATCTACCAGAATTCTACTGGTAGATCTGTTCCATAACAAATAAGGACAAAGCTGTATCTCTTTCAGATAAAACTGAGAAGTGAATTATTAAATTCAGTCAAATTTGAATTCACCATTGAAACAATTTTCATTGCTTCGAGGGATCTCCAATTTATTACAATTATTTTACTTCCATTTGTGATAAGGATAACTGTAATGTGCATAAGGATGATTATCTGTGTGTCTGCAGTTGTGAATTTAGTGTGGGCATGATCTGAAAATCTGCAACTTATTTTAGGGAGAATATCTTCAAAGTCTCTCAAGACAGGTGCATAGATACCTTACTTTCAGCAGATCTATTCTAGGAAAATGTTTCATTCTATCAATAAATAGTATTTATTTCCAAATACATCAGAATTAACAGCCCTTTGTTGCCAGTGGTTCATGCAATAGCCATCTTTTTCTATATATTAAAGGAGCTTACCTTCAATTTATGGAGATAATGAAGATAAGAATTATTTGCATCTGACACAGTACTTTGCTATCCAAACAACTTCTCTTTAAGAATGCCACCCCAAGGCCTGGAAATATTTTCCTTCCTCTCAGAGGGCAAGAATGTCTAGGGACCCAAGGGCTTGCCATGCTTCCACCCACCCCATGCATCTAGTGACTTAAGCAGGAAAAAATGAGCTGTTTGCCAAACCAGAGAGGATCTGCATTAGATTATTCAAATTCTGGCTTCAAAACAAGAGAAGACCAATTCTATGATTGCAGGGGAACACCAGAGTTTTGAGGGAGTCTGGGTGGTGAAGCAAAGTGAAAGTGAGGAAGAGGCCTCATGGTAATTACTAAGAGCTTGGATTCTACACATACCGGTAATTACTAAGAGCTTGGATTCTACACATACCGGTAGTTGTCCCCAATGAGCAATCTTAGCATAGAATGAAGTGTAGTTTTAACTGGTCCTCCAGGAGAAATAGGGCATGGCCAACAAATTAGATTGCACCTGCTAGAGCAGTTGAGAAGTTCTTGGATTTAAGATTAATGAACTTCTCACAGCTCAGACATTAATTTGGAGACTAACTTGGCTGGATCCATTGGAGCCATGCAGACAAGAAACCTCCATTTTAATTGTAATAATGGCATGTGACCTTATTGAAATAATTGATCATTGGGGAGTATGCTGTAGATATTATCTTTATGGGATCTTTGTATTAGTAACTGATGCTCAATTGGGCATAGACTGTTCTCAGCTGGAGCTATTACTTAGAAATCAGGGATATTACACAGAAGTAAGAATATTTCCAACCAGATTAACTGAAAAGCAGTTTGCTACTTATACTATGGTGCCTGTTATGTCGTGAAATGCCTTTCTGTGCAGAAGAAAAGTTCTTCTATAGTATTGGATCACGAGTTCAAACATTCCCCTAAACTGCTTATTCTGTTTTGGTTAAGCCTATTGTATGAATTTGTTCCACAAATTGTATTTTACTATTTATTGCAATAGTGAGATATTTAATTTTCTTTTCATGCCTTTCATTTCTTCAGCTTATGATTTTTTATTGTTTTAGTGTTCTGCATAACGCTGCTCTCCCAGAAAGAAAACACAAAATAACGTGCAAAATAGCCTGATGGAGATGTGGGTGCATGCATGCGAAAAGTGAAATCAGTCACTGGAACTTTATTAAGCAAACTACAAACAACATAGTTCAATATATTAACCCAGTCTGTGCGGGTGTGGGCTCAAATGGACACGCCTTTTCAACTGCAACCGTGGGGAGGGGAAGCAATACGCATAAAGAAGAAATCAGAGAGGCTTCGTCCTCTGGCATAACGTAAAAATAAATAACTAAAAACACACTAAGCTCGCGGGCGCTCGGGACAGCCGTGCAGTGCCGTATTCCGAGGGAAGCGAAGTTAACCACAAAGCTGCGCATGCGCACTCCCCGTCACAGAGAATGCGGCGTGACGTTATACACTAGTCTTGCGACTGCGGGCCTTTAAATTTGTTACTACGCTGCGTCATTGCTGATTCGCTTAGCCGCAGAAAGGAAAAGGGTTTGGAGGAGACAGCTGCAAAGGTTATTTTGTTCTGCTTGCTTCAAGTTCTCCTTTCTGTGGCTATTTCGAGACGAGGGCGGCGGGGAGCGGCGCTTTTCTCTGGCCTCTAAGTAAGCAGAGAGAGTCCACGGCGCATGGCTGGAACTCTGCACCGTGGCCAAATTGCGCACTTTTATTGTTACCTCCGAAATCCTAGGCAGACTTCCCCAGGGAACCCCGAATTGAAATTTCTGCCAAGTAGATGTGCACACGAACTGCACGGTGACCGGGTGATGCTTTGATCTTTGGGGGGGGGTTCTTTCCTTCTTTCTCAGGCCCTGAGCCTCAGCGATCGCTGGAGGCCGATCCTCCACGCGACACCACGCCGCCCACCGCCTCTTTCGCTGCTTCCCCAGAAAGTCCCAGCCTCCTGAAAACTTCGCTCGCCGTGCTATAGGCCGCCCCGATGTTAAGTGGGCGGTTTTGACTTCTGTCGGCCCGCTTGGCAGAAAATTACAGGTTGCTCGGAGACTGTGGCTTGGAAAGTCTGGTGGCCGAGAGCGTATCGTTCAGTTGGATTAGGCAGTTCCTCGGCCGCAGGTTCAACGCCGGGAAAAGTCAAGTGCGTTGATTTAGAGCTGCAGTTGCGCTACTGAGCAAACTTGAGTTTTACTCACATGCAAAGCCTTGCCTGATCCTCTGAGTGCCGGTGGGTTGCAGGCCTTATATCTGGTTAACTCTGTATAAGATTGGTACTTTAAAGCAGCATCCTTAATGAGAAAAGAACTTTACACTTTGTCCTCCTCCTTTTCCTGGGAAAATTTCCCCCTTAGTCTGGCCCTGGCGTATTACAATTCTCCTGTACCAAAGACACAACACAATGTTTCTTTTTAAGGAGCAAAAGAAATCAGAACCGGTACCAGAAGACTGAGGAGAAAAGGGACTCCTTGGTGTTCCATAAAGAAGGATGGGAAATACATACGATCTGCACTAGTTCCTCTGGGCTGGGTTTGCACATTGCACTGAGCCACAAGGTAGTTGATTTGACTTAGCTTATGCATTCAGCCAGAGAGTGGTTTATGTAACATTAAGGAAACCAAGATGCTCTAGGTCTAGGCCATGTGAGCCCAATCTGTATCCCTTTCATTTTTGTACATTCAGTGGGGATGGAAATAAAGGTTGACCCATCATTTTAATTTAAATATATTTAAGAAGGCTTAATGTACATGTGAAATGCTAACTAGATTTTTGTGTGCCTATCATAAGGAAAAAGAGGAGACCAGTTTTTTTCCTCTTCTGATGGGCAAAATGGGTCTTACTTCCAACCACAGGATCTCCCACTGTTGGATTTTAACTTAGTGAAAACCTACTAGCCCATGGACTACTTAAGAGTGAAATATGCTGGTGATTTACTTGACAAGAGACAGCTCTCAATTTAATTTTAGTTGGGACTGATAAAAGTCCTCAGCTCTGAAGTCCTATAAAGTGTCTGATGTCAGATTAGAATACCTTTGAGACTTTCAGATATATTGGATTATAAATCCACAATCCAGATGACTCTTGAACAAGAGTCTTATTCAATTCATCCTTATACTGTTTTTATAATTAGAAGGAAGAACTGGTGTAGTGAAGTGGTTAAAATGTTTGACTTTTTCCAGAGACACTGAGGATCAAGTCCACCTTCTCCCAATGGTTCTCACCAACGCATTCAGAGACTGGTATAAAGGATTTAAAAAGGGGTGGAACCCTTATGTGCATTACATCCAAGATGCAAGTATAACACACAATAATGAACAATTTGAATAAGCAAATGACAAAGTGGAAGAGGTGCATATCTCCATACTTAGTCCAACTCCATCATTTGAACATTCTGAGAGGCATCTATTAATTTGACTGGAATGATGTCTATGAAGCAGAAAGCATTAATAAATGTTTCATGATTGATTCTTAGTTTAGACAGGCTTGTTCTAGCCATGAATTGCTTCCTGCCATGCCTTTTTAACCTGCCTGTGAGACCTTTTCTTTTAGCTGCTTGGCCAAACCCAGTTGTTGCCACAAAGAACCTGTGAAGGTCCTTTTGGAAGTGGCATCATGCACATGATGTGACCTCTGCTTGTGATAAAAAATGCATGGCATGACATATGGTAACCTTATGTTACAGGAATTAAGTCCCAAACATGGAAAATCACCTTCAGTGGGATTCTTTTTCTGTGGGTTGTTGTTGGCCAATTAAATTCAGCCACAATTTTAGATCTTTCCCTAAGAAAAATACCCTTACTAGTACTACTAGTAATTGTGAGATAATAGAAGGATGGGGGAAATAATGAAAAGCAATTTTTGAACACATGTTTTAAAAATGTTAATTTGTCTGAGTATTCTGACCTGGTGTCTTGCTTTCCTATACCAGTATAACTGGCATTTGCTAGGAATGGGAATTAAAACCCCCAGACCTGCAGCTTTTGATAGCTTCAGGATGAGGAATTTAGGATGAGGGGAATTTAGATTACCCTCTTCTATTCTTTCTTGAAGAGTTGGATCCTGACCCTGCTCAACCAATTTCCCCAGTCCTGTGAGTCTTGAGTTAAGAACCCCACAGATCCAGTTCTGTTAGAGAACAGCTCACTTGATTGGCAGAAATTTTAACCTGGGAAATAAGTTCACATTACAGTGGGACAGTTATGGTCACTGAGCATTTTCTCTCAACACCAGCAATTCTGAAACCTGTGATGAGGTTCTTGGCTGATTCCTGATTTGTGTATGGTAAGGAACCAAGGGAATTTGCAAGATATACACACTGTTGTTAGTGCACAATGTAAAAGGAAACTTGTTTTTGTTTAGACTAAACCAGAAGAAAAACTAACCTATGGGATTTCAGCTATTAACTAAAGCAAAAGGAAAATTTCTTCATTTATTATTAGGGTTTATTGGCTTCAAAGGCAATGTGGTGAGAAAGTGAGAGTTTGAGAAATCTCCCCTTCTAGAGTCTACCAGTAACATTGGAAAAAGAGTCCAAGTGCCTATTTATCTCTATTCAAAATATATTTGTAATTATCTCCATATATGCTACAAATAGGGGAAGATGTTTGACCTTCCTTCACTAGGAAGAGTGTAGCAAGAGAGATGTGTTAGCTTGTGGTAACCAAAATCTGACCAAAAGATGCTATTCAACTTGGTTACAGTATTATTCGCTAAGCACTAGAAGGGATGCTGAGAATTAAGGATTTCTTATTGGGAGGAGGAAGGAGGGGCATAGAGAATCACTTTTAAAAAAATCCTGCTACTTTGTAGAATAATAGCTTATCAAAGCTAAGTGCAAGGAAGGTGGGTCATGCTAAGCTAGCATGGTATAGTGGCAGAAGTGTGGAATAGGAGTGGGTGATTTGGAGCCAGTCACTCTCAGCCCAAGTGACTTTTTGGGCTGTTGTAAGAACTTCATTTGAGAAAAAGAGTAACGTTAGCCCTTTCAGCTGCTGGAAGAAAGGGAAGGAACAAAAGCACATTTGTACTGTATGTAACTTGACAATTAAAATTTTAAGGGTAGTTAAATCTCAGCGGAGCTGAAAGCGATTATAGAGTGCAAGCCCGGTCTGTTAGAAGTAACGCAGGTCGAGCACTCTTGGTCTTGGGAACCGCGGCCGTCTTAGGGAACACTTAATATAAGCGAAGACAGAACATCGACCAGATGATGCAAACCGCTGTTTTTTCATCAAATTCTCGCGTGGAAGAATTATTTGCCCAAACACTCCGCAAGATATTGCTCCTTTAAAACGTCTGCTTTGCGAGAAGTGGAGTCAGTTGGAAGACAGAGCTACTTAATTGTCGAGTCCACAACCAGGGGAATGCTTGACGCACTTTTGAGTGGAATGGAGCCTTTCGGGCTGGTTACTTCAGCAGCACAAAGCTTGCCTTCTCCGGGACTTACCCCGAAAGAAGATGGGTGAACGTTCAGGAAACAGAATTAACTGCCCTCATCCTATCTTGAGCCTCGTCTTAAGAAGGGAGCGCGGCTAGCAAGGCGTGCGCGCGGCGCCTCCAACCAGCCTCGGAGGATTCGGGGCAGCCGCTGCCGTTGCATCAAGTCTCCATCGCCCCGCGTGCATCTCTCGGACGGGGCCCGACCCCAGGCGCAGCCGACGGCCAGAACCGGTGCGCGGTGTCGCGATGTCACAATGAGGCGCAGGCCGCAGCCTCTCTCCCGCCCCTTTGATGGCGCCTGCTTCCGTTTGGTTACCAAGGAGAAGGGTACACACCGCAGCCCAAACTGAAAAGGCTCCGAGGACAAGGAGAGCGCTGCTAACTGCAGGAGCCTTGTAGAAGTTTGGCCCGGGGGCGCTGCCCACATCTCAGGAGGGAAGAGGCGTAGGGAAAGAGCGGGGCGAAAGATCCTGAAAACACCGCCAAAGCCGGCACCCCAAACCGTACTTGAGGGAACTCTCAGCAAGAAGGATGAGCCAGAGGCAGGTCCTGCAAGGTATTTAAATACGGAGCGTTTGGGGGCTGGACTCCCTGATTTCACAGGGATTTTTTTTTTTAAGCGAGTGAGTTATAGTGCCCTGAAAAGTGTATGTGTGTGTGCGTGTGTGAGCTTAAGATCCTTCAGAGGTGTGCCATTTGTTTCCATGCCAGGTTGTGTCTTGGATAGTTGCCCTCAAAGAGATCAGGAAGACAAAAGCTAAATTTGATTTTATTAAATTATACTCAGTATTATAACTCTCCAATCATCTTTCACTTCTGAGGAATTTATTCTTTGGGCCCACTCTTCCACTCCTAGCACATTAAAAATTATAATTTAGGAGCAAATTATAGAGGCCTCTAAGAGGCATTTTTCTAGATTTTATGGTCCTCACCCAAATAGAATAGTCTTAAATAGAATATGTTATATGACATGATATATGATGTAATAATATTCATTTATATATGTGTGAATACATGTTTATATATATTTATTATGTGCCATTTAAGAGCCGAGGTGGCGCAGTGGTTAGAGTGCAGCACTGCAGGCTACTTCAGCTGACTGCTAGCTGCAGTTCGGCGGTTCAAATCTCACCGGCTCAAGGTTGACTCAGCCTTCCATCCTTCTGAGGTGGGTAAAATGAGGACCCAGATTGTTGGGGGCAATATGCTAACTCTGTAAACCGCTTAGAGAGGGCTGTAAAGCACTATGAAGCGGTATATAAGTTTAACTGCTATTGCTATCATTGACTCCTAGCTACCGTATGGTTAGGCCTTCTCCAGGATTATCTGTATCCATTGATAGCAGTGTTCCAATATTTGAGGGTCTGCCACAAAAGAAAACCTATTTTTCCAAAGCACCAGAAGGCAAGACAAGAAACAATGGATGGAAACTAACCAAGGAGAGAAGCAACCTAGAACTAAGAAGAAACTTCCTATCAGTGAGAACAATTAACCAGTGGAACAGCTTGCCTTCAGAAGTTGTAGGCTCTTCATCACTGGAGGCTTTTAAGAAGAGACTGGGCAGTCTCTTGTCTGAAATGGTAAAGGATTAGGTTCCTTCCAATCTATTATTCTGTATTCAAACCTGGTGCTATAGATCTTCCAACAATGCATACACATTGCTGCTGTAATTGAATCTGTCCACCTTGCTGCTGGTTATTCTCTTTCCTTCCATCTTTCTTAGTATTATGGGCTTCTCAGGAGAAGTAAGTACTACATAATGGGTCCAGGATATGATTGGAACATGGTCGTATGGGTCTAAATGAAAACTTATAGAACAAATTGAGCCAGAATTTTCATTGATTGATTTGTTTGGTCTTTTGGTTGTCATGTGATGATTTGTTTCTCCAAAACAAGTTCAAAAGATTAATATTCTGCCCTGATTCTTTGAAGTGCAGTATTTCTTCAGTTGATTGTCACAGGGAAAACTATTACCTGCATGGTTTTGCTCTTTGTAGGTTTTGACATATTCTGACATCTGAATATCTTTTCCAAAAGCTCCAATGCAATCTTACCAAGTCTACAGTGTTATTTCTTGTTTGCTGATTTCTTTACTCTTGACAAATCCTAAAAGCTAGAAGCTATTCAGTAATTCATTGTCAGTTCTAAGTGGCTGTTGTTCTTGTTGCCTCTAATTTGATCTTCATTATATTTAGGTACATTTTGTACTGTGCTCCTTGACTTCCATTACTGGAGCTTATTATTTTAGAGAACAAATAATTATATAAAGCAAATACTACATCTTGTTTCTTCTTGCCCACCCCCATGCTATCATTTATTTTTCAGTTTTAAGGTATCACTTCCCTTTTCATGCAACATTTAACCTTCTGAAATTTGTCATTCTTTTTCATGCACAAAGGAAGATACATACATGTCTTTTTTTGTGGGTGTGCTTCCAAAGTTGTTTGTATGGAACAGTGTTGCTGAAATGTACTTACTTTACTTTCTTTCTTGTTTGCAGTCTTTGAGCAATATCAAAGAGCCCGAACACAATTTGTCCAGACAGTGGCAGAACTTGCTACTAGGCCCCAAAATATAGAGACTCTCCAGAATGCAGGTAAACAAATAGAAGCAAGACTATCAAAATGGTTTTTTCCCTTTATTTTCATTACAAGCGGCTTAGTACTTTTGAATCTGTATCTTTATATATATATATATGATAGCAAAAAGGCTAAAAATAAGAAATATATTTATACATTAAAATTCTCTTGTATATTTGCTTTCTAAAACTACACAAATAAATTGTTAAAGATAATATGGATCAATTTTAGACAATGAAAGACAGAATAGAAGTGAGCAGCAATTCACTGTCTAGTGCTCAGACTTTCTGACAGAAGTAAAGCGCAGAAATATAATCTGGTTAGATTTAATAATATGTTAAAGGTTGAGCTAATTCTATATTAGTATTTTGTTGTATCTCTACCGGTAGTTTCTTTAAATGTCAATTACTCAATTGCTATTTTGTTTATTTTTTTTATTAGATTAGCAATGTTATATTTTTGGTTGTACTTTACATAATTTCTAGGTATATTTTATCAATGATATATTTAAATGTAAAAAAAATTCAAACTGTGGCAAAATTATTAGCCCCAGAAATGATGCATCAACTTGAAACACTTAACACCATATTTGTTTAGGGATTCTATCAAGTGCACAATATAATTATTAAAAATTGAACTTTCTTCAAAGTTGTAAAAAATGATTAAGTTATTATTTTTAATTATATATGTTAGATGTAAGTCCTATACTTTGTTTTTAAAATTTATGGAAAATCTATGGATGATTTATTTTAATATTGCTATTCTCAATTTCAATCATGAAGATATTAAAGAGTAAGTTCTGGTGAGGATATGCAGGATTAGGTGGTAATCCTGTAAGTATTTACACATGAAAAAAATAATTTTCATTGAATTCAGGAACAATACGTTTTATAATAATTAACAAATAGGTACATATATTGTATTTTCAAAAGTACATTTTGTGATATTGGGAAAATAAACTTGGACTTTGATTTCTTTTTCTTATTATTTTTATATTCCTTCTGGTAGATCAGACTTAGCAAGTGAAGTTGTGTTGTACCACATATCAGCTCTGCTAAAGAACTATTGAAGAATAATTTCATTTTATCAAGCCCTGTTCCTTAAGAGAATAAACTTAATAAGAATATGGAAATGTTAGGGAGAAGGAAAATAATATAGCAGGGTGTTCTTTGAAAAAAATCTGAGTTAATTTTAACAAGATTGCATACAAGATTAGCCTAATGATTAGTTCTTCAGTATTTTTAGTAGTGTTGTATACTGTCACTTTTTTTATTTATTTCTAGAAAGAAATTTCATTTCAAGCTTATCCTGAAGCAGCTCCTATGCATTAAATTTTTTAGCCAGAAAAATATAGGCCTAGCAGCAAGATGTAACAGCGAAAATCTTACAGTTACAGAAACAAGGCATGGATAACTTAATTTTTTAAACAATATAAGAAGGATGTAAAATATCTAAAGCAGCAACATTTCTCTTTTATCGGAAAGTGCTCTGGAGTGGGGGGAAATACTTGTTCATATTAACAGAATTTGCCTTAAAATTGCAAGTTTAGAACCAGACTAAATTGCATATGAGTTGCATTAGAAGCAATTGGATCTTTATAGATAAACTTTCATGTTGACTTCTGTTTGATCTAGTTCTAAGCCTGTTCATGTCTACTCAGATGCAAAACCTTCTGATTTCAATGTGGTAAACTCTTAGGTAAGTGGCGAAGGATTTCAATCATTCTGGATACAATCCAGAGCACTATAAACCTTATTTATAAAATTTAGTACTGTGTATTCTTATTTTTCTTGTGATACAGTGGTATTGGTATAGACATTGAATTAGGAATATTAATCCTTTTACTGCTTCGATTAAACAGTATCAATTTTCATTGCCTTATCATGTATCTGAGTTGAATCACTACAAATCTGTTATCTAGATAGCTCCCATCGCTCCATAAACCATAGTAACTGATCAGTAATTTTATACAATTTTTAAAGAAATTTATGCTGAACTGGAATAAAGAATTCCAATGATCCATTTTATATATCTATACACATTCTTCATTGTACTGAATGAAGTCACATAGGTCCTGTATGTTGAAAGTATGTGAAGAATTCAATAAACCCTTTCAATGCTATATGTAGGATTTTTTTTTTGTCATGAAACAAACTTCAATAAATTGCAAAAGTTATCATTGTTGATCTCGAGGGATGATGGCCCTCCTTCATTATGTGTAAGTGATAACTTCCATTGTGGCAATTATTTTCTTCTGGGGCCGGAAATCACATATATATTTTTTAACTTCTCATCCTTACCTTATGGCTGGAAAGTTTAAAAAACATTGTAATAATGATTTTCAGCTCCTGATTCAAGATTGAATAATTGCAGTTTTGGATACTTGAGTACCTGTAGGAGAAGAAGACAAAGATCCTGAAGTAGGAGTCTGAAGAGGCTTCTGACCAGAATCGTTAGGTGTCTGAAAATGCTCCAAGTCCAACCCTCTTTCTGTTGACTCTTATCTAGTGCCAATTTAATGCTGACTGTTAATGAACTAGATTCCTAGTTTAGGCTTGTGCAATAAATCTTCTTAATTGGAACTTAATGTATGGTCCTGAGTCTTTCTGCCTGACAGTGCCTAGCACCACACAAAATAACTTGTTATAAAAGGTTCTAGATTGGCTCAGAGCAAAGCACCAAGACTGACTAGAACAGAACAGAACATAAATTTGAGGTAATGGAAATAAAAAATGATCATGAGTGGCCCTCTGTTGCGGTGCCATTAAGGCCAGACTAGATGGGGCAAAAAGCTGGGGTGGATTGGCATCAGCTTATGGAGGGTCTCCTCTAAGAGACTATCATGGTGCAGGAATTCAGAGACAGCAGGGTGGATGGCTAAAGTATAGGTAGTTCTTGTTTAATTACCACAATTGGGATTAGGAACTTGGTCATTAAGGGAAATGGCCACTTAGTGAAATTGTGACTATGTTTATGATCTTACTTCAGCTTTCCTTTGCTTTACAGGCCTGTGAAGGTCATAAATATACAGATTGGTTGCAACATTTTCCACCACCAAATGGTCATTAAATAAGGTAGCACTTAGCAATAGCAATAGCGCTTAGATTTATATACCGCTTCACAGTGCTTTACAGCCCTCTCTAAGCGGTTCACAGAGTCAGCATATTGCCCCCAACAATCTGGGTCCTCATTTTACCCACCTCGGAAGGATGGAAGGCTGAGTCAACCTTGAGCCTGGAGAGATTCGATCTGCCAAACTGCTGGCAGCTGGTGATCAGCAGAAGTAGCCTGCAGTACTGCACTCTAACCACTGCGCCACCGCCACCGCCACCGCCAAGCTTAGGTAGTCGCTAAATGAGAACTATCTGTATAGGGATGAGCCAGGCCAAGCCAACCATAAAGCTGGTAAAATAATTCAGCACCAAAGCAAGAAAAGAAAGAACTGAAGCCAACTTTGTGTGGGCTTTCAGTGTAGCAGCTTTTTCAAATAGAGGCTATTTATGTGAAGGGAATATTAACTTATCAGTCTTTCAGGAGGCTGATTGATTGATATCTTTGTGGCAGTAAATAAATATTGCTCCTGAACTGTCATAAAACAAACACAGAAATGTTCCAGCTGACTAGCTAGAGCATATGCTGTCTTGTGGATGCAGAGGTAGAAAATGCATGGAATTCCCCAGCCCCACTCACATGCTCATGACAGAAACTAGTGTTTGATTTTCCATCTAGGATACGTTATGCCACCAATTCCCACCTTGACAATACTACAGGTTACATTTTATGTGGGAGCAACACTGCCAGTCTCCTTGCTGAGGTGAATTTAGGCTTGCGGGTTTGCTTTTTCAATAAGTATGCTTACCTGCCATCTCAAAGGTAGGCAGAAAGCTGTTCCTCACAGCCATATTTATTTTAGAAAATTTATATGGCCCCTCTGTCACTCTCAGTGACTCTGGGCAGCTTACAAAAATAAAAAACCCAATATACAAACAATAAAAAACAATATCCCCCCCATCCCACATTAATATTATTTCCTTCCATCTTAAGAATGCAGCTGCAGGGCTCTGAATTCATTAAGCTCTATATATGGGTGGTGGGGGCAGGGGAAGCTTTTTCATAGATGAAAGCATTTCTGAGATTTTAGCAGGGAATTTGTCCATCGCATTTTTTATTTCTGCCTGGCTGTGATTTATGTACTAAGTCTGTTGTTGCATTTATTGTTTTTTAACCTTTGACTCATAAGAATGTCTGTATTTTGTGTGATAGTTCAACCCTGGTGGTTTGCTCTCAGTATGTATGATTATGGACAGCTGGTGGCCAGACTTTGAATAAAATGCTTTTGGGAACAGGTTAAGAATTCCTTGTGAACTGCTCAACATTGTTTTGCTAGTATGATTCAGTTGGTAAATTCTTGCTTGCATTTCTTAATTAATTGTTAATTAAAACAATAATTAATTTGTCTTAGGACCTAATATAATTAACACAGGCTTTGTATAGCCTTTCAGTGCTGAGAGATTTCAGAAGTCTGCAACTGTAGAAACCCCAGTATCAGAGGGATACTGTACATTAAACCGTGATGGCATACTATTATGGCATAAGATTGATTGAGCCTGATGGCTATAGTTGGGATGGAGAGGCTTACTCTCTTTTTAATTCAGCTCACTCCAGATATTTATTATTTTTGCTCTTTTCTGCTTCTTCATTTCAACTCAAACTAATTGTGCTGTAGGCCCAATATTAGTTTTTTTCTCAAACTTGGAGCAGAGCTGTGACAAAAAAAAAACACCCAAAAGATATATATTGGGTTTTCACATTAAGCTATTAGTCATTTTATTTATTTTTGATAGGTTGTTGTGTGACTCTCATGGCTTATCCTGAGTGTGAACCTAGGCAGTTGTAGCATATTCTTATACTATGGTTATGTAAGTTATACTGAGTGTAATCTGTGATCAAGGTTTTTTTTTTAAACTCTAGATGACCCTAAACCTAGATTTTGAGCTATCAAATGGTAGAGTAAGTTTTGCCCTTGCTATAACATTGTTTTCAAATGCAGTATTGTACTGTCTGCCATAGGAAGAAATGGCAGACTTACTTACTTGGTAGAAAATAAAATTAGACCACCAAGAGCATCATTGGGATGGGAGAAATTCAGGATCTGAAGGAAGAAGCAATTTTTCATCCTTTTTTTATTCTGTAAGATTCAGAGAAAAACTTAAGGATCAAAATCACTAACTTCAAAGTTTCTATAATTGCAATTAAAAAGGATTGCTAAAGCATTACTGGTAGCAGCTCTAATCTTTAGAAATAAAATTGAGTTTTATCATCTCAGTAACAAGGAAGTTTTACCTCTTAAATTTCTTTAAAACATACACTTAAGGTTTTTAAAGTTATCAAGCATATGCAGATAAGATCAATAAAAAATTTGAAACATGTTTTCAAAGGTCTCAGGTTTTTGAGTGTTGTATATTATGTGATAGAGATTTCAGTGACCATAAATACATAAGAGCCACAATATGTCCTTTGTATGTAGACTTTTACACTTTGCACTACTCCTTGAAAATAATGAATATGAATATGAAATGATCAGTTTATATACTACTTCTGTTACTAAATAACCTAAATAACTCTAAGTTATATTGATGTTTTATGATTTGACGTTTTAATTTTTAATGTATAGAATATCTACAACTAGAAGTCTAAGAATGTGTTTGCATAATGTGTTAAGCTTTTAGCAATGCTTGTTTTGTTTGTGACTTATTGTACTGTATTGTATAATTCAGAGTATCATGGAATGAAAGAAAATAGAATTGATTGATTGATTGATTGATTGATTGATTCATTCATTCATTCATTTTGTATAGCTGCCCATCTCAAACCAGAGTGATTCTCAGTGACAATCATAAAAACAATTAAAATAAATATAAAACAAGAAAATTAATAGTTAATTTAATAAAACACACTTTAGATTAGGGGTGGGTGTATCATGTAATCATAGCCTTTTTTAGCTATCATATTAATATTTTATTTTTGGTTAAATTGTAAGTACCAAAAAATGAACTGGGATGAGTCCTAGGATTATTTTCAGAAATAAGCTCTGCTAACATGAAATAATTGAGGAAGGCTACATATTTATTTATTAGATTTTTAGTTCACCTTTATTATTTCATAGGTAACTCTGACAAACAAACATAATACTCCTTCCTCCTATTTTTCCCACAAAAACCCTGTGAGATGGGTTGGGCTATGAGAGAGTGACTGACCCAAAATCACCCAGCTGGCTTTTATACCTAAGGTGGGACTTGAACTCACATTCTCCTTGTTTCTAAGCCAGCACTTTAACCATTACACCAAACTGGCACTTATTCTTAATAAAAGGAACTAAAAAAATATTAGAATTATGTATGCATATCCCATCTCCAATGCTTGTACATCATGTGGCCCTCTATGTGTAGGTCACGAAATGACATGAGTCAAATTTGTGGCTGCAATTTATAATACGATGGTCAAATCTAACATATGTGCAATCATTTCAAAGGATGTGGAGTTGGACAAGCCCAAATGACAGATATGTCCTTCCTGTGGAAATCTGACAACTTTCACAATACATCTGAGACACAGTAGTGGGCATGGAATATTATAAGAGGGTTTTCAGAAATCATCAGTGGGAGGGATGTGAAATGGCTAATCAGAGGATTATAATCATAGTTTTAAAATGTGTTCATGACCACAAAATATGTAGTCTTAATTAGACAATGGGGATTTCAGTGATCTAGGGCTGTAGTTGCAATACAAAAGTCCCATGTTACTTGGTGCGTAGGATGCAAAATTGAAGCATATCACTGTTTTGTTTCTGATACCGGTAGTAAGACACCAGATATTTACAAACTGTGGATAAAGGAGTCATGGTTTTCAGCTTCTAGTATTAAAAAAAGAATCTGCTTTGGTAAATAAAACAGTCTTATTTAGCTTTTATGGCTATTGAGTTTGATAGATCTCACCTCCAAGTGTTCGATACTTTAAGAAATAGCAAAATAGTGAATTTCACATATGTTGTGAAAGTATATTCTTTTTCCTGAATCTCCTGCAAATCAACATAGTTGTTTTCCTCTGACATTAACCCAAAAGAAGGTATTTTCTTTCTGAAAGACATTTCCAAATAAAACATATGTCTGACTTTTACAATAGAGCTGTGTATTGGAAATGATTTTTTTTCTTGATAGTGATTTATAATGCATTTTAATTATGGTGATTGAATAGGTTGCATGGATGCATCTATCAAGTTTATTTTTATTGTATTATTATATATTGCTAAAGTGTGTGTATATGACAGGTGGTAGAATAATATTACTCTAATAACATATAATAAGTAATAACATTAGAGCGCCAGTTTAAGCTAGTGGCTAAGGGACCAAGCTAGAAATCAGGAGACTGTGAGTTCTAGTCCCACCTTAGGCATGAAAGCTGGCTGGGGAACTTTGGGCCAGTCACACACTCTCAGCCTAACTCAACTCATAGGGTTGTTGTGGAGAAAATAGGAGGAGGAAGGAATATTTGGTATGTTTGCTGCCTTAAGTTATTTATAAAAATAATAAAGGTGATTAAAAATATCTTTAAAAAATTAACGTATTATATTGTGCCTCCCCAAGTTTTCATATTATGGCAGAGGGAAAAATTTGACTAAAAGCCAGGTAAAAGCAAGAGGAAAGGAGGAAGAATATAAAGTAAATAAAAATAAAGATAACATTTAAGGGCGTGTTGCTTTTGAGGGCAGTTGGCAGTGCCAGGGGTTTTGCATGCTGTCTGGAATAAGACAAGGCCAGAAGTAGGAACTACCCAGTAGCTCTCCTTCTTGAGTGAATGGAAGGAAGATCCATCCTGTAGAATGCCCTGGCTTTGCTGTGGAAAAATCATCTTTACAGCCAATCTTATATTATTCATAAATGTTACAATGCTTCATTATACATCTAGCATTCAGCCTGTACACTTGTTCTTTCTCTACATATAAATCATTTTTTCAGTTTGACAGGATTTTTTTTATAAACGTAAGCAAAAGTAGCTGAAAGCTGCACTGAGTAATTTAAATAGCGTCTGTGAGTTTCGCTTAGCTCCCTATCATGATGCTGCCTAAACATTTCTGACTCTTAAGCAGAGTGTCTATCATTGTCTAGTTTTGACTCAGCATAAATAGTGAAAGATACTATCCTTAGAGAGCTATCACTTCACTTCATAAATATAAACAAAAAAATTCCTATAGTTGCTACCCAAAACTTAATAGATTGTAAAAGCTATTTCCTGATACCTCAGATATACGGTATCATATATGTAAGATTTTAAATCCAATTGAAATTTATTTTGCATTTCCTTGTTACCATTTTTCCATATATTTCTATATGATTAAATTTCCTTTGCCTTTAAAGAATTTCTGTTTTTAAAATGCTATTTATGTGATATGTAGTGAATGCTATTCCCTATATTACTAAGTCTGCCCACTTAATGATGTACTTTTTAGTGGTTAAACTCTCATTAAACTAACTAATGTAATTACACTTGATTGACATCTATCATAAAATTTTTTTGGAATAATAAAAATGATTGTGATATTTTTTATCAGTTACTTTAAAAAAAACTTTTCTCTTTTTGCAGATTTCAGTTACTTTTGTTTTCAAAATACAAAAATGAACTAATTCTAAGGTTTAACCATTTCTTGATTTTACTAAATTTTTTGCTTGTATTTTCCTATTGTTTTTTAATTTTATTACCTTTGCATTGCATTGGAAATTTTGACCTGTATGTTTTTATTTGTTGCTCATTGACTTTTTAGTTCTATGGCATGTATAGAAAACTTTTTAAAGCTGAAAATCAAAAACTGTACTTAAAAGTGGGCAATCTCAAAAGACAATGTGGAAGAAGTTGGGTGTGAGTGAAATAAATATTCTGCTTCTGACTCTGCTGTGCTGGATGCTTTAGCCACAAATCCAATTAAAGTGAGATTCTGCATGTAGCAGATTGTATATATTAGCAAGTCTAATTGTCCTCCTTTTTCACAAGTAATTCCAACCATGTTACAAGTTACTGGAGAATGACTAGTTAGTTATTGTTGCCCAGAATGTGATTCATAGGAAGTGATTAGATTTAGCTCATTTCTTTTTAGAAATGAATCACTGACCACTGAAAGATTGCAAGCAATATACCCTGTAGGTTTGCATTGAAAAAAGTATTTTATTGGCTTAAAGATGGCTAAAAGTTTAATCAACTTGGAAGAACTTGGCATAGGCTATGTTTATTTTTAATTGTTTGTTCAGGGCTGTGTGTATTCAGTGCTAAAAAATAAATTTGTGCAAGAAAATCTAGAAAATTATGATCTTTATGCAGATGAAATACAGTTGCACATATATTTTTGTATGTTTCCCCCATATTTCTTAGAGTGTTTAAACCAGGTTTAATGAAAAGAAGCAGCAATAATGGTATACATTGGTGCAGTTTACAGATATAAATTATAATTAGGTATAAACTTTCTGGGACTAATAGACTGCTGTCCCCAAATTAAAGAAAATGATGTTTGTAATTAACAGTGGCAAAAATATTTAGAGTGAAAAGCATTAAGAAAAGCTATACTGGAATAGGATTGACTGTTTCTATTGGAGTAAAATTCTATAGAAGCAGCAGTTCCTTTCAGTCCTATGTTCTTTCTGCGAATAAATAAAAAAATGTGAAGTTTTATTTATAGGGTAATACGAAGATGCAGTTTAATTGTAAGATCAGACAACAAGATTAACATAAAGTCAATGCAAGTGTGTTTAATATTTTTAAAAGTATAAAAATTGTGTCTGCCATTGTTATTACTGTTTCCTTTCCCACATCTTTAATAACCCTGAAGAGAGTAAAATGATTTTACAATGCAATAAACCCATCATCTCAGGAAGTTGGGCCACTTCTCTCTTTGGCTTCTAAGAAATAGCACTGATGCCCCAAAGGTCTTTCAGAATCATGAGGGCTAGAAATCCATGCTTGTCCGTCACTGAGAGTCCCTGTTCCAAGGAGTATCTTCTGGAATTTGGAACAGGGCAGCTTTAAAAAGTATGTGGAGACTTCTGTTTTTCTAAAGCTTTGAATTCAAACCTGCTCTGTCCCATTGGACCACTTTGTTCTTTTTATTTGATTGCTGTTTTTATATTTATATCTGGCATCATATAGACCTAGGGATATTTTTGTGTCCCAGTACTATCCTGGAGATAAAAAAAAAATCAATTAACCATAAATTGTGTTGTGGGTAATATACAACTTTCAGATTTTCTTAATTTTAAGATCATGTTTTGTATTTCAAAAGTAGCATTTTTTTTCTTCTTCCGCTAATTATTATATGGGTTTTCTCTCATTATTCAGGTGTAATGGCTCTGTTGAGACCACTCCTGTTGGATGTGGTTCCAAACATTCAACAGACAGCTGCTTTGGCTCTTGGGAGACTTGCCAATTACAACGATGATCTAGCAGAAGCTGTAGTTAAAGGCGATATTCTTCCCCAGCTTGTGTATTCACTGGCTGAACAAAATGTAAGGCATAAACACAGTCTTAAGCATTTTTTTCTCTGTCAGAGTTAAACCTTCTGTCCTGATTAGCTTTTTAAATCATTCTCTATGTATGTGTTCTCATTGCTCACCACAGATAGTTTCTTGATAGAAAATATTTATTATTATGATTTAGTTAAATCATTTTAGAAGTCTACTTAATTACTAAAAGCATGTTATTTGTAATTTTATTTATTGGACTATTATACTGGTAATGATATGAAATTTTTTTTTGCTGTATTAATGAAATGATTAGAAATATTGTGTAATTAATTGGCTACAATAAGCTGTAAACCATGTATAAAGCTTGCATTGTAACATACATAAGTAACATCTTATAAATTATGAGTCTACAAGGCATGAGAACCTAAACAAGGCATTGAAATAGTGAATATAATGTGTCTATGTGTTATATACATGTAATACATTCTTATTATGTTTAGTAATCTAATAAATAATAATCTCTGCTCCTCTATACCATAAAACGCTGAATGGTACTCAACTACCTAGGGCAGCTTTGCCTTCTATTGCCATATTTGGGAAGTCCTCTGGCCACTTCTTTGTAAAAGATAAATTGGCAGAAGGAAGGCATTAAGGGCCTCTGGTGAACAATTGTTTCTCCATGGGCTTTACCTCAAAAAAGAATATGAAAGAGCCATGGATTTTTCTACTATGTGGTTCATGATCAACTCTCTTCCCATATCAACTATCATGCCTTTCATGGCATGCAACAAAGGTGGAAAGCTGCTTATTCTTTCTTTCTTTCTTTCTTTCTTTCTTTCTTTCTTTCTTTCTTTCTTTCTTTCTTTCTTTCTTTCTTTCTTTCTTTCTTTCTTTCTTTCTTTCTTTCTTTCTTTCTTTCTTTCTTTCTTTCTTTCTTTCTTTCTTTCTTTCTTTCTTTCTTTCTTTCACCGGGGAATATGTGCAGTGTATCATGCCAGGGGACAAAAGTTATGGTATTGTTTTTTTTTCTAAGATAACTTCCACCTAGCCATCAGTTCATTCCTCAAATCTTCAGAAACCTTTTTGTACCACACTTGCAACACTCAGTATTCCCCCTCAGCCAGCCAGCCAATATTACTTCCAAGTGACAAATGGAGAAATGCAAACATTGGCATCCAGATAACACCCATCTTTTGGGTTTGTTATTACTTTGTTGATCTTATTTTTATGTTCAGAAAAAAAGGATCATTTTAAAAAATAAAATGGTGGTACGTTGACTTCAGCAGAAAGAATTAAGCAGATGGAATGAAGTAAGAGTACCTAACAATGGGAAACTGCCTGCCTTCCAGCTTCAGGATTAATTCTGCAAAATCTAGTTTCATCTAGCAGAACTGCTTAAAAAATCCATGATGAGACCATGGGAGCAGCTCCAAATCTTGATTGCAAATGCTTTGGGTAGAGAAGCATTGCTCCAAATGGAAGAATAACTTCTTTTTGGAATTAAGAATACTAAGAATTATTCCTTATTTGAATGCTATGAATCCTGTTCCTACTACTATTTTTAATACTGTTTGGTTTTGGTTTTATAATAATCTAGGTGTTTGATTTTGAGTTTTCCATCTCTGCATTTTCCTTTGTTTAAGAATTTTCATCCTTGTCCTGGGTTGTTATAAAATTCTGAACGGCTGCCTTCAGTTTGCTATTTAGATTAGTGATTCTGTAGAATGATAATAACCAAGACTGAAAACATAAATTTAAGAATTCATGTTAAGCCAACTGCTCCTGTTCTGGTGGAAACAGTATTTGTATGAAAAAGATAGAATCTAGCAAAGGAGTGGAAATTATGAAAGAATCAGGACTGGTTTGTATTCATGCCATTAGTTCTGAAGCATCTTAAGTATAAGTCACTATTTGTGTATTTTATTTTAGACTTTAAATATTTTGAATAATAACAGATATGATCTATTAGGAATTTAGCTTCTCAAACACCAGTGAAATGAATGGAGACCACATAGGTTAATATTTCAGATTTCACCTATTGATATTTCAAAAAAATATGACCTCCTGCTTAAAACATAATTATCTGGAAGTAAGAATTTGCATGCTTTTTGCACACATATAAGCACATGTTATTATTGCTCTGTAATTATTGTTCTTTCAGCAGAAATCAAATATAACAAAAATACAAATATTGTATTTTTCTGCTTTTAAGCCCCAGTTCTTAAACCACTCTTATTGTTTGAAATTTAGATGCTTGTTTAGATCAAATTTATGTCATGAACAAATGCCATTTCCTAGTTTCATCTTAACTGTTAATTGGATTATAATTTTTCCAAGACTGATACCTCTCAGTTGTGCAGTATTGAATTTCACCTGCATAATTCTCAGTCAGAATAATTTTTGGATTTGCTGACTGAAAGTTAGAAGACTTGAGGATTATTACATTTGAGAGCAACTAGATCTGGAAAGCAGGGGTGGGTTCTGGATCCTTTTGCTGCCAGTTTGCTCAGGGTCGCACCATGCGTGCACGCGCCCGCAGCAATCAAAAAATAGCTTGTGCGCAAGCGCAGAAGCAAAAATTAGCTTCTGCGCATGCGCAGAAGCAAAATCCAAGATGGCGGCGCCCATGGAGACACCGACAGAACCGGCTCCGTGACATCATCGCCAAGTTACTAACGGTTCTAAAGAACTGGTTAGAACTGGTAGGAACCCACCTCTGCTGGAAAGACTAGTCAAGTAAATTCATCGTTATCTTTACCTTTTTGGTATACATTCATTTCGGTGATACAACATTTTTAATCTACTATGTATATTTCCAATCTAATGCAGGGATAGCTAAGCATATTTTTTTGATTCACTCATTTGTCCACTGGCCTATCCTTTTGCATGGTGAAGCTGATGCCCCCGCCCCCCTATACAGTTGCTTGCAAAAGTTAAGCAGCCCTAGTCAAATTATATATTTTAGTGGAACTTTAAATGAACAGAAGTTGGTACAAACTTAAACACATCATCTTTCTGAAAATTCGAATGCATATTAACTATATGAGCTTCGGAATAAGAACAAGTGCATATACTATGGCAGATGTAGAAGTTTGAATACGCTTTCACTTACTCCACTGCAACTACTATGTTGGCAAAAACAAAGCAGCTAATTTTTTTCTTATAATCAGCTGGGAATTTTTCTATTCTTGCTTTGTAATGTTTCCTTGCAGCATTCTTCTAGCCAGAAATCCTTCATCACATGAAAGGCAGACCTGTGATAATCTATGCTTTCCTTCACATACTATAAATCCATCAGAAATTACTAAGGAAAATATGATATGATCAAAGAAGATTCCCCTTGGATAAATTAATTGTAGTGCTTAAACTATCGGCACATAAAAGCCAAGAGTGAAGAATGGGAAAAGTTTTACTTGGCTGTTATGAGAAGCTAGATGATGTCCATCCATCACTTTTGAATACAAAAGTTGAAAAGATTCATTGACCATTGAACCAGCCCCTGCTCTATGCAGAATTCCAAATTAAAACAAGCACAACAAATTACTTTTTATTGATGCAGTGAATGAGAGCCCTCTCTGGGTGATTGATTCTACTTTTCAACTCTTCTTACTATTTTTCCTAACATTTAACAGGAAACTTTGTTTCCTCTGACTGAAGTGCATTATTCAAAATCATGCATTATTGGACGTTAGAGAACAGGGATTGGTCTTTTGGCTGTTACCCCTCCAGATTTATTTTCCTATAAGACCAATTCCCACAATTTTTCTTTGGAAGACAATGTCCTTTACCTCGATTGTGGTTGTTCCATTCTCTGAACTCAGATATAAATGCTGCAGGAGTAAGATTTCATTCCTAGTCTTGATAATTTCCTCCTATATTATTACAAAACGTACCTGCTCTTTTAAGAACACATATTGAGGAAAAAAGATCCTATAACCTTAATACCTAATGTAAATGAGACAAAATACCTCTACTATTTTAGTGTGTGTATACCAGATAACGTAGACACTGATTCATGTATTAGTAACTTCATGTGTTGAATATTGTATTGCTGGGTTATATCATTCAATGTGGATCTGTCCTTTTGTACAGAAGCTACAGTTTATGCAAAGTGTAGTGGCAAAATTATTCTGTAGTACATATGTATAATACCAGTTTTGAAATAATTGCACTGGCAATTTTCTGCCAAAGGTTTAAGGCTTTGTTATTATTCTATAAAAAATGACTTTGGATCAGGATTCCTGAAAGAGTGACATTATTTCATGGACATCTGCTTGATCATTACAAATATCAGAGGCCTTCCTGATTACATTTGTTCTATAGACTCTTTTTATATAGAAAGCCTTTTGTTATTGTTGTTGTGATTCATTCACTGGAATACCCTCCCCTTCAACACAAAACCCTCTGCTGACTTTGCTGCTGTTTAGGCACATTATACAAAACATTTTTACTTAGTTTGATAGTGAAAAATCAAAGGGTGATTTTTATATTTGAATTGGATTTTTATATTTTGAGCTTACATTGTTTTAATATCAAATGTATTTTTAATTTTATACACCATGGGGAAGCATTGCATAACAGGTGGCATATAAGTAGGTTAAATAAATTTATTTATTTACTTTTCAAATTTGGATACTGCCCTTCTTACATAGAGATTTAGTTGATTCATTTCTTTTCAGTCATAAGACTCCCTGGTTAAATAATTGCAATTTATTGTAATCTTTTCTGTACTTCTGTAGCGTTTTTATAAGAAAGCGGCCGCATTCGTATTACGTGCAGTTGGAAAGCATTCTCCTCAGCTTGCCCAGGCAATAGTGGATTGTGGAGCTCTGGATACACTGGTAATTTGCTTAGAAGATTTTGATCCTGGGGTGAAGGAAGCTGCATCCTGGGCCCTTGGTTATATAGCAAGGCATAATTCAGGTAGGATACTTCTTAACATTTTAGGATGCATCAAGTATTTACATTATGAAACCCAACACAGAAAATAGATAATGGGTCTTGCCGCCCATATGAGCAAATAGACATGGATAGCATGTATCAGATTTAAGAAAAGCAAATGGAACATAATGACTGTGTAGGAAGATGGTGCTTGGTTCAAATTTAGCCTCTTTCTAAAAAGGAGAATAATGCTGCCAGGTTTACAATATTGTTGTAAAAACTGCTAGAAAAAATATATATTGAAAAAGTGGCATGAAATAATGTTGAATTACTGGCAAAATTAAAAAATATGCAGTTGAAATTCCACCCTTTCTTCTGATCCTCTTGTTTGTAATGTTCATACATTTTACTTTCTGTAAACAAAGACATAAGAATGAGAATGGAACTGCCTCTCCTCTTTGTAATTCTAGCATCAATATAAATGCTAATTAGGATTATAATTTCTTGACCAGTACTGCTGTAATGTAGACATTAAAATAACTGGTCGATTTTTAAGGGAGGAGTAACTATGTATTTTTATTCTGCATTTCAAATTACAGATTCTCTACAGCACAACTCCTATTCTTAAGGAAAGCATTGCTAGGAGACTTAGATTAGCCTATTTAATACTTCTATTTTTTTTGTTAAGTATACTTACAGACTTAGAAACCAGGAAGGATAATGTAATTTGGGAAAAAGGGGTACCTTTTAAATAATACTTTTCAGCTCTTCTATATTATTAATGACAAGCTTTTATTTGTAAAAAATAATTAAACTAGCGACAAAACAATGAGTTTCTTTTTGTAAAAAAAAGGGGGGGGGATTTATTTAGGACAAATAAAATATTGCTTTACAAAACCCCCCAAAGAGATATGGAATAGATTTCTATCTTGTACATCATTCTAGTTTATAAATGGCAAAGACTGGAAGATAGAGTAAAATACTTGTTACAATGAATTTGTAAATTACCAGAACATGCTTCTAGAGAGCAATGTTTCTTCTCCCATCATGAAGCAATTGTAGATTCAGACACGCAGAGAACCTGTGACCATGGAAACAGTAATACAAAGTGCACAAAATTGACCACACAGCAGATCAGGGGAATAGTTCCTCTCCCTACCACAATAGTCCTTGATTTTGAATTATATCAAAAGGGGCATAGCAAATCACTAAACATTTCCTTGAAGTATCCCAATTAACAATGGACAGTTAGTGTGCAGATGATACAGGTAACTAATAAAAAAAGCTAACTAAAAGCTAATCAGTGCAGCTGCTAGCACTGTTAACTTCTTAGGGAATAAGGCACGTCTTGAAGTTCAAAGGAAGACAGCCACCATGGGGGTTAAATAGTTTCCATATACATCTGGATTCTAGGCCAACTGAGTAATTCCTAACTCCTTGACCTATCTGATCTTGATTTAGCAGGCAATATGGAAACTGAATTCAAGATAGCCATATAATAAAACAAGGCAGGATACATTAACAAAATGTTACAGTGTATTCCCAGTCTCTAATCAAGGCTATAAATCATCCTGGAACAAAAGTCACAATAGGTGATTCAGAGATTGAAGATGGGCAAATTAATGTTGGGGAAGAAAAAAAAATACAGATTTCTTATTCCCACCACTATGAAGCTTTTAATGTTCTTTTACATGAATTTTAATGTCTTTTTTTTTGTTATAAAGTTTTTTTATTTTTTCCATTATAAATACATAAAAATATTCTTTTTCCATCAGCAGTGTGTCGTCTGGCTTTACACCTTTTTCTTATACCTTTTTACAATTTTTTCTCATTACATTCCCTTTTAATCTTTAATTTATTACACGTTTTATCTTGATATGTTACATTTCTTACTCATTTACTTTCTTCAGTTCCACATTCCTTTCTTTTGATGAATTTTAATGTCTAATGACCTATGATATATTAAAATGATAATGAATGGGTGAAACTAAGATTTTTGAGGAATAGGAGTTATAAAATATTTTAAGGTGTGTTAGATTTATTCCAGTATTTGTGCTTTTTTATTTGCTATTATTTTGGAAATTATTTGTGTTTTGGTGATTTGCTATTGCAGAATCTAGGGACTAAAAAAACAAAGTCAGTTTAAGAAACCAGAGATAGACTTTATTATGCATATCTCCAATCATGTGTTCTAATACCAGAAGACTTAATTTGGGGGCGGAGGAGGTGTCATTCCCTGGTTTAAGCATTACGAAGTAGAAAGTGGAATTCTAGGTAATGAAAAAGGAAAAGTTCCTTTCTTATTTTTTTTCCATATAGACATTTCTGTATAGGGAGGCTAATTTAACCACTTATGGCAAATATATCTTAAGTGTAACATCTTTCTAGAATTCTTTACTATAAAATGTTAACTCTTTGGTATGCCAATTTTCCTTCTCCTCTTCTTAAAACTTCAGTGACTTTATCTTATGTTTCTCCGCACACACCACATTTTGTATCTCCCTAATGTTTACTGTTCTTGAAAGCTATTTGATTTCTGTCTTTTGATATTTGATGGGGGGGTTTGCTCTCTTACTGTAGCAATAAAAGTAGTTCTTCATATCAAATTAGTTTTGTACATAAAAATGACAATCATAATATTGAATGATTCTACATTTCAAAATCAATAGGCATTTGGCTACCCCAATTCATTGTTAGAGGAAATGGTAGAAACTAATTTTTAATATATATGTTTCTAGCACTTCACCTTGCACAGGTTTTCCATCTGCTCCCTTTATTTAAAATTGTTCTTTATGTGGAAGCCTTCTGTGCCTTTCCTCCAATCAAGAATTAATTCCCATTGCTAGATTCTTTTCCCCTCTTTTAAAGGTAAAAAGCAAAATAATCTTTTGCTTGCCAACCAGATTGGGACAATTGGGGGCAGAAAAAGAAAAACTCTTTCTGCAGTGTGATAAGCGATGTATGAATAAACACGATAGTCTTTTTTTAAAATGAGAAATGAACATTTATATTCATTATTTTGGCAATTTCATGAGATTGCTGTATAGATTTGAGAAAGTAAAAGGAGCTTTTAGCTTTTAGGTTTTTTAAACCTTTGATTTCTCATTGTAATTAGAGATCATGTTAATCATATTTTTATTCAAAAGCCAACTTGAATACATGGAAAGAGGAGATCTAAAGAACTCTTAAAATGTTACTATAAGGTTTTTTTTAAAAAACAGAACAACAATTAATATCTCTGAAGTTCTTAATGCAAATTCTATGACCAGTTAGTTTATGATCTTTTAGAATAGATAAAAAAAAGATTATTCAACCTCTTTATAGTAGCATAGTTACTTTAGTTATAATTTTCTCTTCTGCTGTTTAAAATATGAGATTAGTTGCTAAGAACTTGGGGGGGGGAGCTTTTATTAAAATGGTTTTACTTTTTTGCTGAAATTTCTTTCAGCCCATTTGGATAGTATTTCAGTATTAACTTTTAAGATGGATTATAAAAGGAATTTTGGATATATTTCCTTTTCATGAGGCTTATACATTAAATAAATTATGTGCCTATCAGGTGTATTTACCAAGGGGAAATACTTTATAAACACACACATGCAGTACACAAACAGCTTTTATGACAAATAGCATAGTATTTAGATATGTGACAGAGTTTCATATTGAGAATAAAGTAGGGTGAAGTTGTAAATGGAGCAGAGGTCTAGATCATGACAAAAATGTATTACAACGTAACAATATTTATAAATATAATAAAGCAACATTTGCATTTCAATTATATAAGTTGAGCAAATTTTATCATAGGTAAAAAGTTTTTTTTTTATCTTAGCGCACTGTATGAAAATTAATAAATATATACAATATAGTACATGAGTAAGTAGGTAAGTGGAGAATCTGTTTGTGGGCATTACCCCCCCCCTTAAGAAAATTCTGCAGAAAGCTTTGATTGATGAACTGTAAATGCAAAATCAAAGTTGGGCCCTTGAATTACGAGAGCTATTTGTTGCCATGGCAATGCAAGGCAGGTTAAATGTTAAAGATAACAGACTATGTGCATAATAAGGGGAAGACCTAACAAAACCTTATTTAAGAACCTATAATAGCCCATTTGAAATTAATGGGATTTGTGCTCATTTTTCATCATCATCTGCAAAAATAGCCCATGCCCTAATCCTTGTGTTTGCTATCCAGTAATTTTTTTACTTCACTACTGAAGTTTAATGATAAATATGTTGGAAGAAGGGTAATGAATATTTGGTATAATTGTATCAAATATTTTGGATTTTTATGTTAAGATACAATTAACTGGCCATGGTGGCTTAATGTATCTGTCTGTTGCAGTGATTTAATGTAGGAAAAGACCTAGTTTTACTGATAAAAAGGTACTATTAAAATGTATGTTGGTGTTCAGAATTAGCAAGTTAGGTCTTTGAATGAATGGTGATAATGTCACTTTTAATGAAATTAAAAATCAGTGCAATTTAGGCCTGTTATTTTCTATTTCTTGTATGAATAGGGCAAAGAATCTGCAGTCAGATTTGTGGGAGAAGGGGACACATTTAGGTATTTTGGCTTTTCTTTATTGTTAGCAGTGCAAAAGCTGCTTGCTTATTGATCAGTGCACAACAGTCGGAGCTTAAACAGCTGACATCTGCTTACTTTTTTTTAAATGCACACATGTGTGCACATACACAGGGTAGCAAGACATTTCAGTCTAATGTACCTCAAATGTGTACACATAAATGGAGGTCCATCTATTGACCTGTATTCTTTTCAGCTGAGGACTGGTCCACATGGTTTATGAAACTTGAAGGGCTGATTTGAAATGCAGATGTCCAGAGACTAGAATCCACCCTCCCTTCTCTCTCTCTCTCTCTCTCTCTCTCTCTCTCTCTCTCTCTCCCTCTCTCTCCCTCTCTCTCTCTCTCTCTCTCTCCTGCTGTATCTGTCAAGGTGAAAAATGGCTTGTACAAGGGTCAGCCACCCATATTCGCTTAATTACTTTCATTGGACCAACAGAACTGTCACAGGCTGTGGTGGATGCTGGAGCTATTCCTCTCTTAGTCCTATGTATCCAAGAGCCAGAGATTGCTTTGAGAAGGATTGCTGCTTCAGCACTGAGTGATGTTTCAAAGCATTCTCCAGAGTTAGCGCAGACTGTCGTTGATGCTGGGGCCATCGCTCACTTGGCACAGATGATCCTCAACCCTGATGCCAAATTAAAGGTACTTCCCAAACTAATTTTGCTCTTTTCCAACTGAGAATGTGATTCTATATTGGAGAAACTGTATTAATCCTCAATAAACTTTTTTCAAAAATATGCAATGCTAAATTGGAGTGGTAACAAAGGGGAGATCTGATTGCTTGATGTGATTGTTATAGTATTTATGGGATAATAATAGCTGGTGGATAAGAAACAGGGCATTTAATATGGCGATTATTTGGATTCTCAGCAATGAGAGACAGATTTGTAGCAGTTATCTTCAAGAGCTTTTCTGAATTCTACAAAACTGGTTTGTTCTAATGAATTCAGTATGTGTAATTTATAAAGTGTTAAACATTATGTTTGCCATTTTTTGTGCTTTTAAAATGATAATGCTATACTCTACAATATTTTGTTTTGGAAACTCAATTTATTTCAGTGACATGCATCTTTGAATAAGTCAGGTAAGTGTTATACAGTAGGTACAAGCCTCCAGATTTTTATTAATATGCTCTGGGGGGACCTTTGGCTTATAGAAAATCATGCACAATAACAGTGGTTAGTATCTAAAATTACATAAATTCTCTTTGTCCTGTGTATACCGGTAGTTTTCTTTTGGGGGGGTTAACATTCAGTGATTTCCCCCCACAAAAAGCAACAGGTTTATAAAATATTTATTTCAAACATTGTAAGCTAACTGGCAATAGTTGATGAAGAGCTATATGGTCTGTCCTAATAAAAAGAAACAATGTTTTAATGTGTATGGATTTTAAAAGAAAGCAATAAATAGCATGTGTTGGCTTCTGTTTTGAATTGCTAGAAATTCCAATTCCTAATTATAGTTACAGTAGTTTATTTCTTTAAAAGAATTATGTAGCTGTCCATTTATATTCTATAAAAAACAAAAAATAAAAAACCCCCATAAAACTAGTTAAAAATAGGTTCACTTAATTAAGAAAAGTTTTCTTCCAGGTGAATATATATACTCCCTATTGGAAATTATGGTTTTATTTTTATCATATTTTGTTTTGAAATTATATATTATGAGGGGCTCATGCGTTCACAGTTTGAAAGGGAGTTTTCTGCCTCCTTTTGTTTGCTTTGTCTGTATACCCAATAACCATTTATAAAACACTCATTCCTGTTTACCAGCGTCAGGTGCTGTCAGCTCTTAGCCAGATAGCAAAGCACTCTGTGGATTTGGCAGAAATGGTGGTTGAAGCAGAAATTTTTCCTGTTGTACTCACGTGCCTGAAGGATTCTGATGAATATGTCAAGAAAAACGCTGCAACTCTAATTAGAGAGATTGCAAGACATACTCCTGAGGTAAACCATGTGAATATAAACAACAAGGTCATGAATATGTTTAAATGTGTATGTGTGTAGCCCATGAGTATATAAGCACACATCTACAAATGACAGATATAGATATGCACAAGATCTTCAGTATTGTTCTATAATTATGCAAAGCTTCTATTGTTTTTGGTATAAATAAAAAAGAAATGTTTGTTGCTGTTTTGGGGCATGCATAGAATACAAATATGTAAAAAAAAAATCAAAATTGGCAATTTCAGCTTTTTTATTGGTGGATATTAATATGTCAGATATATTTAATGGTTCAACCATATGGGATGATCTATACAAAGTAATAATGAAGTATAAACATCCCTAGGCTGCAATTCAGAGTACAGTGTACAAAATGAAGATATTCCTGTATATTTAACAGGATGGGTGATTGGGTGGTTCTGCTAGGTGTTGGGTGGTTTTTTAAAAGGAATTGCCTTAGTAAGATGATGATTTTTGGGTGGTCTTGAAAATGCCTCCTGTGATCTGAACTGGAAATCTTTAAATAGTGGCCATACTGCTGAGCAGATCCAAATGGGGCATAACCTATGGACTGTGAGGATTGGCAGAGTAGGAAGTAGTAGAAAGAAGAAAGAAGATTGACAAAGAAAAAATCATTAGAGGTTCATCCATTTTCACAAAATGTATTTTAATAAATTACGCATCCCATAACTATTTTTTGCCAACTCTGAAATAACTGGTTTCCTGGTATCAATAAATCAGGAGAAGATACTTTACTCTACAAACCTTTAATAGTTTGCGAGGCAGAGCTTCCTAGGAGTTAGGCACCACAGAAATAACCAACTCAGCCCAAGGGCTTATATTGGGTTAAAAGAATGAAGTGTATTGGGGAGTATAAATTCTCCCCTCCCCCTTCGCGTGGTTCGGGGATACTTAACAGCTCACCAGGATCTCATTATAAGGAGCTTTTTATTAATTTAAGCCACAAAATCTCGCACCGAAATTCAATATCCTCATTATCTCAGGTGCTTCAGGGCTTGAGGGAAAGGTCCCCTACCCCTTGCCGCCCCCGGGCTCTGGAGGAGATATTGCGAGTCGAATGGGAATGAAAGGCGAAGGAGGTAGAAAGATTTGGGGAATCGCCGCTGCCGTCTAAACTTCCTTTGTGCCGCAGAGCCCGGTCTCCGCAGGAGTCCTTGCTGTGCGTCTAAAAGCCCTGGCATTTGAAACTGCGGTGGTGGGGGAAGGGGCCGGCCGAATTGCAGTCTCGCTGGTTCTGGCCGTGGGCTTCGATGCCAGACTTTTTCGCTCTCGCCGGCCTTCTGCTGGGAGGCGCTATTTTGATCTTGAGGAAATCCTGTTGATAACTTGCTTGTCAAAGGATCGCCGCACGCACTCCGCAGGCATCCTAAAGCCAGTTAGCTGGCGAAACCTCTTGTCACGCGCAGCATAAGTTGCCCAGCTCTGCAGTGACTGACTTGCCAGATGTTATTGGAAAGTGGAGAGACTTCATTACAAAAACAGCTAATTGGTAGGAATTATGAAATATTCAGACCATAATATAAGCCCTCAAAATGTAGCCAGAATATTTGTTTAGCTGGTTGATGTTTAGCCTAGAAAATAGCCATTATTTTTAAATGCCCAATAAATCATTCCAGTAATATATATTCACTAGGATAGCAATAAAAAATAAGAACAGCCAAAGTGACACTGATCAAATTGTACTAAAAGGCTTTTCGTACAAGGCTTGAGGATTTTTTAAAAACAAAGATTGATGCTCAAACCACCTTGACAGACCACAGGCATTGGGTCTTGAGACCAGCATCTGGCACAGTCGGATGTATTCTAGAACATTCCTCATTGCTGATGATGCTCCATGTTGTTTAAACAAACTGCAACACACTGAAGATAATTGCTTGATATTTGGATGCAGCTGCCTTTTTTATTTTCACCAAATGCCTTGAATCCCACTCCTTGACTGGTATTCCACTTAAGAGTGTTGGGCTATGCATCACTGCCCACTTCTGCTTCTTCTTTTGTGGTGATCCTGCATATTCTACACTTGTGATGGTGAACCTATGGCATGCATGCCAGAGGTGGCACGCAGAGCCCTCTCTGTGGGCACGCACACCGTTGCCATCTGGTCTTCTGGTTTCCCACACGCACATGCACGTCGGCCAGCTGGTCTTTGCAGGCGCCGGAGGGCAGGAAAACAGCCCGAAAAACGGCTGTTTTTTGGGCAATTTTCCAGGCTGTTTTCAGGCTGTTTTTTGGGCTATTTTCAGGCCATTTTTCATTCAGTAGGATTCTCCCATATAAAGGTTTAGTCTCCAATCCCCTACTCCTCTTTTTTGCTCTTCTTGGCACTCTTTCTAGAGCAGTGATGGCGAACCTTTTTAGCACCAAGTGCCCAAACCGGAACGTGCATGCATGCGCACGCACGCACCGGAGTGCCGAAACCTGAAGACCAGCTGGCCAGTGCGCATGCATGTGCCAGCCAGCTGGTCTTCGGGTTTCAGGCACGCGCATGTGCACTGGCCAGATAGTCTTTGTGTGCACCGGAGCACCGGAAACACAAAGACCAGCTGGCTGGTGCATGCATGCCTGTTTTTTGGCCGTTTTTGGCTGTTTTCAGGCCGTTTTTTGTGCCGTTTTCAGGCTGTTTTTCGGGCCTGGAAACGGCCTGGAAAACAGCCCAAAAAATGGCCAGAAATGGCCCAAAGACAGGCATGCACGCGCCAGCCAGCTGGTATTTGGGTTTTCAGTGCTCCGACCCACGCAAAGACCAGCTGGCCAGCACGCATGCGCGTGCATGCAAACCGGCCAGCTGGTCTTCAGGTTTCCAGCACTCCGGCGCACGCACATACATGCGCTTTCCAGTTTGAGCACTCGGTGCCAAAAAGGTTCGCCATCACTGTTCTATACTAATAAACTTGCCCCAGGGTGAGGGGACAAGAGAAGGGGCTTCCCTAGAGAGAGAAGTCTAAATTACAGCCTTATTCTCAAGAAGGCCTATGACATCTTGTAATCCAGAGGCAGGCCTCTGATGAGGTCTTTAGTTTACAGATTGGCATGTTTAGAGATGCATACCGGTACTAGCACTAGAAAATGATGCCTATATGAATATATTCTCAGAGCATTAACATGCAATGTTGAATGCTACATATATTTCCAAAAATAGAGCAGAGATGTTTTCCTCCACGCTATAATATAGGACTTATGTGCAATATCATATTAAGCATTTTATACAAAATTGCAGTATGAAAACTATGTTTTAATGAGTTTTATTTCTTGGCTTTAGGGAATGATTGCTGGAAGCATGTTAGTTATCTAAAACCTTTGATTGTTTCCAGCTTTTTTCAGATATACCTCAATTAAGTCCTGATCTATCAATTCTTGACCCAAATAGTTTCAGAAATTTAGAAAACTTTTCCATTCAACTGCACTACTTTGCTTAGTCTCTGTGGATCAAAACGCTGGATTTAATTGGTTTTTGGTATTATCCATTGTAACTTCCTTTACGGCGTAAGACAACTTTCCTCTGCCTCTGCAATGCTGTACTTTCTCTGGAGTTGTTTAAAGTGCAGGCCATAGTAAGTTTCTTAGACTTGAAAATGCCAGAAGACATTTAGTTGACTCTTAGTTGAAACCAGTCATTTGTTTGCACAGAATTGATATGTTCCACTTCTTAGTAGTGCTTATTTATTTTCATTTATTTAAATTATACCTCTCATTCCATCTCGCCAGAACAAACAAGATGGTTGGCAACATCCCAAATGATAAAAAAAATAAAGAGGACATAATTAAAATACTTAAGTTAAATATTAAACTCTTAAAGGCATATTAAGTAGATAACTGTATGCATTACATTCTTTTTTTCTAATTTGTGTGTCTCTTTGAACATTTATTCAACATGTAATAGTTTAGGGGGAAACGTGTAATGATATAGTTTGGTAGTCATGTGAAATGATAGCATCTCCTCACTGTATTTGTTTTCAGCTTTCACAACTTATCGTAAATGCTGGAGGAGTAGCTGCCATCATTGACTGCATTGGTAGCTGCAAAGGAAATGTTAGACTCCCAGGTATTATGATGTTGGGCTACGTAGCTGCTCACTCGGAAAACCTGGCCATGGCAGTGATTATCTCTAAGGTTAGTTTCTGGGCCTTCCAATGTTACAATCAGAATGCTGTTTATAGAAGTTGGCTCGAGTGCATATGATTATTTTTATAGGTCAGGGACAAAACATTAGCCAAAGGCAGAGAATAAATACGTTTATAAGAAGGATTTTTGTGATGTTAACAGCCTTCCTTGGGCCAATTGCTCAGTCTATCCTGTCTTAAAGAGTTGCCTTGAGAATAAATAGGAAAGGCAAAGAAAGTTATTTTTCTTTGAAGGGAAGGTAGGCCATAAATAGTGTAAACATTAAATATATTTTTTGCATACCCACTTGCTTTTATAAGCTAATAAGTATGGCAATACACATAACTTGCTATACAAATACTGACAAAAGTGTGTGCTGTTTAGTTTAGTGAACTCTGAAATGTTGGATTTTCCATGTATTGTTTGCTTGTAAGCTGTCTTGTCTTTAAAATATTTCTGTATGAAAAAAGTTATCTGTATATAAAACACACACACACATGCACACAGAGTTTTGATCCCATTATTTGAGTCACTACGGTATTGACATAATAGTACAACCCAGGTACATTTAAACATATGTATCTATATCCCATTGATTAACAGCACTATGAATCACACATGTATTTCTCATACTGACTCTGAAATCAAAGGGATATTAGAGCAACAATATATTATGTTTAGTTTGTTTATCAATAGTCTGTTATTTTTCTTTAAAACATTCCACATACATACCCAGAGATGTTCAGTGAACAGAGATTATGAAGGAAACAGTATGTAAATTGCTTGTGTGTGTCTTATTCAAAGTAGCTTTTTATATTATCAAAACAAAAATACCAATTATTTTATAAAATTGTACAATCACCTCAGTTAGATGCCTTATTTCTTGTTCTTGAAATGCAGGGAAATAGCAGAATTTTGGGCCTGGTTCATTTTAAAAATGATTATGGATTAGTTTGCTAGCTGACAAGAGTTTTTGCATTTTCATGAGATGCTAATTGACTTGCATTTTCCAAATAGCAAAAAGAAAACTACCAATGGTTTCTTAAAATAAATATTTGATGTCTAGCTTTAATTGCCTTTAAAATGAGAATATATAAATTAGTTATCTTCTGTTGCATCGGAGTGTGAGTTTTGTTTCTATTGTGATATTTTTTAGATATAAAATTATATTCAGTAAAAAAGAAACCCAAACCTAGTCCATCTAAAAAAAAAAGAACATGCTCTTCTGAAACCTTCTTGAATGTATAAGACATAAAATAGGCTCTAAAAAATTTAAATAGCATTTGATTTTTCTATGCTTGTTTATTTGAGCTGGGCAGACATTTAAATGAGGTTTTGTATGTGAGGTTTTTCAGCTTCCAAGAGGCTCTAGATAGCCCTAGTACGAAATTTAAATTACTTTGTGTGCATTACAGATATAGATAATACTGTTTCTCTCTCTTAATTCATAAAATGATTATTAGTGGATATAAAATGCATTAATTTATGAGTATGTGTATAGGCACAAAGTATCGTAATTATAAAATTGGCAGGACTATAAGGCAATCTGACTTGATGAAAGTTCCAATCTATTTCGTAAGGGTCAGTGTGCACGTGAATAATAACTTATTAAGTGATATTTAAATGTATTATGTGCAGTGAACAAAAGGGAAAATAAAGAACCAAATATATAATATATTCCTACATGGGGGAGGGAAAAACAAATGGGAGGGTAATAGATCTCATATATTAAGTGTGCACCCTTACATGCCTTTCAGTGAGACTCAAGACAGCGCCATACTGAAATGAATGGAAGATGAAGCTTGGTTGCCTTCCAGAAAACCTGGGAAGGAAACTTGAAACTTTGGACTTTCAGCCCTGATAAAAAGGCTGGCATTATTTTGCCTTTGAGCGTCATTTGTGGCATCTGCTCCCTGAAACATTTTTGAAAACAATAAAAGTGTCAGCTCTTAATGTTCATGTCTCATTAAGCTAGCAGATTTAGTATTTTAGTGAAGCTTACATTTGTAGCATTCAGTAATGATAAGATTGCACTAACTGATCCTAAACAACGACCTAACACACAGTCAAAAAATGATTTATTGGAGCATCTGTAAAAATTATCATACTAGTAAGTAATGAAAAATTGATGGAACACAGAGTTGAAACAATCAGAAGGTTAAAATATTATGGGATTTCCAAAGACAGACTGATAGTCTCAGTTCATAACACTCCAGATACAACTGTGGTTGTATAGAAGAAAGTGTGGATAATTAATATGGCAATACCAGGGGATAGTAAAAGATAAGACAAAGAATTGGAGAAGTATAAAGATCTGAAAGCTGAAGTTGAAATATTATGGCATAAATGTGGTTTTATATTCTGTAAGCCGCCTTGAGTTGCCATGGGCGAATAGGCGGCAATATAAATTAAATAGATGATAGATAGATAGATAGATAGATAGATAGATAGATAGATAGATAGATAGATAGATAGATAGATAGATAGATAGATAGGGCGTGGTGGTCCGTATGGTTATCAGCATATGGGATGCTATATCAAAAAATCTTAACACTTACAAAATCTGTGCACTGACAAAATTTCCATGTCAATTGCAAAAGGCCATGCTGCTTGGATACACACATATATTACAGCAATACATTATGATATACTAGCTTCTTGGGAAGAATTTGATGTGTATGAAGACCAAGATAAGCTAAAGAAGTGACAACTGTGACTTCATGTTGAATTAAGATGATAATAGTAATATAATTGCAAAAGGCAGCTCCACTAGGAACAGCTTACATCTTGTGATGATACCTTTAACACCTTAAACAACAACATCTGCCTCTCCTATGTTTTTGGGACTCCATTGGTGGATAAAAATGCCAAATTCAATCTAAACATCTGAGTGACTATGTGATGAACCATAATTTATTAAACTTGTATCTGCAGAGTATATGCATTGCAGACTATTCAAATATTTTGGGCTGAGAAATGTGTATATAGAGGGAACGGTTATGAACAAACAAGATGTATTTTGTATTAGCGCTGCCATTCTTGCCTCATCCCAGCACCCTGCAATTTGTACACAATACTCCAAATCTGGTTTAGTTTCATAGTGCTTTATGCTTTTGTTTAATATCACAGGGAGTTCCACAGCTAGCTATCTGCTTGTCAGAAGAGCCAGAAGATCATATTAAGGCTGCAGCTGCTTGGTCATTGGGACAGATTGGGAGACATACTCCAGAACATGCCCGTGCTGTTGCTGTAGCCAGCGTCTTACCTGTATTGCTTTCCCTGTATATGGCAGCTGAAAGTTCAGAAGATCTTCAGGTCAAAGTAAATGAGCTCCATCATTTTTACTGTTGTTAAATTTAATCAAGCAGTGAGGCTCTGACCCATTCAATTAAGGTGTAGCTGCCAAGCTGCATGTATGTATTGATTCATTTAGAAACGTAGAGTAATTTTTAGATGCGTTTTAGATTTCTATACATTATAACTTGCTTTTCAGTTCCTTCAGATATAATATAGCTAATAATTAGATAAAATAAAAATAATAATCCTCACAAGGATTAAAACCAATTATTATTTAAAAGAAACAATATAAAATCAGTGTAAATATTTTAAATATATATTAATGCCAGGTTGTGGTACAGAAGTATGTTTGAGTATGATGATACCCATACTGGAAGGAGTGGGCTAACTAGATTTTCCTAGAGGTTACTGTGTAGTGAAATGTGGAACAACTATTGGAATATGGAAGTGTTTGAATAAGTTTTTAGGGAGCATTAGAGGAATCACTTTTGAGAAACCTGGTTTACTATTTGGAGAACAACGCTTCTTGATTAGCAGGAAGAGTGCAACTTGAGAATCTAGCTTTATATCTCTAAAAAAATCTACTTGTTTGAAACTTTTATCACTCTACTTGTTTGAAACTTTACATTGGAACCACACATATGAAAACCTAACTGATGAACTGAGTTGGCTTTATTTAGCTAAGTATAAATATGTGTGTATGAATGAGGATATTAGTGACCATGGAATTAATGATAAATCATGCATGCATACTTCATATAGAATTGAAGAGGGTATTAGAGGAGAACCTATGTTCTAGTTATGCCACAATACCTGTATTCCCATTAAACAATGGGAGGCTCAGGAACCCCAATGAGTTGTTATCCAATTCCATAGGTTCTGCTTTAAACTGAGTGAACTCACTGGATTGTTTAATGTGGTATTGCTGATACCACTGGCAACTGGTCTCCAGGATTTCAAGCCAACAGTTTTTCAGGCCTCTGGGACCTAATGCATCCAAAACTTTGTGCTCTAATGCTGAATCATAGTCCTTACCCAGTTCTTTTTCCTGCCTCCTGACATGGCTTTCAAACCCTGGAAAGAGAAGAGGTACCTCTGAAAGGCCTCAGAGCTTTATGGGGATTTCTGTGCAGGACCTATGTAAGAATTACATTGTTGCTGTTGTTTATTTCAGCTTTTAAATGTAATGTTCAATTTTAGTGAGTTCTAACTCTGTTATTTTTGTTACATTTTATATATGGTACCCTGTTTCCCCCAAAATAAGACATCCCCTGATAATAAGCCCAATCGGGCTTTTGAGTGCATGGCAATAAGGTCAAGCGCTTATTTCAGGGTTAAAAAAATATATAAGACAGGGTCTTATTTTCAGGGAAACACGGTAGGTTTTATGAAAGTTTAATATTTTTAATTATTAAGGCATCTTGCTAGTCTGATTATATATGTCAGAACATTTTACACTTTTAAAAAATCAATACAGTTTTATAAACCTGAAAGGCTGTTGCTTCTCTTTAAGCTTTGAGGAAAGGTAGGTTGAATAATAATATAAGTGAATAACCCATAGTTGTTTTCAAGCTCCCCCAGCAACTCTTTTGTAGTACCAGTCTTTGGAAATGTCACTAAAAATTTGACAGTTAAATGGTTGAATGTCACAATTTGGGGGCATTTCTTCATGATTATGTAGGAAGAGTTAATAATGGATTAGTAATGGCTCACTGCACAGGGTTCTCCTGTTCCCATTTTCTTAGATTTCTTAAAAATACCAACTAGGGGGTGTAATATTTTAATCATGATTGTTCTGGTGATCTCATTGCATTGCTGTCCCATGACCTTCCTGAAGATTAGGAGAATGAGTTGTAGTCCCTGACTCGTTGGAAATGTCCCTTCTATATTTTCCTACAAATAACTCATTTAATATTGGTATTAAGATAATTACTGGTAGTCCCAAGGTATGTGAGAATAGATGTCAGTTAGAAACTACATTGAATGGTACTGTTAAGTTGCATAGGTTAAATAATTAGTACAAGCTATTTGCCATTTTTGCAAATAAAATAGATATCAAACTGCACTTTTTAAGTACATTTCACACAGTGCTTAATTAAAAAAATTTTTTTAGTATAATAATACTCTATTTTAGAGTTACAGCCCGACTTGGAATTCTTTTTATATGTTACCTACCCTGCATTATCTTTTCTGACTGGCAGCTTCTTCCCAGGATAATTTACGACCTTATGGGATACTAAGCAACAGTATCTCCTACTGAAAATCTGTGGTTCAGGGCCAATTTCTATATTACTACGAGTTATTTCCAGATTTAGACTGAGGACATATATATGTAGAGCACAAAATGTGGGTTTAAAACCACATGTGGTTTTTAGACATGAACTATCTTCCTCCAATTTATAAGGTTTATTCTAAATTTTGATCCAGTTGATATGTAATTTAGAATGAGATGAACTTTGAGTTAGTAGAGATGACTTCTAGTTGAAATCAAGTGCTTCTGTGTGTAAGAATAAATTCCTTTCAGTGAAAACTAGAGCTAACAGAAAGTTGAGTTGTGGTAATTTTCTGCTTACAGGTATTTTTTTTTAAATTTGTTAAAAACGTCAACAAATATAATCACCCCATCTTCATTTGAAATGAAGGATCCTGTCATCTCATTCTGATTTTTGTGTGGACCAGCCATAATCAAAACAGCCAGGGAAGAAGCTACATGGAAATAGCTCCCCCCTATGCTCAGTGACCTGTCAATTGGGCCTTCTTTCCAAGAAAAACACAGTTAAGATCAGTGTTGGTATTTACCATTTCTGTTGCAAGGGATATGACATCATACTGAGTGAGTCATGGAAAGTTTTGAGGCCTCTCCAGACTTTTTGCTTCCTTTTGTCGAGAGTAGCTAGTATATAATATACAAATCAATGTATATAGAAGTGTGCAAGTCAGAGAGTGACACATGAAAAATAATAAAAAATGTAAATTACATTCCTCACCTTAGAAACATTCAAAGCTACATAAACTTTAAGAATCCATATGTTTGCTTTCCTCTCCCTCTATGTATGAAGGTGTTTCTGTCTGAGAGTTGATTTTTTTAATTTTCTAGGCTACAGAGCTTACTTTTTCTCACAGTTATCCAGCTAAAGTCATAATAGAAACCAATCATAACATATTAATTTTAATGCTTTATTCTCATGGTCTGTGACATGCTGAGAGGTGTGCCTTGAGATGTATCTGTGCAGAGGAGGCTCAAGCTGATGACATTTGGTGCAGACTGGGAGCAAACTTTGTTAGCCGAATTATAGAGGAAGTTTCCCCAGTCCTCATGGTACAGGTAGCATAGTGCTATACGACCTGCTAAAGTTGTACAGTTCATATATTCTACTTTTCTCCAGATTCTACTTTTCTCCAGATGCTCTTCAGAACCCTCTTCAGAACGTATATTTCAAGGCAGAGAGGGCTAGAGCCTTTGGGACCAGATCAGTTCAGAATTAAATACTTGCTTTGCAGAACCATATGGAAATCTCATAGAAGTGCTCAGACCCTCTCCCAGTCATCTCTCTTAGTATCACTGGCATTGCCCTGCTTCTCTTCAATGCAGCACATGAAGTAGACAATGGAAAGAGAAACTTTTCAATGATGGGTTGAATGAACCCTCTTTGCTTTGGTAAATTGGTGTCAACCCCTAGAACTAATGGATCATCACTGGGAGAATATATATCCGCCAAAATATCATAGCTGAAAATAGAAATATGTTTGTAATACTCCATCCAAATCCTATTACCATATGTTGCTCATTGCTAGTATCTTTATGAAGTTGCTTCCTTGGCTACTGTATGCTGGATTCGGTTTGTGTGTGTGTGTGTGTGTTTTTGTAGCTTCACTATATATGAGAAAAGTATTTGATAGATAATTAACTGCAAATGTCCTGCAATATATCAGTAATTCAAGATATTTGCATAAGATGAAAATGGTTTCTCATATATTGCCTTAATCCTTTGGGCCCAATAAACATCATATAGTTTGGGGAGTTTGGTTTAGTTTGGTATATGAACCCAGATAATTATGTTTTATAATTCATATTTGTGGCTTATTTAAACTAGCCTGTCACAATGATGTCACAGATCCAGTTCGGTCGGTGCCAGTCCGTGGGCGGCGCCATCTTTAAAAAAAAAAAAATTGAATTTTTTTAATTTATTTTTTCTTCTGCGCATGCGCAGAAGCCGAGTTTCCGGCACTGCGCATGCGTCACCATCTTGTTTTCGGCTTTTTTTTAAAAAAAAATATTTTTTTTGCACTGCGCCCACGAAGCGCAGCCACGCGGCGCAGGAGGAAGCAAACCAGCAGCGAGGTAAGTTAGAACCCACCCCTGTAACAGAGTGAGGGTCGTCTACAAGGTCGTGTCCATCCAGCTTGTATTTTGTCAATGTATTTTTTTGCCAATGTGTAAGACAGCATTTGTTGGTTGAGATTTGAAGTTGTGACTTGTTTGACCATTCTGACACATAATTAAGGTCTTTTTGAAGGGTAGCAGCATTGTCGGTAGTGTTGAATAGTTTTACATCATCAGCGAAGAGAATGTAGTTGCTTTTAATGTGATCGCAAAGGTCATTTATGTAAAGTATAAAAAGTGTTGGCCCTAGAATG
>QLTV01001474.1:1161032-1173494 GCA_003457575.1 Thermophis baileyi
TCCGCTACCTTTAATGTGAGTCGGAAGCCATTTTTCCGCCCCGCCTCACCTTTTCTCAAACTCTCTCCAGACACTTAAAATTTAAAGGAGATCCATTTTTAAGAGAAAAATAATTTCCATACCAAGACATGGGAATCCATTCCTCACCCTGATGTCTCACTCCGCTAGCTCTCAGTCTTCAGCATGATCGCATCGGCTTTGACAGCTATCAGCTGTCCTCCTCACCGCCCGGTCCGGAGCTTCAGCTGGCGTCTAGAGGGGCTTGCGCTGTCCCCCCTTTCGCCAGAGTGCGTTCCGGTTCCTCACCGACCCTACAGGTTGGCTTCGGGTCTCAGGGACCCCCTAAGATGGAGGGATTCAACGCTTTTTTGGGTGATCCGAAATTCGTGTTGCATCGCCCATCTTGACCACGCCCCCTCCCCCTTCTTTCCTTTCTGTCTGTCTGTCTTTCTTCCTTCCTACCATCTATCTTTCTTTCTTTCTTTCTTTCTTTCTTTCTTTCTTTCTTTCTTTCTTTCTTTCTTTCTTTCTTTCTTTCTTTCTTTCTTTCTTTCTTTCTTTCTTTCTTTCTTTCTTTCTTTCTTTTTTTCTGTCTGTCTTTCTTCCTTTCCTACCATTTTTCTCTTTCTCTATGTTAGAGGGGCTTGCACTGTCCCCCCTTTCGCCAGAGTGTGTTCCGGTTCCTCACCGACCCTACAGGTCGGCTTCGGGTCTCAGGGACCCCCTAAGACAGTGGGATTCAACGCTTTTTCGGGTGATCCGAAATTCGTGTTGCATCGCCCATCTTGACCACGCCCCCTCCCCCTTCTTTCCTTTCTGTCTGTCTGTCTTTCTTCCTTCCTTCCTTCTTTCTTTCTTTCTTTCTTTCTTTCTTTCTTTCTTTCTTTCTTTCTTTCTTTCTTTCTTTCTTTCTTTCTTTCTTTCTTTCTTTCTTTTTTTCTGTCTGTCTTTCTTCCTTTCCTACCATCTTTCTTTCTTTCTTTCTTTCTTTCTTTCTTTCTTTCTTTCTTTCTTTCTTTCTTTCTTTCTTTCTTTCTTTCTTTCTTTCTTTCTTTCTTTCTTTCTTTCTTTCTTTCTTTCTTTCTTTCTTTCTTTCTTTCCTCGCTCCCCTCTTTCTTTCTTTCTTTCTTTCTTTCTTTCTCTCTGGCGAGGCTCGGAGACCACCCGGCACGCCCATCCGCTGGCTCTCCACTTTCTGCCTGCCCCACGAAGGCCCCCATCAGCCCGGAGCCTGGCGGACCCTGAGGCCGGTGGAGCTCCATAGGTGTGCGCCCCAACGCGCACCAAAGGTCCCGGAGCCAAAGACGGGAAGGCGAGAGGGGTGGTGGCGGCGGCAACCGCGCTCTGGCAGCGTCATGTCCCGTGTCATATGCCGTCCGGGAGCGCGGTCTCTGGGCTGGCGGGGGCCTTCCTCACCTGGAGACCGTGCTCTCGGCCGGCACATGACAGGGGACGCGACGCTGCCGGAGCGCGGTTGCTGCCGCCGTCGCCCCTCTTGCCTTCCCGGATTTGGCTCCGGGACCTTTGCGCACCTATGGAGCTCTGCCGGCTTCAGGGCTGGTGGGGGCCTTGGCAGGGCAGGCAGAAAGTGGAGAGCCAGCGGATGGGTGTGCCAGGCGGTCTCCGAGCCTCGCCAGGAAGGTAAACCTAGCGCCGGCTGGGCCCACACTTACCCGCCCGCCCCTCGCTCTGGCCGTCTCCTGGGAAGTTTGTGGGAAGTGGCGGTGGGCGGAGCTGGGCAGGGCGGAGCTGCCGGTGCAGCAGCGCCCGGCAAGGAAGGCTAGGCCAGGAGGCACGGCCGATTGTCTCGTTGTCCCGTGTGGCGGATGGGCTGGAAGAAGCGTGGTTGAGCAGGGCCGGGGCAGCGCAGCCTATTCTGCCTTCTCTTGCCCCGCTCTCCATCCCGGAGGGCCGCACATCCCCCCGCCAATCCTCCGTAAAACCGCCCGCCCCGTTTCTGCAAAGGCAGAGCCCTGCAGGGCGATCTGAAGAGGGATGCTGTAGAAAAGGCCGCCTTCCACCCGTGCCTCCCGTGCCAGCTCTGCAGGACTTGGGGCTCTGAAACAGCCCACTGACTTCCAACCTGGCGCCGCGGTCCGAGGTCCCAGAGTGGCGCCGGCGGTCGGCTGGGCTGATCCGCAAAGAGAGCAGGCAGGTGGCCGGTTGAGAAGCCAGTGGGCTGCTTTGCAACCACAAAGCGCCACAGAGCCGGCACGGGTGGAAGGCGGCCTTTTCTGCAGCATCCCGCTCCCCTCTTTGGATCGCCCTGCAAAATGGGGGGTGGTTTCTGCCTTTGCAGAAATGGGGCAGGCGATTGTGCAGCAGCCCCTCTCAGCATCTGCATTTCCAAGGGCCACCCGCCCACCCACTGGCCGGGCCGGGCTGGACGCCGACCTCAGAAGGCAAGCGGGTGTGGGAGACCGCCGGGAAGGCCGCGTGGAAGGCCGCCAAGCATGGTAGGGCTGCGGAGAAGGGAGTAGGCTGCAACCCCCCTTCCCCAACATGCTTTCCTGCCTTCTACGTGGCCTTCTGCTTGCCTGCCTTCGCAAGCTGGCCCTGGGGACACCAGGAAGGCCCTGTGGAAGGCAGGAAAGCATGTCAGGGCTGCAGGCCACGGGGAATGGAGTAGGAAAGGCAAGCTGGGATGGTGGGGGGTTGCAGGGGCAGCTAGATAGGCCGCGACTTTGCAGGCTTACCTGGCAGGCAGATCAGGGGCGCAGTGGTTCAGGCAGGCAAGCTGCAGAGCAGAGACTGGGCGGGGCAGGGCAAGCGAGCAGCGACTGGGGTGTTGGCGAGGTGAGGTGTCGGCGAAGCGAGTGCCCGTGTGGCAAAGGGGAACAAGTTATATAGGCCGGGGGTGGGGTGGGTGGGCTGGAAGCGGCGAGTGGCAGGAAAAGCGTGGCGGGGAAAGCGGCGAGCGGGCGTACCGCCCACTTTGGGAACCACTGTTCTATGCCATACATATGTACTCCCTCTACTGGTCAGCTGCATTTTCCATAAAATGATGCTATCATTCATTCTAATTTCACTTGTAAAATTCTTTTAATGCATGTCTCATAAAAGCTCCTTGGTTGCTACCCCTTGAAAACATATACCATAGTTAGAGATGTTGTTACCTAAACTTGAGAGCAAGAAGTGTAAAGTCAGCTTTTTCTGACCTGATACCAACTAGATACACTAATATTACAACTCCCGTAATTTCCAATCAACATAACCATAAGTGTGGTAATTTTAATGTATTTGGAAGGACTAAAATGGGAAAGACTATATTAGACTGGGTATCAGTATGCTTCATCTGATTGAATTTATCTTGAGATACATCAGGTGCTTTTCTTTTCTTTTTTTTAAAAAATCTACGGTTTGAGTTCATGGATTTTAATCACAAGTAATCCTGATTATTTAAGTAACAAGTAATATAGTCAGGTTTCTAATATAATAGAATTATTCAAGTCCTCTAATTTTCAGAGTACCAAAGAACATTGTAGCACTCACTGTCATAGTAAAATGTACATATTCCATATCAGCAGATGTAGGTCTGATTATTTTATTAGTTTAATATTTCCAATTGATTTTAGTTTCATTTAGTAATGAAGACTTTATTCATCTACACATTAGTATTGGGTTTAACTATTTCCTTCCCCACCAAAAGGATTTACTGCCTGCTTTGCACATTTTATTTATTTGATTTAGGCACCATCTCTGATTTGAAATATAAAAGAACTAGTTTCTCCCCTAATTCTTACTGTCTGCCAACATTTTCTTTTTTTTTTTTTTTGTCCTAAAAGCTGGAGGCTGCTTTTAAATCTGACCTTTGTACTGGGATCCGAGGGAAGATGGAACCTTTATTCTTTGATTGCCTATCCAAGAAGCTATAGACAGACAGCAATTAATCATTCAAATAAAATTTCGAAAGACTTCAGGCAATGCTAAAGAAATGTTCTGTGGAGAAATCTTTGCAAAATAAAATAGTGTTTTATTTTGCAATCTGATAATAAAGTAAGGAAAATCTCCCCACCGAACATATAGAAACTGAATTTTACAGCAAGGGTCAAAGATTTCTTCCCGGATGTGTATTTCTAATTAAATGACAAAGTACATCTTAAAAACGAGTGAGGTTGTTAAGAATCATATACTGTAGGTTATAAGATATTCCCATTTGGGTTTCCTAAATTAAACCCTAACTTTTTCTTGTTAAATTACAACAGGAAAAACAGAATTTGGATAGATATAGGATTTAGGTACAAAGTCCAGTTTAAAATACAGTTAGATGCTAAGAGTGCAAAGCTCCTTTCCTGTGATTCCTCTTCCAAAGTACTGCTGTTAAATTGCAACCACCAAGCCTACTACACAAAATGGGCAGAGGTTGAACAAATATTTTGATATTTGCTTTACTTCTAATCTAATCTGATACCAAATATGCTTGGAGCATGCACATTTTTTTCCTGTGGGTTTGGAGGGAAATCACCCTTTATGAAACAAGCATTCTAGCCTTCTAACCTAATTTTTATTTCCTAAATGCAATCTGAATTACCGGTATACACAATTCTACTGATTTTAAGTATGCTTAATTTTTCACTGGATTGCAGCTTTAGTATTTAACATGATAAATTTGTAATAAAATAACCTTTATTTCTCTTTTAGATATTACTCCCCTGGATATTCTGAAGCACTTCTGGAAAGGGTAGAAAATTATCAACCAGTTCTATAAATTTTTCATCTTTATAAGAAAGAGAGGAAGAAACCCCTCTTTTTCTTATCTTTGTTTTGAGTGGCAAGCAAATATAGTTTGGCCAAGACTGGTGTGGGAAATATTTAACCTTCTGTTATGTTACCAATCAATTATGACAACAGGAAGACATACCCTTTCCACCTTTCATCCACAGTTGACTTCTGGAACTCACGCTAAGAACAAAGACTGTCATATGCCTATTTTAAGAGAACTGTGTTTCTCAGTACCTTTGCAAGTCCAAGTACAGGGAGGCCAGGACTCTTTTTTGAGGACCTGAGTTTTGCTAAATAGCTTGTACCATCAAATTCTTCTTTCAGGGAGAATTACAACATTATCCAGTAAGCACCAGAGTTGTAAGATTGTTGTTCTTTTTGCTAAGGCTTGTGGTTCAGTCTAAGCAGAAATTACTTATTATTCTTGTACTTCCACTTTCTTGATTATCTCCCCACTATTGTCTCTCTCCTGGTACTTGCAGTAAACCAATGAATGTTTGACCTTTTAAGAACCAAGCTTTTGTTGTACTGTTTCATTTATCACTTCTAGGAGTGGCTTTTAAGAGAACTGGTATTTAGGAAACAAACTATTTGTAAGGGTTGGAAAGCCGTTGTGAAGTAGAAGTGGAAAAAAGATAAGCATGGTACTGAATCTTGCTTAAAAATGTATGAATACACACTTTTTCCCAGCATTTATAAGGCAGGGTAGTTTCCCCTTTTTAACACACTTCAACAACCTCTCCATTAAACAACATAGCACCATATAACAGAAAAATAGAACTCAATATTCATTGTCAAATGCAAATAACATTTGTTTTGTGAAGCCAACATTGTTTTCCTTTTGTCTTTGTCTCAGGCCTAAGTTTCCATGATATATAAAGGTTAAAAGGCTCAGTATTTGAGAAGGTTAAAAGGTTCAGTATTTAAGAAACAGAACCTAGCTTTTCAGGGGCTGCATATAAATAATATTACAAAATGAATGCACCTTGGGTTTCTCACTCATCTCACAAGCTGAATGTCAGTTGGCTTCTTTACTTACCGTGTGTGTGTATGTATGTGTGTGTGTGTGTGTGTGTGTGTGTGTGTGTGTGTGTATGTGTATATATATATATGAGTGTGTGTGTGTGTGTGTTATATACATACACACACACACACACACACACACCCTCAAGCAATGAAGAGCATCCCAAATAGCAACATATTCTGTTACTTCTGAGAAAATACAGTGCTTCAGGGAGATTCTAATGACAGAAAGCCATGTGAATTGGATCAGCCCAAAAGAATGCCTGTTTAAGGGATTTATCACTGTCTGACCTCATATTTTAAGTATCCTGTGTGGAGGGAGAGTTTAATTTTCCACTCTCAATCATAATCTCAGCTCTTCTGTTTCCTTCTGACAATTACATTCCATCTTATAAAAACTTGGTATGTTAATAAATGCCTGATAGTTGGGAAGATTGCAAGGGAAAAGGAGGAAGAGGAAGGAAATATTCAGTATTATCCTAGGAACCAAAAAACAAAACCCACATCAGAAACATCTAAAAAGAAATTTTCTGGCCTTATTATCAATTGACTCCTTATCTCCCTCCATGGGACACCACCTTATACTTTAGCTTGCAAAGAGCTAAATGAATGAGTTGTAGTGACTACTAATGAGCATCATGAAACTGCTCCAAGATTTGATTAGGTTGTTCTGTGGCTTAATTGCTTTTGAGGTGTGTGGCTATTTGACATCAATTTATTTTCCCAGTAGTTCTTCAACATACCTGAAAAAGAATAACATAATCAGAGCACAGACTGTGTGCACCTCTCCTTTACAGAAATGTCATCAAAACCTCTAAGAATTGTGCTATGGACTCTTGGAAGGGCAACTGCAGGCCATGAGGTAGGTATAGCCTCAACCGCCAGACAAATTTCACTTCCTTTCTCGCAGTATATTTTTGCCATTGTTTTTGACAAAGTAAGTGTTAAATGTTCTTGTTTCATATCACCTTCCCCTTAAAGCAGTGGTGAAATCCAAATTTTTTTACTACCGGTTCTGTGGGCATGGCTTGGTGGGCGTGGTGTGGTGTGGTGTGGCTTGGTGGGCGTGGCTTGGTGGGCATGGCAGGGGAAGGATATTGCAAAATCTCCATTCCCACCCCACTCGGGGGCCAGCCAGAGGTGGTATTTGCAGGTTCTCCGAACTACTCAAAATTTCTGCTACCGGTTCTCCGAACTACTCAAAATTTCTGCTACCGGTTCTCCAGAACCTGTCAGAACCTGCTGAATTTCACCCCTGCCTTAAAGCCATCAAATCTTGAAAGTCATCAGATCCTGAATAAAAACATGAACCCAAAATATTAGGCTGGTGCAATCCAGCAGCATCACCATATTACTATAGAATTTATGTAGGATTCATTTTTTATTTTACTGGATTAAATGTTAGTAATTTCTTATGAAATTTTTTAGTAAGCTTGCATTCTCTGTTTTATTTTTATAAAGCAAGGAAGCTTAACCGTGAATCTTAGCCATATTGCCAATTCACTGTATTGTATATAAAAATGGTTTCATATATTTCTTTTAAATAATACAGAAATAATATTGGTCTTGGCAAAATGAAGCATATGCTGCAGTCAGCCCTACAATTTGGGTTACTGTGAATGCCAATTAGGCTATTAGTATTGTGCAACATTTGTGTATGCTTAGGAAAGAAACAAATTAGGGGATTCATGAAAGGAGCAAAACATATTACTCCCCTTAACTAGTGATATCCTGGCCTAAACATAGTCTGATCTGGCATCTTTTGCTAGCTAAGTTACTTTGGTCAATACGCTAGTCTAAAAATGTATGTAGCATAAAGATACTATAATGTACATATTTCTGCTCTCCAACTATTGATTTAAAAAATGAGGTTAAATAACAAAATGCAGACTACAGTAAAATGATTATATAGTGAAGATCTTGTTTAAACATTTTTACCTTTTCTTAGCTCCTAGAACAGCATTTAGTAACACAATGTTAGTCATAAAACAGTCTGTTTGAAGAAGAGATTAACATTTTTCTTCTACATCAAAGAGTTCAGCTGCATCAAATCATAGACCTTTCTATAGTAGCTTAAGATTCTGTGTAACAGAATGGCTAACCAGCAGCCTGTGGGAAGAAGTTAAGTTTGTTCCTCTCATAAGGTGATTGATCTACAGTAGTAGTTTTATGGGAAGAGGCTCAGTTCCTGTTTGTGAAAAAGTCACTAATGGAGGTAACATCCACAGTTTGTTGAAACTTGTAATTTAGTGATCTTTCTAGATTGTGCTAAAACTCATTGGTCCCTTACAGACAAATATGCTACGATTCTTAATACAGTATGTGCCAACTGTATTACAGTTAATATATTTAAAGCACATGCTGACTCTATTGAGCACAGTTAATTCTTAAAACCTATTGAGTAATCATGCACTGATTTTGCATTGTTAAGAGTGCACATGGCGATTTTCAATGATTTGATTCACTGAAGTAAAGATCTCTGTACACAGAGATGCACCTCTCTTTTTTCATCACTGTGACTGTCTTCAAATTAGGGAATCAACTTCAGAGCATCCCTACTTGTTAAGAACTTGAATAATTGCCAAGAATGATTTATCAAAACTACGATATGCAACAAACAGAAGGCATTTTGCAGCATTCATTTTCAAAATAGAAATGAGCATAGCAAATGTAATTGAGTCAGAGATGCTTATTGCCAATTTTGATTGCTCTTACTTGGCCCACATGCACACACAAGAACAGAAGCAACCTATGACTTTTTGCTGCTTTCAGAAATGAATAAGATATCAGCCTGTTCTCTTATATGAAAACCAACCAGATAATCTGTTAAATTTTTATACAACAACACATCCCATTACACCTAAAGGCTGCTAAAGGGGATACTTCAAGTTTTTTGGTATAGAGCTTTCTATGGTGACACCTTACAGTTACCCAGCAAAATCTGCTGATTTGAGATTATTGCTTATTTTGTCAAGTGATCCTGTGCATATGCACACAAACACACACACACATATCTGCTTATAGTTTAAAACAAATAGGATTCAGGAATATGTAAGAGAACAGCCTACCATACTAAAGTACAGAAATGATTTCGGACTAGTTACGAAATAAAGAAGAATGTGGTAGATTAAATATATAAATTGGATGGCCTCCAGTGAAGTCAAAGTCTTCTGGAGAGAAAGAACTACCATGTGAATTAGGCCCCTAAATAATATTGAGGGGGCTTTGACTTACAATAAAAGCAACATAGCATGCTTCCAATTAGCTCACTGGTTTTTCAAAATCAAATTTATTGGCCAGACTGCATAACATAATGCATATATATATCTATATATCTCTATCTCTATCTCTATCTCTATCTCTATCTCTATCTCTATCTCTATCTCTATCTCTAAACCTTGCTGAATTCCATTCCATTCCATTCCTCTCTCTCTCTCTCTCTCTCTCTCTCTCTCTCTCTCTCTCTATCTCTATCTCTCTCTCTATCGCTATCTCTCTCTCTCTCTCTATCTCTTTCTATCTATCTCTCTATCTATCTATCTATCTATCTATCTATCTCTGTCTATCTCTATCTATCTCTATCTATCTCTATCTATCTCTATCTCTATCTCTATCTCTATCTAATCTATCTATCTATCTATCTATCTATCTATCTATCTATCTATCTATCTATCTATCTATCTATCTATCTATCTTAGAAAGCCAGTTTGGTGTAGTGGTGAAGAAATCTGCCTAGAAACTGGGAGTTCTAGTTAATCCCTAGGCATAAAGGCAACTGGGTGATCTTGGATCAATTACATATCTCAAACCTAGGAAAGCAAACACTTCTGAAATCTTGCCAAGAAAATGGCAGGGACTTGTCCATGCAGTTGCCAAGATTGACTTAAAAACACTTACATATTTCTATCTCTCTATCACTATATTTACACATACACGCATACAAAACACTGTGTGCCTGGCCAGTGAATTTGGTTTTGACACACACACGCACACACACACACACACACACGTGCGCGCGCGCACGCACGCACTATATTTGGTTGAATAAAATGAAGGATAAAAAATGCATTGCTTGTAAAGCTATTTAACAATAAATTCTCATAACCTGTTTTAGGTTTATTTTTTTAATACCATTGTTTCTGGATCATAAGCAGTTTAAGTCGCATGTTAACAATGGGGTACTTTCAATCCTCCAGCTATTGAATTATGATGCCCCAAATCTTTCACTATTGGATACCCTGGCAGGGTTCCTGGGAAATGAAATTGAGTGACACTTGGAAAGCAGTCAGTCACCAACCCTGATGGCAAGGTGAACTTTAGTAGCTTTTTTCCTAAGAACACAACAAATATGAACTCCTTACATTATTGTCAAGTACATCAGCGCACCTCTTCTCTTTCAAAGTGTCAAAAGAAAATAAGAGGAACGGAAGGGGTAGCTTCTTTAGCAGGCAGAAACCCCTCCAAAAAGTAGCTAATCATCAAAGCTTTTCATTTTTAGGTGATGAGATTTCCATTCATTTTCTACATTATACTCATCAATGTTGTCTGTTCACTGCCTCCCGCCACCCCATTATGCACATCCAATTCACAGATTATTTGTAGGGGGAAAAAAAGTAAACAGGATAGGTGGCTTATTAAGCATTTTTATAATGCTTTCCTTCAAAATAATAACAGCGTTCATTCTTTACAAAATTTATTTCTGATTGCACAAATGCACACAGATGATATAGTCCCAAAAGAATAAAAAATATACTCTTATCTTGCAAATTGTCGATTAGTCAACAAAATTAATTTAAGTACAACTCATATTGTTCAGTGGAGAAAAAGACTTTCTTCCAATGTAACTGCAAACACACAAGTGTTGAGAAAAGGATTCAGTTCTGCAATGGTTAAACTGCTTGAGTGCTGGAAAAAAAATCAGTGTTTATTTAGTATAGCACTGCTTTCTTGACAGCAGCAATTTATATATTAGTTGACTGAATTTTCATGAAAGGCTGTGGAAAACACATTGGCTGCTCCATATCATTTGGGCACACTAATTCTAAAAAATACAAGTTTCTCAAATTGAAATAGGACATCATTTTAAAAGAAAAGGCAGTGTGGCTGTTTGGTCTTTTGGGAATCCCATTCAACCAGAAGCTGCAGTGGGCTATTCTTGAACAAGAACCATTTTGTTCCTGCCTGCTCTCCAAGCCTGTGAATTTCCCTCTCTGCCGCTGTCACCATTACTACTTCCTTTGTCCTCCCTCTGCCTATGAGTCCAAACCATACCATTGCCCAGAAGGAGCCAATAAGTGAAATGGCTGGAGTACTTTAAGCTCCAAGAGATGGAGGGGACAGGGGAGAGGGGCTGATAGAAATGAGATTCTATATGGGATCCAGTTCCTGATGCTGGTGCTGCTGTTGATAACATTGGCCAAAATAAATCCCAACACAGAAGTTTTTAAGACACTCCTTCACATTATCTCAGATTCTGTTTGCTTCTATGGTATGTCAGTCTTTCTTTCTTCCTTTTTTTTTTTGCTCTTTATGCCTTCCTTTCACTTCCTGAACATGAGTACTTAGCTCCCCATTCTAAATGCTTAGCATGAACCACACTGACGTGTATCATGACATCATTGTGCAAATGACATAAACTGTAATTTGTAACATTTACAATAAGGGTGTGATGCACGTAGCATCATTTGCCCCTCCCTAGTAGATATCCATGCTCCATAATTGCTGCAAGCCTGTAAGAATTCCAGGAAAGCATTTGGAAGGATAATGTGGTGATGCAGTGGGAGATGCTAAAATGAATGAGAACAATGGAAACAGTAGGAACTATCTGAAGGCCAATAGGAAGCAACCAGGTACTACAAATCTCTGTTGATTCCTTAGTTCCTGGAAACAGGTGCAAGCGGTAAATAAGGGTAGGACTGGTTGGTAGAAGGGAGAGGGTTGTGCTGCCGTTGACAGGAAGAAAGATTTGGTTAGAACAACGATAGAGCATAAGAAATGAACAATCCCTTCACCAATGAAACAGTTTGCTTTTTTCTGCAAAGGGACGAAGAAGACAACAGATATCCTCAGGAAAAAAGAGAACGGTGTCCCTACATTATAAGTATCTTACATTTTCGGACTTCAATTTCTTCTTATCCGTCTTGGAGCTTTACAAAGATGTGTAAGAGGCTTGGAAAGCACATTTCCTTCTGTATTTAATAGCTGGCATTTCCTCAACGTATTCTTTTCCAAATGCCGGTCTCTTCATGCATCCCTTTCCGGATGGCTCCCTCTTTGATAGTTCTCATTTGTTTATTTTTCAGCTAGCTGAAAAGACAGGCACAAAAGAGCTTTCCATTCTGCTAGGCAAGAGCCGTTGCTTGAGAGGTTGGACCTGAAGATGGAGCTCCTGGGACTTCTTTGAAGAGCTAATTATTACATGGGTGGGGAGGCATTTTCTCCCTGTCACCACCCCCTCCCCCACCTCCAGCAGAAACAATGGCAATGTCTCCCCAGGTGCCACTGCAACTGAGACAAAAGAGAGAGGGAGGGAGAGAGAGGGAGAGGGGGGGAGAGAGAGAGAGGAGAAACAGAGAGAGAGAGACACACACACACACACACAGAGAGAGAGGAGAAACAGAGAGAGAGAGACAGAGAGAGAAAGACAGAGAGAGGGGGTAAGACAGAAAGAGAGAGAGAAAGAGAGAGAGTGACAGGGAAAGAGAGACAGACAGAGAG
>QLTV01001474.1:1173850-1199139 GCA_003457575.1 Thermophis baileyi
CAGGGAAAAATTGAAGCTTTTCAGAAAAAAGAGAGGGAGGGAGAGAGAGGGAGAGGGAGAGTGAGAGGGAAGGAGAAACAGAGAGAGAGAGAGAGAGAGGAGAAAGAGAGAGAGAGAGAGAGAGAGAGAGAGAGGAGAAAGAGAGAGAGAGAGAGAGAGAGAGAGGAGAAACAGAGACACACACACACACACACACACACACACACACAGAGGAGAAACAGAGAGAGAGAGACAGAGAGAGAGAGAGAGAGGAGAAACAGAGAGAGAGAGAGAGAGAGAGAGAGAGAGAGAGAGAGAGAGAGAGAGAGAGAGAGAGAGAGAGAGAGAGAGAGAGAGAGAGAATGTATAGAGAAGGAGAGTGCAGCACTAATTAAAAAAAAGTTCCAAACTAATGCCAGTGTCATGGCTGGCAAGTGTGTGTGGGGGGGGAAAGGCAAGATGTTGGCTCCAAAGTCTCAATTGTGACCTGTCCCCTTTTCACATATCTTGTTTGAATCAGGGTTGGGGCTTTCATCATGCAGTCATGGCTACCATTTTGCCTTTTTGGAGCCCTTTTAAGTTTATTATCATAAAAGAAACAACAGTATTTCCCCAAATTGGCAACTTTAAGATGAGGACTCCCAGAATGCCCAAGCAGCTGGATGAGGGATTCTGGAACTTGAAGTCCATCCATCTTACGGTTGCCAAGTTTGAGAAACACTAATACTGTATAGAGAAAGCTAGAGCTAAAGTTGGAGTAGAATCAAGCTAAGACTGACTACTACTTTTTTTGGGGGGGGGGGTGGAATGTCTATGTCAGGCTAATAATGAAATGGCTGCAGCTGTGTTTGCAACTAAATTTGCATTTGTAATTAAAAGATAAGCTTAGGATTTCTGCTGACCAAAGCAGTTTGTTAAATCTCAATATGTTTTGCAAGATGAGAAATTGCTGCAGTCTGAAAAGCAAACTCTTCTGAATTCAGAGAGTTGTATGTATCAAATAAGTTAGGCAGTGCGCTGGGAACTGCTGCCCTCAGGCTGTAGGAATGATCAGATTTATAGTCTAATGTAACTGGAGGTCTTCAGGCTGAAGAAGGCTGCCCTAAGGTAATAAAATAGCAATGCAGTGTACCATTTCAATTTTGGGGGGGAACTCTGCAGGATGGACAACTGGGTATGATTAATAATCTAGATCAAATGAAACCATTTAGAATCAGTTGGTATTTCTTTAATATACCAAACCATCCACCAAGTCTGTTCATCCCCACAATTATTCACATTTCAGAAAAGTCACAGTCACTCATGCCCTTGTCATCTTACGGTTAGATTATTGCAATGTGCTCTACGTGGGGCTATCCTTGAAGAGTGTTTGGAGACTACAGTTGGTCCAGAATGCAGTTGCGCGAGCTGTCATGGGTACACCTAGGTATACCCATATTACACCAATTCTCCGCGAGCTGCACTGGCTCCCTATTGGTCTCCGGGCATAATTCAAGGTGTTGGTTATTTAAAGGTAATAGACCAATAGGGAGCCAGTGCAGCCCTATATGGCTCAGAACCAGGCTATCTTCGAGACCGCCTTCTATCACATAGCTCCCAGCGACCAGTAAGATCCCACAGAGTTGGTCTCTTCCGGGTCCCGTCAGCTAAACAGTGTAGGCTGGTGGGCCAGTGGGGGAGGGCCTTCTCTGTGGCTTCCCCAGCCCTCTGGAACCAGTTACCTCCTGAGATCCGGACTGCCCCCACCCTATTGGCCTTCCGGAAAGCATGGAAGACCTGGCTTTTCCGGCAAGCTTGGGGCCGTTGATCTCGCAATTTGCGAGGTCCGGCCTTGAATGATATGTCTGTATGTGACTGTTAACTGGTTTTCTTATATTTTATCATGTTTTAACTGTATTTTCTATACCCTGTTGTAAGCGGCCCAGAGTCATTTGGGAGATGGGCAGATAAATAAATAAACTTCTTCCAAGTGGCAGACAATATTTCAGTAGGAATTATAGCAGAATTAATTGATCTTGGCTCAGATTGAAAAATTGAAGCAAGTTTGAACCTGGCTAGTAGACCTCCATGAAAACCCAGGACAGAAGACTGAAAAGTTGAGAAAACAACACAAATCCACTTTTGTATTTCAGTCAACAAACATGAATATGCAGTTTTGATAAATTGGGATGGCTTCTGTAAGGTCTGACAGAAAAAAAAAGGCTTTAAATGCCATAAAGGAGCAAAATATGTGTACTTGGACCAATGTAATTGACTGGCTCCATTTCACAGTAAGGAAAAGAGAGGGAGCAGACACATCCTCCACATTAATACCTGAAAGTCAGTCCCATTTAGCTCAGCTGTAATTATTGTTGAATGTACAATTCCTCTAGAAACACACACTGCAGCAAAAGGAGCTTGAAGAAAACAAGAACTGCGTATTTAAATGAAACTACCTAAAATTATTATTCCACGTATTTATTTAATGTATAAAAAGTGTATCTTGCTCCTTCCCTTAATCTGTCTGGGTAGTTTACGAAAACACAATAAAAAGAATAATAAAATCTAATTAAAGCATAGAATTATTAAGAATATAACCATGAAATCTAAAACAAGGGTCCCCAACCTCTGAGCTGCAGCCCACTAGTGGGCTGTGAGCTGTTTGCAACAGTGCCACAGAAATGGGCGTGTGTGTGTGGTGTGTGTGTATGTGTGTGCACATACATGTGCTTCATTTGTGTGTGTGGCGGGCACGTGTGCACTCCATTCACACAAATGGAGCTGCACGTGTGCTCTTGCCAGCCACTCCTGAGGAACCATCCCAGGGGTGAAATCCAGCAGGTTCTGACAGGTTCTGGAGAACCGGTAGCGGAAATTTTGAGTAGTTCAGAGAACTGGCAAATACCACCTCTGGCTGGCCCCAGAGTGGGGTGGGAATGGAGATTTTGCAGTATCCTTCCCACTGGAGTGGGGAGGGAATGGGGATTTTGCAGTATCCTCCCCCTAGAGTGGGAAGGGAATGGGGATTTTGCAGTATCCTTCCCCCAGGAGTGGGGTGGGAATGGAGATTTTGCAATATCCTTCCCCCCAGGAGTGGGGAAGGAATGGGGATTTTGCAGTATCCTTCCCCTGCCACGCCCACCAAGCCACGCCCACCAAGCCACACACCACGCCCACCAAGCCACACCCACAAAATCGGTAGTAAAAAAATTTGGATTTCACCACTGAACCATCCCCTCTCCCTCCCTGCCAGCCAGTCCGCAAAGCCAGAAAGATGGGGAACTCTGATCTAAAACACTAACAGTGCAGGGTGAATAAGTCTGTTTTTCACCCTTTCCTAAATAATAATGTGGCCTTACTATTTGTTCCATAATTTAGTTGGTTCTCACCACACCCTAAACCACAAACGCTTGAGTGGGTATTTTTCTTGTGACTTAGGTAGACTTGTGTCACTCTATGTGACATTTTCCATCTGTCCCTTGCTGGCAGGGCTTAGAGCAGGGGTGTCAAACATCACCTCGTCATGTGACGTATTGCAACCTTTTTCCCTTTGCTAAAACGAGGGAGGGTGTGACCAGCGCATGATGCATCCGGAGAGTTTGACACCCCTGGCTTAGAGCATATTTTAACCTTATCACCATATCTACTTTATAAAGTGGGCCCAGTAGAAGGAATCATGATTAGTCAGCTGCCTTCTAAGATAATTATTGTGAGACAACAACAACAAAACTAAACAATTTTCCTGTAAAGGTATTAAAAAAACCCTCTATGCTTCTGATAGAGTGTCTTGGTGGTAGAAATATTAACGTGTGGAATTTTTGTTACAATTTCTTTTGAGCTACCACATCACTTGATGTTTTCTATAAACAAAAAATTGAACATGTGCTTCTGATTTGTATGTCCATTTAGGATACACTGGGGAAATTATAAATATCTCCACTGTCGTACCCTCTGTGCTCTCACTTTTCAAAGCAGGCAAGCCTGCAGACAGATTGCATTTCGAACTGAAGAACCCTTTTTAAAAAATCAGGGAAATATAAGCCTCTTTCTTTTGGTTATTTGCGCCTGCAGAAAGAGGAGAAGGAGCCGTGGAAGGACCAGCAAACAACACACAATATGTGGGTGTGGGTATTGGTTGACTAACCATTTACAGCTTTATTCACAACTCCACAGTTTCTAATGTTTCATAAATGACAATAATGACTCAGAACTATTTTAGTTTCCAAGTTTGGATCTCTGCTGGATCCAGTCACTCTTCTAGGCATATTAAAAAGGTTCGGCTCAATAGTTCATCAATCTCATGTCCTTGAGATCTGCTGGACTATAGTTCCCACTATCCCATAGCCCGCAGTAATAATGGGAAATATAATATGGAGGATACCCAGTAGGAAAGAGTTACTTACTGTCTCAGCTCTACTGGAGGCAAACAGCTTGGCTGGAAGGGAATGGAGAGACAAAATGCAATTACATACTTCTAGGATCATGGGTGGAGTTCACCTGAAATGTGGATTTCTAGCCTTGAGGTCAGTCACTTGCAATTCCTCAACAGTCAATGGAGTAGTTCCAATGAAATCCATCATGGACTTCCTTTCTCCATTGTACCTCATCACACCTCCTCCACCCACTGTGCTCACCCCCCCCCCGATAGTTTATCTTTTTTTTAAAATAATCTTTATTAAATTTTTCAATAAAAACAACATATAAACAAAACATACAAGAAATACATAATAGACAAACATACACAGTAAAAACAAAAACTAACCACTTTTACAGCTAATTCATTTCCAAATATATTTACATTTTATACTATTATTTTTTAGTCAATGGATTGAATCTCCTATTATATAATCAAAAACTATTTCTTCCATTCTAGTTATATATACCTCTAGTTATTTACATACAGTGTGAGAGCAAGAACATTTACAATTTATTTATAATTCATCTTTTATAACCAAATTTGAAGTTTTTATTGTGATTTAACCATTTGTACCATTTCTTCCAAGCATCGTAGAATTCTGTCTCCTCTTTGTTGTGTATTTCCATCATAAGTTTACACATCTCAGAACATTCCAAAATTTTTCTAACAACCATTCCGGATGTTAGAATGTGGGGATAATGTCATTTTTCCAACTTTGGGCATAGGCAATTCTAGCAGCAGTAGTTATGTGCAGAATTAAGTAACGGTCCTCTTTTTTAAATTTTTCTCTAAAGATACCTAGCAAAAACAACTCCGGTTTCAAGTCAATCTTCTGTTGTATAATTTCCTCCAGCCAAGTTCTTATTTTATTCCAAAATATTTTAATTTTGGGGCATGTCCACCAGAGATGGTAGTAAGGTCCCTTGCTCTTTCTTGCACTTCCAACATTTCGGAGATATCGACGGGAACATCTTTGCCAATCTTGCCGGGGGAAGATGCCAACGATAGAACATTTTATATATGTTTTCCTTGTATGATGCCGCCAAAGTCAATTTGTAATTTATCTCCCAAATTTTATCCCATTCTGCCAATTGAATTGAGTACCCAAAATTTTGTGCCCAAGCTAACATTGTCTCTTTGACCACTTCTTCCGCTAATTCATGTTGTAATTGAAAGTTGTATAGTTTTGAGATCATTTTTTTCTTCTGGGCCCAATAGTATTTTATCTAATCCCTGGTTATTTTGAAATCCAAATTGTACAGCATCTTTCTTATATCGTGATTGTATTTGTAGGTAATGCCACCAATCTAATTCTATTGCAGTTGATTTAAGTTGTTGTTTTGTTTTAAGATTGTCTTGGTCATCTAGAAGTTGTTCATACGTTACAATTTTTTCCTCGTTCAATAAATTTGGATAAATAATTGCCTCTATCATCGATAACCATTTGGGAATTTTACGATAATGATCATTTTTAATTTTGAGCCAAACTCAAAATAGTTTATCTTAAGGGATAGTTTATTGAATAATGGGCACAAATATCTGCTGGGGCTTATCAAGGATGGAGGACTGAAGAAAACCAACTTTCATTTTTCATCAAATTTCAAATCTCTCTGTCTCTGTCTCTGTCTGTCTCTGTTTCTCTCTCTGTCTGTCTGTCTCTCTCTGTCTCTGTCTCTGTCTCTCTCTCTCTCTCCTAAGTTAGGATGTTGCTCTGTTGTTGCTTCAGTCCCAAATTGCACTGCAAAAAGTAAAGAGATGAATGAATAAATGAATTCTAACAAGTAACTGTCACCACAAAGTGACTACCCATGATGCCTTCTCTTCACAAGCTACATTCCCTTTCCCCAACTCCAGATTTTGTCCCCCTTTTAGAACAGATGGAGTGGAGAAATCAGAGAAAATACCAAGATTTTGGATAGTAAGAAACATCACTAGTTGTCTCTGTATAGTCATCATTTCTACACTGTGATTGAGACTGTGGCCCTTCTGTGCAGTACAAGATTGATGATAGTTCTGTTCTTTAAAACACAGGTGTAGTGTTCTTTAAAAAGGAAAGTCTAGACCTATATATTCTGTGCCACAGATGCCAATGGGGAAGCAAAGTCTTCTGCATCCAAGCCAAAATGGCCATGGACACCACATTAAGGTCATACTTGCAGCAGCTTTAAAATGCTGGTAGGAACTAGGAAGATCCCAGTAACTGTAGCATCAATCCCATAGTGTATAAAATGTGCTAGGTTATTTGCATGGCCAAAATTTGCTGAAGAAGAGAAACTCGAATTCTATATCCTGTCTCCCTCATGCACAGGCCGTGCTTTACAGTATATTTTATATTCTGAAAACATCTGGTCATAAAACAAGTAAACAAGGGACAGATTATGACAATAAATTGTCTAGAAGTTCTTTTCTCATCCAAGAATTATATTCTGCTAAGAACAGTGCAGCAAAGAAAGGCTCCTAGTGGACTTTCTTTCAAATAAAGCTGGAAAGCTAAAACCTTCTTAATTTAGTGAATTGTCCTTCATTTTCTTCACCTTTCTTCCACATGTAACCAGTTGAGGAAACAACCATTAACACTTCTAAGAATAACAATTTCCAACAGACACTGTCTTGATTTTCTCTGCCCAAAGAGGCTATCAAAGTCCAACTAGATGTCCATGCATGAAAGGTGGTAACAGGAGAAAATGAGAGATTTCTAGGAGTGGGTGAACTATGGCATGGCCTTGTTACAGCAGCCATGAAGGCCATCCTGGGCAATGTTCCCTCTGACATTGAAAATCGCTGCGCGGCAGTTGGAAACTGCCGCGCAGCAATTTCCTGTCACATGCACAGCCGCGCAGTCATGCAGCTTAGAGGGAACATTGATCCTGGGTCACCCTGAAACAGCCTGGCTAAAGGGACTTGGGTGAAGTTGCAAGCTTGCAATGAATAATATATTGCTACAGAAATTACAAAGAGATACAAATGGATTGAGCCAAAGGGAAAGGCCCCCTGGCAATGCTAAAGGACAAAGAGACAGAGCAACAAAGTACAAAATAGGAAACTTGAACATAGCTTGGGAAATAAACTAGAACATTTTTTTAGTAATAATGGAAAGATGAGAGATCAAGATAATGGGACTAACTAATTTAAGAGGTAAAGGGTATTAAGAAAGTTCACAAAGGATACTTGTTTATTTACTCAGGAGGGGATACAACAAAGAATGGAATTGACTTCTTCATACATCCAGACATAGCAGAAAGTACACTAGGTATCAAAAATTATTCTGACAAAATAATAACATTGAGAATAAAGAGAGGAGAGCAAATGGAAACATATGTACAATTATATGCCCATGCAATCATAACTACACAGAAGAGCAAAAAGATGAGTTCTTCGACAAACTATAAAACAGATAGAAAAGTGGAAGTTAATAGTATGCTGTACATAATGGGAGATTACTGTACATAATGGGAGTGGGTAGTAACAGAAGAGGGTAGTTTATTGGTCCACATGCCACTAAGAATGGTGAAAGGAACGAGAATGGGAAGAGGATACTGGATTTATATAGCCAACACTATCTTTTTATCACTAACACATTTTTGAACACACAATGCTATACATAATATAAATGAAATGATATCACCATTAAAAGTCAAATTCGTTTTATACGGATAAGAATAAAAAGAAGATTCAGAATACTTGATGCAAAAGCAATCCCAAATGGACTAGGCTTCACTGACCATAAGATTGTAGAGTTAACAGCAAGGCATGACAAATCTAACATTAACAGAAAAAGACCAAATAAAAACCAGGAATCAAGATAGCAACAAGCAGAAGAAGTAGCAGAACAGTTGCAACAAAAGGTGGAGACAGCATTCAAACAACTATCAGCAGAGGTGGGAAATGTGGAAGACAATGGAAAAAATATACTCTGCTTAACTTTGCAGAAGAATTATGCAAAAAAAAGAAGAGTGGAAAAAATCAGAATGGGACCAAACACACTGCATGGAGGTGTGAAGAGATTAAAGAAGAGATAAAGTTGAAAAAGAATTATACAAATGTTGGATAAAATCAGAGAAAGAAGACTATATAAACTACATATTGCAATGCAGAGATTCCAACAGGTTAATCAAAACAGCAAAACAAGAATCCTGGGGTTATTCTGGAAAATCATTAGTGGATAATGAGAGAACAGCCTGCAGAATGTTTTTCAAAGTAGTCAAAAGTATAGGGAAAAGAGAAGATAATTATAACCCTACAAAAATAATCAATGCCAAGGACAGAAGACCACTTATAGCACCATCAGAAGTAATAGAAAGGTAGAAACATTTTAAAAAACTCTTCAACCCTCTAGGAGAGTGTCACAAGGCAACTGGGCAAGACTACAAAACAACAACGTTAGAATCAGAAATAATGATTGAAGAAGTAGCAAGAGTTGATAAAAGGCACCTAAGCACAAAGCACCAGGAATAGATGGGCTACCAACAAAAATAATTCAAGCAGCAGAGGAAAGCAGCTTTAATGCTGCATGGACACAGCTAACAGCACCCACTGATTGGCAACAAGCAATAATAATTCCACTATGGAAAAACAAAGGGAGTGGTCAAGAATGCACACAATATTGAGGCATCTCACTCTTGAGCCATGTAGGGAAAATTTATGCCAAGATAATAGAAACAAGGTTAAGACTAGTTATAGAACCACAATTAACAGAAGAACAGATGGGTTTTAGAAAAAAACAGAAGCTGTAGAGATGCAATTTTTATGCTTAAGCAACTAACAGAAAATAATATGGGGTAGAATAAGAATCTCCTTGTAGTTTTTATAGGCCAAGAAGAAAGCATTTGACAGACAGGAAAATACCATGGCAAACAATGGCCCAAGTAAACATCTTATTGGATTATATAAAACCTTATACAATGATTGCAGAAGTGTTTAGTGCAAAGCAAAGAACATTGGAACCCTTCATTGTACCGTACAATGAGTAAAACAGGGAGGTGTATTATTACCACCATTATTTATCAACCTCATTGACACCATAAGCAAAGCACTGAAGCACAGGAATAGAACTAATATCAATGAACTATTCTTTGCTGATGATCAGGCACTGATATCACATAAAGCTAAGGAACTGCAACACACATCTTAATACATCTTCTATCCATGAACCAAGAATGCAAAATAAATAATGTAGTATCAAAAAAGAGAAAATAGAAGTAAGGGCAATTGGTATAAAAAACATACATTAAATATAGTAATAGAGAGGACAAGTATAAAATAAGTATTAGATTCAAATATCTAGGAATGATATTCACTGAAGATAGGAAAATGGGCAAACAGATTAACATATGATGCAGTACAGCGAACCAAGTATTGGGACAGCTAACTCCAGTTCTATAACACAAGACAGTACCAATCAGCACAAAGAAGCATCTCATGCAAAGCATATTCAACCCCAACTTATGTTACAAGTCCAAACATGGGCACTTGCAATAAAACATAGGCAAAAGTTAGTCACCATGGAAATGAGATGTTTGAGGTAAGCTGCTAGAGTGACCAGAAGGGATAAAATAAAAAATGAAATCATAAGAGAAAGAATTGGAATAGAACCAAACTTACACTACATACAAAAGCAGCAAGTTAAGTGGTTTGCTAACCTGGAGATTCTATACCATACAAGGCAACAAAAAGATAACAAGGCCAAAGAAACAAAGCATACCTAGAAGTAGATGGAAAGGCAACATCAAAGACACACTACAACAGCATCAAATGACAATGGTTGAGGCCTCCAGAAGTACAAGAACAAGAACTTTATATTTCCCTCAACACCCAAAGTGGTAAAAGAGGAAGTTGAAGAAGATAGGAGGAGGAGGAGCCAGGGGATTACAATTCTGTAAAGAGTTTACAGATTATTAATATAGATCTTCTTCTAAAAAAGGTATAGACCAGTGATGGCTAACCTTTTTCTCGTCGCATGCCGAAAGTGTGTGCGCGTGCGACAGCGCGCTCGTGCGTGCCGGCACCCATAATGCAATGCGTGTGTGACCCCCCTCACACACACCGGCCCCCCATGCATGCGTGCGTGACCCCCCGTGCTCCCCCCACTCCCCTGCGCATGTGCGCTGACCCTCCCTGCTCCCCCCATGCATGCGTGCATGACCCTCCCCGCGCTCCCCCGCCTCCTCTGGAGGGCCTCTGGAGCCCAGGGGAGGCCGTTTTTGCCCTCCTGGAGGCTCGAGGAAAGCCTCCAGAGCCTGGGAAGGGTGAAAAACAGGCCTCCCGGAAGTTCCAGAAGTCCGGAAACAGGCCTGTTTCCGGCCTCCAGAGGGCCTCCGGAGCCTGGGGGAGGCCATTTTTGCCCTCCCAGAGGCTCGAGGAAAGCCTCCAGAGTCTGGGGATGCGCCCTGTCCTCCGCGCATGCGCAGCAGATACTAAAAAATCAGCTGGCCGGCAGGAGGCACACGCGCATGCGCGGTGAAGCTGAGCTGGGTGATGGCTCAAGTGCCCGTAGAGAGGGCTCTGCGTGCCACCTGTGGCACGCGTGCCATAGGTTCACCATCACGGATATAGACAATCTTGAGTTGAGTTCAACTGTTGCTGGCTCCATCTAGGAATTTTCTTGAAGCATTTTGGAGGATTGTCATTGCCTGCTTGTAGGATACTATTTGATTTCCCAATCAGCTCTGGGAATCCCATATAATCTCCCATCTAAGTACTAACCAGGACTAACCTTGCTTAGTTTTGGAAAACTATCTGCTGAGGCCTCCTAAAATCCCAGGTCAAAAGGTTCAGCTCTACTCCTTTTGGTAATATCACTGCTACTCCCTCACAGCCTTGAAGACTTTTTCACAAATAAATTCAAAAAGTAGCAATCAACCAACCAAAAATAAAATAAAAGAAATAAAAATAAAAATTGCCCTCCATTTTTCTAAAATGCTGTGACATTCTGTTATGTTTGCTGCAACAGGCAAGGAGGGTGTCCCAAGCTGTTATCAGTAAGAGTGGTTGCCTGCAGTTCAATGAACCAAACTATTTTTTTCAGTATGTTGAGCTTTTAATTTCAGATTGAAGTCAGCTCAGGCCAGCACTAGAGAAGCAAGATGAAGGAAGGAAGGAAAACCTCATCGGTATTTTGTTATTTTTTAAAACACTGGTCATTAATGTATCGGATTTCAGCTGAAATCTTGTTTTATTTTGGGAATCTATGTTATACTGCCCAAAATTGCAATATTTAGATTATGCAACCATATAAATGAAATAAATAAAAAAAACCATTTTGTTCAAAGGATAATGCAAGAATAACACTGGCCTGGATGGCTGTCCATCATGTGTTTTGGTAGACTAATCCGCTGTCCTACCTTACACAAAATGCCATTCTAGCTTAAAACATTCAGTTTAAAGAGTAAAAATGACAAGAAAGGGAGACTATAATTACCCAACAATAATTAATATCTAAATACTGTACTTTAGAATCCTAAATACCAAATAACTTCATTGTATTTTTATTTAAATTAACTAAAATTATAATAATGATTTCTGAATTGGTATGCATGGATATGTAGGTCTTTATAAGTTCCATGAATGTTCTGTAGAACTCTGACTTTTGGAAATACATATCTTCATTGATGCCCAAGCAACTAGTCTCGGTTGTAGAATGTTAGTGGAACTCACCAATATATGTTGCATGTCAACATTTTCATGCTGCCAGTGCCTCCCTGGGCAAATTAGAATTCATTGTAGGGGATGAAAGACATGTGCCTGCTAGCTCTGGGGACCAGTCCACCTTTCATGCTACCATCCTACCCAAGGAATCAGTTTTGTAGAACTAGTTCCTGTTAATTACAAAACTGAGTCATTGCTGAAGTGAGCTGTGGTTGCTTTTCAGTCTTGCCACTGCCCTATCTTCATTGATTTCTGCATCTGACCAGGATTAATATGAAAAAGCAGCACAGCCTTGTGAACTGTGAAATGCAAGCAAGACTGAAAATTAAAATATGCAAATCTAAAATGACATGCAAATCTCCTAGCTTAGGAACACAAAAGGCAGAGAGGGCTGTGCAATGGCTGAAAAGCTAGAAAAAGAAGAGAGACTGTGCGGTTGCCCCATTATTCTGACAGGAGAGAATCGGGTTTCCTTGAAGAGATTTCTGAATATATATTCCTACTGCATGCCGTTTGATTTTGATAATGAATTCAAGAATTCAGTCATAATATCCTTCACCCTAGTGTTCGGGAGAGGTTTATTAGTTCTTAAAAATGCATTATGCCATGACAGTAGTGTGTCATTAAAATTGTCAGCTTTTGCAATAATGCCAACACTGGAAGCAGAATGGAATGTTTCTTTCCCAGATCTTCTCTGTCCTCTTGATCTGTATTAGCACAGTATGGGTGCTTATGCATATGTGTGTATGTGACCGTACCCACTTATATATTTGCATGTATCTGTGGGTGTCCACGCAAGTCTGTCTTATCCATCTGCCTCATATCTTTTATCTGCTCCCCCTTCCCTTTTATATATTCACAATCATACCAGAAATGCATTTGAGATGGAGAGATTATGAGATACTATAAGGAATCAGCAAAGTCACTTGGTCCAGCTTGCATATAAGGACTGACCAAATGGATATCAAATTCTCTCCCACAGGCCTCTCTTGCTCTATGCGTTTGTGAGATCCCTGAAGGAATGTCAGCCACAGCCAATTAAAACAAACAGCACTCTTGTGAGGGGCAGATCAAAGCTAAAGCTGCAAGGACAATAGAAGTGTTCCTCACAGGTGGCACAAGCAATTAATGGTCGTTCCCTCTGAAAGAGAAGTGCCTTTCACACATATGTGCTTTCTGTCACTGACAAATTATTTGGGCAGAGACAGAGTCCCCAGAAATAAACAGAAAACATAATTGAGAACAGACTGGTGGACAGTACTTTTTTGTTTTTAAAGTCCCAACAGGAAAAGAGAAAAATGGATAAATGGATGGATAAATGGATGGATGGATGGATGGATGGATGGATGGATGGATGGATGGATGGATGGATGGATGGATGCATGGATGCATGGATGGATGGATGGATGGATGCATGCATGGATGGATGGATGGATGGATGGATGGATGGGTGGGGGGATGGAGGGATGGATGCATGGATGGATGGAAGNCCAACAGGAAAAGAGAAAAATGGAGAAATGGATGGATAAATGGATGAATGGATGGATGGATGGATGGATGGATGGATGGATGGATGGATAGGAGGGAGGAAGGAAGGGAAGGAAGAGAGGGGGAGGGAGGGAGGGAGGGAGGAAAAAGCAGACAATTCCTTATGATATTTTAGAAATGTAATGTAGATTCACAACTTGTGCTAGAGGCTGAGAGCACCCTGGTAAGTTTGCTAAGAAAACCTTGAAATCTTCAGGAGTTTGTTTGCATTATAGCATGCTGACAGGAGAGATGTATCTATACAGGCTTAGTTAAAAGCTGCACAACTGGGCTTTTTCAGTCACTGCTTTAAATCTCTCCTGGCCTTAATGCAAGGTCACATATACATGGCCATATTTTTTTAGAGTAATTATAACACTGTTGATGTTTTCTCAGTGTTATTAGCTACTGCCAGAAAAAGGTCAGGTCTGTTTATATGGGCAGGAGTTATTAACAGTAGTAGCTGAAGTAGAGAAGCATGTTTTTGCCAACTGAGTTCAGGGTAAAAGAACATCAGTCTTGATAACTTCACATACACAACCCGTGCCACCGATGTTTTGTATAAACTTTCTGACAGCCTGATCCTACTTCTGGTTTGGCAAACTAGTACTTAACATTTCAATTGACTTAACACTGGAAAGTGAAAGGACCTTAAAATACAATGGAGTGCCATGTTCTCCCATGTCTCAAGTTTGTTTTACAGAGTCACAACATTCTCAGAAGAACACTTTTCTGAGGTTCTTTCTACAATTTCTCCTATATTGTATTGTCCACATATCTTACATGTGCGTACACACACAATGTAAGATATGTGGACAATACAATATAGGAGATAATATATTAAATTAGGATAAAACCATAATAAAATCATCCTAATATAAGAATTGCAATGAGATAGATATTACAATTCGATAAGGAAGCTATCTCACTGCTTCTGGTGTGACTGCAGTGATGTCATCCCAGGTGTCTTGAAATTTCCTGAGGGGACATTCTTGAACTATATGTGTTATAATTTGTTCCAGTTCACTACAGTGGCATTGCAGGCTCTCAGCCATTCCCCACTTAAAAGAGCTTTGCTAGTTCTGGCATGGCCTGTCCCAATTCTATTCACGTAGCTCCATATTATTTGGGGCCATTGCATTACTGGAAGTGGTTTTGTTAGATCTATGTGATCTATTTGGTCGTGGTCATTAAAAGGCACCCATCTTAATCACCAATCTTTACCTAGATTATAATACTGTGGTATGTTATTCCAAATTGGTTTCCTAGACTTAAGCCTGGTGAGAGGTAAAGAGTCTATTTTATGTATTGGAAAATCACTAGAGTCGATGGCAGAATATACTAATGATTGGGCCACTATATGCAATGTTTAGGTTTGTGCTTCCCAGCCTCTTCCATACTTTGGTTTTATTTGGGTTAGGGCATAGCCTCCACTTCTCATAATATTGGCTTAGTGACCTCAGATCCTTAGTAAGATTGTATTCTGCTTTCTCAAAATCCTTGGTTTGGGTAGCTATTATCATATTGTTGGCAAAGCAAAAATTTTCAGAATTGGTTTCTGGTAAATGTGGTAAATTTCTAATCACATAGTGATGGTTATCTTCCAGTATGCAGAGCACAACATGCCATATATAGAGGATCCGTTGGCCTGTAACAAGGCTTTTGGATACAGTGACTTAATCTGTGAATCAGGCAATTTTCTTTAGGTGTTTGTGCATGTTTTCACTATTGGAAATATTACCTCCACATTGTGACCTGGTTTACATATGAAGCCAAGATATGATATCCTGAAACAGGCTTTGTTGAACAGCCCATGACTGGCTCATTTATTCAACATAGCTAAGTCATAATCCATGGTTAGCCAGTGTTACACTTAGCCATAATATGGCCTGTTGGCTTTGGCTTAGTGTGAGAGTAACTTTATATGAAGCATCACCGAGAACAATTTCAAAGCAGTATTGACTTGTGGTCTATCTTGAATGCATTGCTTCAGATTAGGTAAGAGTTAGATTTATGGCCTTATCAAGAAATTAAGAGTACTTGGCAAGTTATGATTTATCTGTGTAAACTCCTTGTTCTATATATATCATATTAAACTATTGGAAGAATAGCAGAACTAATTAAATATAAAAAGTAGTAATGTGGTCTTTTTATTTCTATAATGGTATGGTAGAGCAGCTTTCCCCGAAATTCGTACTTCCAGGTTGTGTTGTCCTATCATTCCCATAATTCTCCTGTTAGTATCATCATGTGTTTAGATAGGTAATTCTACTATAAAACATTCAGAACATGTATAGAACAACATGTTCACTAACAGTAACTTTAGCTGAAACCAATAGAGGGAGCTATGCACAATAATTAGTGAAAAAAGAAAAAAAGAAATGTTGAAAAAACAGGAAAAAAGGGCATTGCCATGAAAAAATAAATCTAATATTTTCATACACATCCTGTATGAAAAGTGAATGGAATATCGTATTTTCCTCCCCTCTTTTCTGTTTTGAATTTAGTTTTTTTTTTAATGACTTCTAGATACTTAATTGCTGAGTATTGAAAATGGGCCAACTCCAGAAGGGAGTTGCTCTGGCCTTTGAAAATTTTCTAAATTGGAACAATATTGGTCTGTTACTCCATTTCTTCAAATATTATTCTATTTAACTGCTTATGTAAGCTTCAACAGTTTCTTTGTACAAAACAGTCTTTGTTTTCAGTATTCCCCGTGAATTAGTTTTTGCAATATTGGAAAGATTGGGCTTTCTGTGTATGAGTATGTTTTCTAAAAAAGTAGAATATAAAAGGCATTGTCAGACACAAAGCCAGATACAGTTCCTTAAAAAGGGGGGGGCTGCACCCATAAAATAAGCTCCCTCTTTGGGGAAACTACTAGGTTGAAAATAATCTTTATTTTTATCTCTTTCTTGCAAGTAGTTTGTGGATTTCAAAGCCTTACTGTGAGAAGAAGGGAAATGTGATACAGGCAAAATATGTCTGGTTCAGATCCAAACTCCAGTACCTTCTTTCACAAGAGCACTCGTGAAATGGTTTGGATCAAGACAATATCCAGATCGATTGTTATCTAAAGACAACATGGAGGCATGTAATGCCAAAGATAAGGTTGCATTTTTTGCTCCTTCCTTCTGCATTCTTGAGTGAGTTACCTTCTAATGCCAACATGTGAGGCTTCACCTTCTGACCTTTAATTAAACAAAGCAATTTCAGAGGTCTGAAAGAATAGAGGACAAAGCAGATAGTTTCAGTCATCTTTTATTCTTTATTTTTATTTTATTTTTAAAAAAACTCTTTACTTGTGAGCCATTCAGAGTCATTGGGGGTTGGGCAAACAAACAAACAAACAAACAAACAAACAAACAAACAAACAATTTTTGCCCAGCACCAGCCATTAGTTGTTTCATTCCGAAAGGCTTTTGAAATATATTGTACTACGATTAATATTGTTTTATTTTTATTTTTTAAAATGTCTGTATTGCATTTTTCTCTTTTTACATGTCACGGTAATTTCTTAAGCAGATCTACAACCTTTTACATGTATTACATTTATATTGATACATTTTGTACATTGTCTTGCAATATTATCTAGTTCTACATCTTCTTTGTCTTCCTTCTGCATTCTTGAGTGAGTTACCTTCTAATGCCAACATGTGAGGCTTCACCTTCTGACCTTTAATTAAACAAAGCAATTTCAGAGGTCTGAAAGAATAGAGGACAAAGCAGATAGTTTCAGTCATCTTTTATTCTTTATTTTTATTTTATTTTTAAAAAAACTCTTTACTTGTGAGCCATTCAGAGTCATTGGGGGTTGGGCAAACAAACAAACAAACAAACAAACAAACAAACAAACAAACAATTTTTGCCCAGCACCAGCCATTAGTTGTTTCATTCCGAAAGGCTTTTGAAATATATTGTACTACGATTAATATTGTTTTATTTTTATTTTTTAAAATGTCTGTATTGCATTTTTCTCTTTTTACATGTCACGGTAATTTCTTAAGCAGATCTACAACCTTTTACATGTATTACATTTATATTGATACATTTTGTACATTGTCTTGCAATATTATCTAGTTCTACATCTTCTTTGTTCATTTTCTCTTCATCCTTCTGTTATCAATCCAATCATACCACTTTTCCCATATTACATAATAATCCGAATCTTTTTGTCCTTTAAGTTCTATTGTTAACTTATCCATCTCCGCACATTCAAATATTTTTTTGATTATCAAACTCTTGGTGGGTGTGTTTGTATTTCTCCAGCATTGCGTGAAGGAGATCCTAGATGCGGTTATAATGTGTAAAATCAAATATTTAGAATTTTTATCGTGTTTCCCTTTAAATATCCCTAGAAGAAAATTTTCTGGGTTGTATTCTATTTGTGACCCTACTAATTCTTGTAGCCAACTGTGTATTTTCCCCCAAAATATTTCTTCGCTTCTGGGCACAACCACCATGTGTGAAAGAAGATACCTTGTTCTTTTTTTGCATTTCCAGCAAAGTGGGTTTAAATTTGGATATATCTTCGCTAATCTTGAGGGGGCCAAATGCCAGCGATAGAACATTTTATAGTGATTCTCTTTATAGGACGCTGATTTTGTTATTTTATCATTTCTGTTCCAAATTTGTTCCCAGTCAGCCAAATGAATGTTATGTCCCACATTTTTTGCCCAGGCTATCATTGTCCCCTTTACTATATCCTCAGCTCTGTCAAATTGTAGTAGATAGTTATATATTTGTAATCATTTTTTCTTCTGGGCCTGTCAAAAGTTTATCTAATTGTTGCATTTCAACCTCGATTCCAAATTCATCGCTATCTTTCTTAAACCTTGATTGGAGCTGAAGATATGGCCACCAATCTATAATTATACCCTGTTCCTCCAGCTCCTGTCTACTTTTTAATTTCCCATAACTATCTAAAATATCCTTATATTTGACCATTTTGCACATATCTATAGTATTAGGGTGGATCATCATCTCCATAGTGGAAAGCCAATTGGGGATTTTCACGTAGTGTTTTTTTTTCCCCCGTCTCCTGCCATATTTGCATCAGCGACTCTCTTATCTTGTGTCTATAAAAATATTTTTGTGGCTTATTTTCTTTGTCCCACAGAAATGCGTGCCATCCTTTTTGTAAGTCGTGGCCTTCCAATGTTAATATCCTTTTGTTTCTCAAATTGACCCAATCTCTAAGCCATACTAATGATGCTGCTTTGTAATAGAGTCTCCAGTCTGGGAGCCCAAAACCACCTCTGGCTCTACTATCTTGTAAATCTATTAATTTTATTCTCGGTTTTTTACCTAGCCATATGAATTTCAAAGTCATTTTGTTCAAATCAATGATTTTTTTTTGTTTTAACTTGATAGGCACCCATTCCAAAACAATGATACCAAAATGCTGAGTTGCATGAATACATGCTCCATCAATACATGCATGAATACATGCTCCGTCAATACATGCATGAATACATGCTCCGTCAATACATGCATGAATACATGCTCCATCAATACATGCATGAATACATGCTCCATTCTTTGGTATTTGTGTTGGGAGAGTTGCACTCAAATATGTAAGAGGTTCTGAATAGATATTTTGTGTATGGCACTCATATTTAGCTGTAGTGTTTTATTCTCTGGTTCTGGTCTCAATTTTAAAACAATTGTCTTGATTTTGAAGTTATATTATTGTTGTCATTAATTGCATTTGATGTTATTACATGTTTTAATTGTGTTACTTTATATGCAGAATGCTGATTAGAAAGAAATTTTTGTAGAGCAATTTATCATCCAAATTTAGCAAAAAAATCTATCTAGATTTGCTCAAAATAACATCTAAGGGTTCAGTGAGATCTGCTGCCAACTACATTAGTAGTTTCGATAAATAAAATTAATAGCGAAATATGCCAAATTTCCCCAAAAATAGTTTTTATCTAATTAATTTGCTTAGGGCATATTTTTCAATTTTAAGACATGCTAATGAAGAAACAAAAAAGGAGTTACCATCAAAATATTATGTGCAAAGTCTTTTTCATATGGTAAATATCATATATAACTTATGAAGTTCAAGAAAAAATAAATAAAAATGGCTTCATTTAAAGTTAACACAAGAAATGCATTACATTCTTAATAGAACTGGGAGATAAATTAACATTTCTTTTCTATCAGAAATGAGAATGAATTTAATTAAGTTAAATAGGGAATGTTTCCAAAGCAAAACAAGAAAAGACAGCAAAATCAGCTTTTTGATTCAGAAAACTGAGATAGCCAAACCCATATTAGGGGAAAAAATCTATTAAAAGAGGTACAAAGGAAGAAACACACTTAAGCCAATTCTGTCAAAGTTGTGGGAGGAACCTTGTGATGTATGTGTAGAGGTAATATTCCACTTTGTGCTATAGTGTAGCAAAGCCATTTAGTGATCATTTATTCCTGAATATTACATATAAGTTAAAAGCCTTAATAACTCTGGTGGACCAAAGGAGGCAAAATCCATAAAGTTCAATTATATAGCAAAATAACTTTAGACTGGCTACCACAAAGGCAAATAGCTGGGACCATCATTTGCTGTCATATATTTTATTACAAATGTAATAGTTTGTAAACGTATATGCATTTGGAGAGCACCAGGTTAGAGAATGGAACAGACATAAAATCATTTGTTCTTAAGGTTATGAACTATGAAGGCACCACTGGAACTACTCTACAAATAATATGTGTCTTAATCCATGGCTATTTTATATGTCAGAAATCCTACTGGTGCCACTATATCTACAGACACCTTCCAAAACAGTCATATTGTGCCTGGGCATGCACATAAATTCTCAAATGTGTCCATCAGCTCAAAATGATTGGGAATGACAAATGAATGTTTTTATATATTTGAAGAAAAACATTGAATCCTGTGGATGCCAAAATGCCTACAGGTACCTCTATCATTTCCACAACTCTATGACTGATTTTGACCAGTTTATGGCAGCCTAAAGTTTTAGCAGCTTGTTTGGGCCTCTGAGCTCAATGGGATTGATTCACTGTTAAGTATGGTAGGGTCTCTTTTGTTGGCAGCATTTTTGAACCATGTTTTCAAAAAGTTAAGCAGGGTTGAACCTACTAAAAGACCACTAGGAAATTTAAGATTAAAAAAAAATTTTTTTTATAAAATAATTTTTATTTAAATAATTGTTTAGATCACCCCACTCATAAGTTGTGACTCTATAGCAGTGATGGTTAACCTTTTCGGCACCAAGTGCTGAAACCGGAGTGTGCGTGTGCTGGAGCGCCGGAACCCGGAAGAGAGGAGCTGGCAGCAGCAGCAGCCAGCTGCACTTCCGGGTTCCATCATGCGCATGTGCGCCAGCCAGCTGTCTGGTGCGCATGCGTACAATGGAACCCGGAAGAGCAGCTGGCGATGGCACATGCCCACAGAGAGGGCTCTGCATGCCACCTCTGGCACGCGTGCCATAGGTTCGCCATCACGGCTCTATAGGCTGCATTTGGAAGTTAAAAAAAAATCTAGAAAAAAAGAGTAGCAACTCTCTTCGATATATTCCATATGCCATGAAAATGTCATAGATGGTGACCAGCACCTTGAATTGTATTCGCATTGTTGGAAGGAAAATCCATCTGGTTTAGTTCCAAGCTGGAAGAAAGACGCTGGAAACAAAATGGAGGCTGGAGGCTGATTGGAAAGAAGGTCCATTTATTGATGAACAGAACCAGGGTTCTGGTTCTGGATCAGCTGAACAAATGGTTGAATGTGTGGATGGATCTTTATAGGTTTCTGTGACTTTGAAGTTTGAACTGTTCTGGGGGGTTGTGCAATGAAGAGGCTTGTGTTCTGAAAGGGTGTTGGGCAGTTCCTATTGTGGCTAATGGCTTTTGTCCTTTGTTGGATCTTGGGTGAGGGGCTGCTTTCTAATCCTACCATTCTGCCTTTGATAGCTGTCAAACTTTGCTGCAAAGAGTTTCAAAATACCCTGTCTTGAATGGGCTTCTGCTGGCTTATGAATAGAGCCATCTAGATAGTTGTCTTCCTCTTTCAATAAGCTCTTTATCTCTTAAGTGCTGGTATCTGCTGTGGGCTATTAAGAAGGACCGGGGGTGGGGGGGCTGCTTTCTGCCTCTAAAAACATGTTTCTCCATTTCTCTTTTAGGAAAATATAATATTCTGCCTTTTTTAATATTTCCCAAAGTAGTTCATTCTTTTTGGGAGGGGGGGGGCTTCCCACAGCATACTATGATGAGTTCATCATGCCAACACTGCAACATTCTGAATCTGCTCTAACATGCAAGTGGACTTCAGGAGAAGCTCCAGACAACTTCCAAATTGATCTTCAGGAGAAGCCCCAGATACAGGGCTTTACAGTTATCTGCATGTGAATGGCTGAAGTTCATCCCAGTCCAGGAACAGGAGGATTTCTATGAAGTCACGTTGAGTCTTTCTTGGCTCCAAGGAAGCTTTCCTTTTAAATGCTGTAGGATTTAAGTAGAAATTCTGTCTCACTGTATCTATGAATAAATTAACACTGAACTTTGTAGGATTTACTTGACAAATACAGAGTTGCATAGCTTATTTTTCTTCCTAATTAAGTCTGAAGTCCTAAAGTTGACATAAGCCAGACAATATAATGCACTGTACTACATCATGACAAATTGTTTTTTAAATGGGACAGGTTTCAAAGAAGCATCCTGTTTCAGTATGGAGAAATCTGCTGTTGAGAGAGAAATGAGGGTACGTGCAAATTTTGGAGTATTTCTGAATTGCATTTATGCTGAGCGGGGGAGAGGGGAGTTGGAGAAACACTGCACATTGCTTGCATGAAAATAATCTCACGGATCTACATTACTTGGTATTCTAGCTACTCAGTGATTGTGTTTGTGCTAGAAGAAAAAAGGAAAAAATGTTATTTTTGTTTTATTGACTCTACAAGTATCTTGTAGACATTCACAGTCAATACTAAATTGGTAGTTTAACTTCAATCTCTTTTTTTACTTTCCAGGCAGGGGTGAAATTGAGCAGGTTCGGACAGGTTCTATAGAACCGGTGGCGGCGATTATGCTCAGTTCAGAGAACCGGTAAATCGCACCACTGACTCGCCCCTCCCCACCCCGCCCCTCCCACTCACTCCTTCTCTCCTCCTTCTCGGGCTCATACACACAGAGCAAGCATGAGAAGGAGGCGAGAAGCAGCCAGGTTGAACGCTAGAAGACTTGGCCAAACTTTTCTGTCAGTTCTGTGGGCGTGGCTTGGTGGGGTGGTGCCGCCCCACCTTGCAATGAGTGATGTCACGTTGGCCATGCCCACTCAGCCACATGACTGCCCCAAGCCACGCCCACAGAACCGGCAGGGGAAAATTTGAATGTCACCCCTATTTCCAGGCCAATAAATCACTACATTAATTGGTATATTTGATAAAGATCTTTTAAATGATAGATTTTATTCAATGAATTAAACACATCGATTTGTCTTCTTGCATAATATACAAGCAGAAAAGTCCAGGGGGATTGCAGCCATGATTGCACGACTGAAACCTGCCCTTTTGAAAACACATTTTACAGTCACTGTAGCCATCATAACTCTCTGGACCCTTTCCTCAGACACCTTTGCCTCTATATTGTGTTATAAATTCCATCCACAGCTGAGAAGGAATATTATAATTTGCAATATGTTACTGATGAATCAATTCTTTTAAAGTATCAATAAAATAAACGAGATCTTCAAATATTACTAAAAGGGAGCATATTTTCAAATATTAAAAGCACTTCAAGAGCCGAGGTGGCGCAGTGGTTAGAGTGCAGCACTGCAGGCTACTTCAGCTGACTGCTAGCTGCAGTTCGGCAGTTCAAATCTCACCGGCTCAAGGTTGACTCAGCCTTCCATCCTTCCGAGGTGGGTAAAATGAGGACCCAGATTGTTGGGGGCAATATGCTGACTCTGTGAACCGCTTAGAGAGGGCTGTAAAGCACTGTAAAGCAGTATATAAGTCTAAGTGCTATTGCTATTCTAAGCTGCTAATATATCATATAAATGTTTTAATGTAGACCAGAAAGTGAAGAAATAGTTTCTAACTGAATTTGCACCACACTCTAAATCATAATCTGATTGGTTTTTAACTTAATACCATATGTAATTCAACCTTTGTGATTTGTATGATATAATTTGTAATTCAACACAGTGTGGGAGTAGAGCTTAAATGGTTTATCCAACAAGCTATGGTTAAAAACCATGGTTTATCATTTGTAAATCTAGCCATTCCAATGTTATAAACATGAAAATTACAGCTGAGCTTTGTTTTCAAAATCTGGCACTGAACCTGGCCAAGGACCACTTAATAAATAAATTCATGGCTGAGTGGGGATGCACATATATATTTTATTTACTTTATTTATCACTCTGCTGCCAAAATCTCATATGCATCTATCTTCTAATATAAGACATACTGTGTCTCTGGAAAATAATTCTAATTACAACTTTGCTTGGAACATAAAAATCATGAGATATGTGGCATTTTTGTCATTATGCAATGCATTCCTTTTCCCTTTTCTTTTCAGCACCAGCCTAATACTTCTGAAAATTTATAATGATTTAAATATAATTAAGATTACCAGATTTTCTTCTTTAGTGTTAGGTCAATAAAGATATAGTGCTTTCAAATATGGCAGATCCATTTGGTATTAATACTAGCTAATTGGCAAACTTAGAAAGAATTTATCTTTGGATCATCCTATTTTATGCACTTCTTTCACATTGGAAATTTTGTATCTGGGGTCTTAAAGGAGTAAGGTCATTATCAATATATGTTTCTTTATTTGGAATGGCTTTAGATACTTATTTGGATACAAGGTATATAGGGCAAGGATAAAAAGGAAAATATTAAACCAGTCGATTTGTTACATTCTTGAATAGGAAAAAATACTGAATTGCAAGACAAGGCGGTATCAAAGGTCAGTCTAACTTCCTCTGAAATCAATACAAGTGCTATATTGATTCCTCTAATGGAAATTAAGATTGGCCCAAAATCATTAAAAACACTCTGAAAAGCAAGGAGATAAGATGGTCAAAGCTGGCTGCAATATTAACCAGAACAAAGCAAGGATGATGGACATAATAATTTCCTATAACACATATGCATTTTTTATCCATATGATTCACACCCCATCCCACTAATAAATGTAAAATAAAGCTGATAAGTAAGAATAATGTTAATATTATTAATATTAAAAGAAAACAGTTTCTCTATAGCCCTCTCTAATATTCTTCTTGTTTTACAGTATGTTATGTCTTCCCTCTGTAAGTACATAGAAAGATAAAATATCTTAATAAATTTAAGAATTGAAATTATGGAGAAATTTAATAAAGAATTTTCTAAAGACTCAGAGGACTTTTAAACAGTAAATGGCAATGCTTACAATAAATATTGATTATTGATCTCAATTATATAAGCATCTAGATCAGTGGTTCTCAACCTGTGGGTCGCGACCCCTTTGGGGATCGAATGACCATTTCACAGGGGTCGCCGCGAACGTTAGCCCGCCATCTTGGTGTCACCGTCACTGCAGGGGTGAAATGCTCCCAGTTTGGCTGTGCCTGCGGGTCGCCGGAGAGCCGGTAGCGACAGAAGCGGGAGACTTTGCCCACCTGCCCGGACGCCACCATTTGGGTTCTTTTACCCTCTGCGCATGTGCAGAACGCTTTGCGCATGCGCAGAGGGTAAAAGAACCCAAATGGCGGCATCCGGTC
>QLTV01001474.1:1199176-1235692 GCA_003457575.1 Thermophis baileyi
CGCATGGGGGGCGGGGAGGGGGTGGCGGCGCCGGGGGCGTCACGGGGGGGGGTCGTGGCATTAGAAAGGTTGAGAACCACTGATCTAGATATTTAAATGTAAGGAGCTAGTCTTCTGAAATGAATAAAAATTTGTCCATGGACAAGATGCACATATTTATCAAAATTCTGATAAAGAGAACTTTGAAAAATAAAGCCAGCAATATTAGTCTCCTGAAAAATTCATATACTATTTTATTATTTTTTCACCATTTGCTAGGATTGTTTTCAGTTCTATATTCCAGAGCAGAGAAACAGTATTTATTTTATTTATATCCCACCTTTATTATGTGTATAAATAGTTCAAGACAGCGAACATATCCACCAACACACCTATTTCCCCCACAGTAACCACCCTGTGAGGAGAATTGGGAGAATGACTGGACCAAACTCACCCAGTTGGCTTTCATGGCTAAGGTGGGACTTGAACTCATGATGTCCCTCTTTCTAGCCTGATGCATTAACCACTAGACCAGTGGTTCTCAACCTTCCTAATGCCGCGACCCCCGCCCTGCCACCGTGACCCCCTCCCTGCCCCCGCCCCGCGTGCGATGAGGTGACAAGGGGGCATGGCACCAAGATGGTGGGCTAGCGCGCCCTTAGGCGACCCCTGTGAAAGGGTCGTTCGACCCCCAAAGGGGTCGCGACCCACAGGTTGAGAACCGCTGCACTAGACCAAACTGGCTCACAGTCATCACAGTCATCACAATCATGATATCAATTGATTATGTGCACAGAGAGGAAAAACGTTTTGGACATGAGATTTGAATAAAAGCAGTGGGCAAAACTGGAACAAGAGCTAACCTCCTAGTCTGACATTTTGCAAATCAGCTGTTCTTGTCACCCATTGTCTTGCTTTTAAGAAGGCCAAAATGTCTACAAATGGGGTAAATTAGCAGATGGTTTAAAAAGAGGAAAGTTACAAACACAAGGTTTTTTTCTTTTTTTGTATTTTAAGCTTGTTAAATTTGCTTTATCTACTTTCCTTTTATTAACACACACACACACACACAGACACACAGACACAGACACAGACACACACACACACACACACACACACACACACACACACACACACACACACACACACACACCCGTGTATGTGTGTGTNGTGTCTTACTATTCAGCTCAAGACTGAAATCTTTAATGTACAAAAATATTTCCATGTGATTTGCTGCAGCATTTTTCTCTCTCTCTCTAATGTTATTCTCAGTTCTGGATGAAAAAGCCAAATAATCTTATTATGCTTGTGATACTGACCATGCTAAATTGTAGTTAATATTGATATTGGGAAATCAGCTTAGGTCAGTTAAGGTTGGTTCACCGTAAGGACGAGGACATAAGCTATTGATTTCAAGGGATCTGAGCTGATCTCCAGTTCTTGATACCTTCATCATACATAAATTCATTCATAATTGCTCTGAACATTTTTCCGCATCGCAGCAAATCCACAACAGGAGCACGAGAGGGCGAGAGCGCGCACCAAGTAAAGCGCGGGTTCGGGGTGCCCTAGAGGCAGCCCGACCAGTTTCAGCAATCCCCTTCCTTACCCTCCCACAAGCGAGTCATCCGGCGACCAGGAGCCCCTCGGCCTGGACTCTCAGAGTCAGCGGTCACTTTTCAGCCAAGGAAAGGAGCACCCCCCCCCCGTTCTTTCTCCCGTCCACGTGCCATGGGAACACGTGGCGGGAATTCCCGGAGAGGTTGCTCCTTTGCTCCCAGCTGTCGGCAACCAGCCCGCCCGAAGCCTACAGCAGTGGCTTTGGGGGCGGGGAGGAGGATAATGTGCTGCTTGGTAGGCCATCCCTCTGTCGCCCTCGTGCGGAGCAGGAACGAAGGGAAGGGCGCGGCTACACAGGCTTCGGGGAGTTGTGTTTGAAAGTCCAGAAACGTCAAAGAGGGAGGACAGTCGGTCAGCGGCGGTCTTGATATAAAATAGCCCTTACCAATAGGGTTAGAGCTTAATTATCCTCTGGCTCATATTCTTTTCCATTTGTGGTAAAGCCATAAACACTCAAGCTGAACTGAAAGCTCAAAAAAAGTTTAGCACACTGAAAGGTTTCTGTGTACTTGTGGTAAAAATAAAGCCACCTTAAGCTGTGCTGAATTGGCTGATAAGAATACAGGGACATCTTTGTTTAGCAATATTACAGTAGTGAAGAAATGTTATTCTCTCTCTCCCCCCCCCCAATCCCTCCCTTCCTCTAATCATCTATCATCATCTATCTATCCAATCTATATGGCTGTCCATCTCAAGTGACTGAGTGGCAAAGTATAAACATTACAGCAATTAAAATACACACTGGCTGAGCAACATTAACCCAAATCACTAGCACAACTAAACATTGCTTTCTTTCAATTGTTTTTTTTAAAAGCTGCTTAATTATATAGCTGCGGTATGTCCTCTGAGTACTATCCAGATTTTGATAGGTCAAACTTTCACCAAAGTTAGCCAAAATCAACAAGCAGCTGCTAATGGCATAATTTTAAATTTTAATTAAAACACTGATGATCCACGCTCTCTATTACCAAGATCAGGGGTGAAATCCAGCAGGTTCTGACAGGTTCTGGAGAACCGGTAGCGGAAATTTTGAATAGTTCGGAGAACCAGTAGTGGAACTTTTGAGTAGTTCGGAGAATTGGCAAATACCACCTCTGGCTGGCCCCAGAATGGGGTGGGAATGGAGATTTTGCAATATCCTTCCCCCAGGAGTGGGGAGGGAATGGGGATTTGGCAGTATCCTTCCCCCAGGAGTGGGGAGGGAATGGGGATTTGGCAGTATCCTTCCCCTGCCATGCCCACCAAGCCACGCCCACAGAACCGGTAGTAAAAAAAATTGGATTTCACCACTGACCAAGATGCAAAACAAGCAATGGCAATACTTAAAAACTGATAATCAACAAGTAAAAATGGACAGAGGGGAAGAATCCCTCACTCTTGTCTTGCGCCAAAATATAACCTATATACTTATGTCCAGCATACTTCAGAAGCCTCAGAATCACATTTTAGGAAGGATCTTGGTGAATTAGAATATGTCTGGAGCAGAATAAGCAAGATGATAAGAGAAAAACTATGGAGGAATATCAAGAGGTATGAGGCATGTTTAGTCCAGAAGACTGCAAAAAAGACTTGATAAATGACCAAATATCTGGAGGGTGGGGTTATAGAATTGCTCAGAATTATTCCACAAGATAGGACAAGAATCAGTAGGTTAAATTTCAAGGAAGCAAGTTGGAAAAAATATCCTAATAGTAAGAGCTCTGGAAAAGTGGATCAGATTCCAGGGGAGATAGTGGAATTTCCTTCACTGGAGCAGTTTAAACAGATGTTGGAAGGCCATCTCTTCTGGATGGTGTGATAGTAGACATCTGCTCCGGCGGGGAATTTGGTTAGATAATCTCTAAGATCCAAAGCTTATATTTAATAATTATATCTTTCTACAATTCCCAGGATTCCCAGTCACATAACTTTTATCTGACTGGAATAATGCACTGTGCATGTATCTTTTGTTAGGTGCTTATTGTAGCTTACAGAGGGCAACACACAATCTTCTTTTTGGTTTGCTGTTAAGATTCAGATCAGTCCCTTTAAAGGTGTTTCCATGTTTGCTGAACTACCTCCAGTTAGTAAAACAGCTACTAACTATAGTAGTTGCATCAGTGGTGAAATCCAATTTTTTTTACTACCGGTTCTGTGGGCGTGGCTTGGTGGGCGTGGTGTGGCTTGGTGGGCGTGGCTTGGTGGGCGTGGCAGGGGAAGGATACTGCAAAATCTCCATTCCCTCCCCACTCCAGGGGAAGGATACTGCAAAATCCCCATTCTGCAAAATCCCCATTCCCTCCCCACTCCTGGGGGGAAGGATACTGCAAAATCCCCATTCCCTCCCCACTCCAAGGGAAGGATACTGCAAAATCCCCATTCTTCAAAATTCCCATTCCCTCCCTACTCCTGGGGGAAGGATACTGCAAAATCCCCATTCCCTCCCCACTCCAGGGGGAGGGAACCAGAAAAATCTCCCTNTCCCGGGGAAGGATACTGCAAAATCCCGATTCTGCAAAATCCCCATTCCCTCCCCACTCCTGGGGGAAGGATACTGCAAAATCTCCATTCCCACCCCACTCCAGGGGAAGGATACTGCAAAATCTCCATTCCCACCCCACTCCTGGGGGAAGGATACTGCAAAATCTCCATTCCCTCCCCACTCCTGGGGGAAGGATATTGCAAAATCTCCATTCCCACCCCACTCTGGGGCCAGCTAGAGGTGGTATTTGCCGGTTCTCTGAACTACTCAAAATTTCCGCTACCGGTTCTCCAGAACCTGTCAGAACCTGCTGGATTTCACCCCTGAGTTGCATCAAAGAGCACTATTTTGCTCCACGTGTATTATCTTAATTAAAGTCGTATTTAGGAAGAGAGTTACTTCAAAATAGTGTTCAATCTGAAGAATTTCAGTCCAATTCTTTATTATTATTTTTCCTCACCCAGATGTTGGGCCAGGCAGATGCACCCGTTTCTTATCAGTTATAAAGCTCCCAGTTTATTTCACAACAATATTCAGTTAGCTCAAAGTATAAACCTGAGATATTTGAAGCACCTGTATGCCCTGTTGTTAACACAACTTGTTAGAAAATAACTCCTACCACCCTGGGGATATGTTCATCTGCAAGCAATGTCCTTTACTTGGCAGCTGTAATACTTAGATTTAGAGATTACAAGTGGTTTCCCTTAAAGCTCAGCTGATAATATTCAGGGATGATGAATACAAAGTAGAAAATAACCAGATGGGCAGGAAAAGTGTGTTCTATTTTTGGGCCTAGGTTCAGCTTTTTGTTTACTTAGTAAGGACTAGATCCATCTGGAAGCAATGGAATGAATTACAGTAGAGAACTTCAATATGAAGACTTTGCACCAGTTCAGAATTAGTGCCAGATGTTTGATTGGACAATGTTAGTTGTTTTGGGGAACTTATTTTGTTTCTGGTGCATTGAAACCAATGCAATTACAATGAGATGTAATTCAATTGGCAAGGAAGTACAGTTCTGCCATCAGGAAAATGAGTTAGTCCCCACACATTGCCAGCTGTGCCCAGATACCTAATCCTTTATTTATGATTTTCTAAAGCATGTTTAACTGATTACATCATGCTGATTACATGCTAAATTAATGCATATCGTATAAGTTTGGTGTAGGAAAAAATGTACAAAGCTAGAAAGGTTTCAGTTTTTTTCACCTTGCATTTTAAAATCAAAGATTGTGTGTAAACTATGAGCTGTAAACTCTAAGTGCTTTTCAAATTTGGCAACTTTAAGATGTGTGGATTTCAACATGCTGGCTGGGGAATTCTAGCAGTTGAAGTCCACACAACTTAAAGTTGCCAAGTTTAAAAAATACGGCTTTAAACCAAATAGGGTAAGCTTGCAGCACAATGCTTCTGGTGTTCTCTCCAATAGTTCTTTTTTGAGGAACTACTTTCGAAGATGGGTGGATTTAAGAATGGAAAAGTCAGCAGTATTCTGATTTGCTGCCTGACTTGCCTCTTCCAAAGCAATGAATTTTTTCCTCTGTAGTCCTTAGCTAGGTCTGGCCATTTTCTTTTCTTTTCTCTTGCCTTCTCTTGTCCTTTTTCTTCTTCACAGTAATTATCCTGCTGATGGACAGACATCTAGTTCCTGTCCAAAGGGTTTTGTACAGATTTTATTTATTTATTAAATTTATACCGATGGTCATGTGATTAAAATTCTGGTGCTTGGCAACTGACATGAATTTACAATACATGCATCATTCAGGTGGCTATGTATATTAGAACAGCGGTTTCCAACCTTTCCAGCTTGGCGGCTTGGCCTGTGTGTGTGTGCAAGAAGCTCCAACCTATTTTATGCCCTCCACTTGTCTGAGTGAAGCTTCGCGCATGCGCGCTTGTCCATCTCTTCCACAGACCGGTTTCGAACAGGTGGCAGCCCAGTAGTGGGCTGCGGCCCGGGGATTGAGGATCCCTATATTAGAAGACTGCATCAACCCTTAGCATCTTTTATGTAAGCTAAAGAAACTCACTCATATTAATTTTTTCCCTGAGACTCTTCACTATCTTGGTAGCCCTTCTTTGAACTTGTTCCAGTTTATGACATGCCTTTTCAACTGAGGTAACCAGAATGGACACAGTACCATATTGCAAGTGAAGCCTGATCAGGTCAGAGTAGAGAGGAATCAAAGTTATGCAAATCATTATTAAGTGATATATATATTGCCTCTGAAATTGTAATGTATAGAGAGATTAAATTACATTACAAAGTCTTACTTAGGCAACACGGTGCCTTTTCAAGCTTGGAAGGATAACTCTATATCATAATCTGCTCTACTGAACTCACTTTAGAGAGCAAGGCATTTCCTTGGAAATCAAGGACATTTATTACACACTAATGTAAGACAAATATGATTTCTTCTATTTTTAATGGGTATAATTGCATTGATTTTGGTTGTGATTAAAAAAAATTGATGACAGAATATATCTATCAATATAGCCTCCTGTGTTCTTGACACCAGAGATTCTCTGTGACTGATCACAGGATCAAGGTACAAGTAACACAAATACTTTTCTAAAGTATGCTTTAAATTAATGTCTTTATGTTGACAAGGAAATAATAATCGGGCTTTGCTCCAGAACATGCGGTGATTCAGGTTATGGTTTCTTGCCAATGTTCTGTCAAAAATTACTTCCTACTCCTCTCCCAGAAGTGATTTGATCTCTTCAGAAGTCATTTATTGTCAGTGTAAAGGTGGGTGTACAATGTTTGATAAGAACCTGGCCTGTGGTCATAATTCTGATCACAAGCATGTTCCACATGCTGACTTTACAGCTTTTTCTCCAAAATAAAAATCAATATGTCATTCTGGTTGTAAATCTCTTGCAATTCTTTTTTCTCCCAGTGTGTGTTTTAATTAAAATCTATCTTTCTTTTTCTTTCTCTATCTGGAATATTTCCAGAGCAGAAGGGGGGAATCTGTGGCCCCTGGGTCATGCCCAACCATATTTGGGGTTTGACAAAAGCACACCACCCAAATTCACATGCATTCAGAGTTGCTCTCCTTCCAAATTTCTTCGAAGAAACCCACATTTTCAGTTATTTATTCAATGATGTCACTGCTGTGAAGCCACAAAGCCCTCTCAGAATTAGATATCCTTATTTATTAATAGTAGCATTTATTATGTAACAGCCATCTTAGAACAGTGGATTTTGTGATCTAGGCAGTAATACCTTCTATTTATAATCCTCCTGTGCTTTCTCACTATTTCTTTCTATATTGTCACAAAATATGGTAAGAAACCCTATACCATTAAGGAGGCACAGAGAAATTACCTATTGGTGACTAATAATGCTAAGAATCCTTCATTAGAAGCATCCGTTACTTTCATCTACTAAAAAGGTTTATTGGCTTGAATAGTTTGGCAGAAAGTGGGGCAGAAAGAAATAAAACATGGTAGGAGAATAGAAATATAAAATCCAGCTGTTAAAATAAAAAATGGTTTCCATCCTGGGTAAGGTACTATTTTATGCCTTAAATTGGTCCAGTAAAGTTTAACTTGCTATAGGGATTGACTCCCTGTTCATACTCTTTGAAGGCTGAGGTATGGCTATGATGTAAAATAGGTAATGTATATCAGACTCCCCTCCCTTTTTTTGCAGGGCCAAAAAAAAAAAAGAGGGAGTATAGAGGAAACTTCTTTTTGGCTTTACATTACAAAACTATCATTTTTAGCTTTTGATAACCAAAAAATGAGGAATGCAGGTAGACCTCAGTCTGTACCCCTATTCTAAAACTCTCAGAAGTGATAGGAAAAGGCATTTACTCATTAACCTGTAGTCTCAGCATTGATTCATGGAGCTGAAAAGCAGAGATTCACATTGCTGATGGAGGCAGGTGTTTGCGCTCATTCAAAATAACAATGTTTTGTGTTGTTGAACATTTCTGCTGTTTAATGCATGGATGCTGCACCACAGTACATTGCACATTGGATTTCTAAATGTGGCAACACACATCACTAGGTCTCTTCCAACATGGCTGAGAAGCCACAGTATGCCATGCTGCCCTCAGGGCAAACGAGATCCAATGGTGGGCTCTGAGCAACACACAAGATTGACATTATTATCTTGAAGCATGAACAAAATCCAAGGAGCAGAAAGATGTTCACATGTTCACAAATGTTGACAATCTAACACTAGGTTAGGCTGACTGATCCATAATAGCTAGTGGCCACCTCAACCCAAAGTCAATCTGAACGGTCAGACTGAGAACATCTCACCATTCAGAGAATGACACTTCCCTTGTATAATAATTAGATTATTCCCGTGTCATTTCATTTTTTTTCTTTAAAATTGGGATATTTATTTCAAAGGAAGCAGCAAACTGTTGGAATACTTTCATCAAATTAACCTGCCTGGATTTTAATTGATCAATTTTTTTACTGATTTGGAGGTTGTGTTTCATGACTGTTTTGTGTTTGCGCGTGCATATATGTAAACATACCGACACCCACAATGCTCTGCTAAATTGTTATAACTTCAGATGAAGCATTAACAAGAGGCTTAACATTTCAAAACAAAAATTACCAGCTTGATCTGAGTAACATCATTGCTTCTTATTCTTTTTTGCTCTTCTAAATTATAACATTTCAGCTCATTTTGAACAAGAGGAACCTGGTGGAACAATCAGAATTTGGAGGGGTGGGGGAAAGCAAGACACTAATATTCTCCCCTTCTCTCTACCTCCATTTTCTCCAAATTACTTTATTAACTTCTTGCTCCCTGAAGCGTTTAAAAAGTTTCTCATAGGAGGGAAAGGCCAGCAAGGGACTAATAAACAACTTTGTCAAGCATGCTTCCTGTGCTGCTTGTCCCTTCTCTGTACAGTACCAGCGGTGGGTTGCTCCCAGTTTGGCCTGGTTCTTAGAGCCGGTAGCGGTGGTGGCGGGAGGCTCCGCCACCCACCCAGGATGCTTCTGCGCATGCGCAGAAGCATTGCGCACGCGCACGAGAACCGGTAGTAAAGGGTTTTAGAACCCACTACTGTACAGTACTAAAATAAGTTTTAAAATGAACATACATGCAGTCCAGGGGTGGGTTCTAACTTACCTCGCTGCTGGTTGGCTTCCTCCTGTGCCGCGTGGCTGCGCACGCATGCGCAGTGGCAAAAATTTGCAAAAAATTCCCAAAAAATAAAAAAGCAAAAAACAAGATGGTGGCGCATGCGCAGTGCCAGGGGGTCGGCTTCTGCGCATGCGCAGAAGAAAAAAATATTAAAAAATTCCATTTTTTAAAAATAAAATAAAATAAAATAAAAGATGGCGGCGTCCACGGACCGGCACCGACAGAACTGTATCCGTGACGTCACCAGTGGTTTGCTACCGGTTCTATAGAACCGGTGTGAACCGGGAGGAACCCACTTCTGATGCAGTCTAACTTTGTACAACTATGATCTATTTTCTCAAACCCAACAGTGTTCTAACATTTTCCTAGAAGGAACAGGTAGCTTAAAACCCCCCGCAATCTTTTGGTTAGCTTTTTTTGACATTTTTAAAAAGACATTGTTAAGGTTTTGACCCAGTCAGTCCAAGCACATATTTTGAAATTTCAGGAATGTATCCTTAAATGTTTTATTTTGCTCTTGATATCAAATAAGAATGTAGGATTTCTGACAGTTACCTGATTTTCCTTTAACTATGACAGAATTGTATTTGCATTTTCAAGAGCTATTCCACTGAAGTGAATTTGGAACCATTTGCACATCAGTACTTTAAAATGCTTTCTTGCCAGGAGAAAAGGTGATCATGTTAACAGCTGCGTTTTTTTAACCCAACTTTTGTTTATCTCCAGCACAGATTTTAAAACAACATTGTACACATTATAAAGTATTTCATGCCCAGCATCACTTCATGTATACATACTGGCCCTGCTTCACTGGTTCAATGTTTGCGTGATAATTTACCAGAAAGAATATTTTCCTATTTTCTACTGAAGACCTACTGCTAAATTCAACTGAATCCTTTTATCTGACTACTTTTTAAAAAAGCCACTCCTTTGCTGCAAGTAAGCAAAATGACTTGTGTGCCCCTGTATCATCCTTGTTCAAATACATGATTCAAGTCAATAAAGGATCAAAGTCTTGCTTTGTTACAAATAGAAGTCCAAGTAGCTAGAATGACTAAAAAAAAAGAAAAAAAAAGAAAAAAAAGATCACTTGAGCCTTAGCAGCAGAGGCCATATTTCAGGTAAAAAGAATACAGTAGGACTTCTCATATTACACACAACAATATAGCAAAGCTAAAAGGGATGTTTAATGATGATGTTTTGCTGGGAAAGTAGTATCATATATTGATTATAAAGTTCAAATAGCAATATAAGCAGCTTTTTTATAGCAAGCTATTGATGTGGATAGCCACTGTCCAGGATGCAAGCACAGATGTTAATTCCCATCATTATTTAATTTGAGAGGGCAAACATTGAATCTGAGACCTTCTATACATTTTTATTCTTACTATTTTTCTGGCTTTTTCTTGCTTTTATGCCTTACAGTTCCTGCATAGATAATAGGTGGGAAGCCAAGCAGCTTTAAAATCAAATCAATGGACAAATATAATAGTTTTGACTCATTTGTTTAAAACTGGGTTTTCTTAATCTAGTTTTAAAACTTGCGTGGATTACAATTTAGGTCCTATTTATGTAGAAATACTGATAATTTAAAAGGGTTCACAAACTTTTAAGTACACTATAGATGGAAGGCTTCTTCACCTGTAATGGCTTTTTCCTTCAACAGTCACCACAAGATAGATAATTTCTACCATCACTGGGATCAACTAAATCATCATAATACAGGAAGATATGGCTTCTTGGTAAGTCATGGCTGACTGAAGACATTTCTGCAAACGTGGTGAAAATTAAAGGACCAGCAAGTAGACTGGTCTTTCAGAACTTCTCCTGAAAAAGATGGGATATTGCCCACAAGTACTCTATACATGAGAACTCTTCATGAGGGGGAGGAGCTTAAAATAACTGTCTCCTGTGGAACTGAGTAACAGAGGATGACATCTTCTCAGCTCTGATAGACACTTTAAAAAGGACACTAAACCAGCTCCATTCATTTTCTGAACATTTTTGAGAATGATCTATTTAACTATTTCACGAATATTTGTGACCTTCAAATGCTGAGTTTAATTTAACATAGTGTGTTTCACATTTTCTTTGATATTTCTTTGAATTTTAAATAGACATTTAAGAGTTTAAAAATAAAATATAATTGGCAAAAAGCAAAAAACAAAAAGATTTTGATTTAATAAAGTTATAAATGGAATAGGAGACCAGATGAAGCTGCACTTTTGTTGTAAGATTTGAAAAACAACTGTATAATTAAATAATACCCCCATAGGAAACAACTGAAATGAAATTAAATCCATACTAGTAGTCCTCATGTCGATTTGTTCAGTGACCATTATTTGTTCAGTGACCATTACCAAGTTATGGCAGTGCTAAACAGAGGAACTTATAATCGGGCCTTGATGAAACAGCTGTTGCAAAACTCCTTGTGGTCACAATTTGGGTGTTTTGCAGCCAATGTACGCTTAACATCTTATTATGGTAGCTTATGCTGGAGAGCTTTTCTTTCTCTTGCATGTTTTTAAGTTTCTTACTTTTATCTTTTAGACAGGTTTGTACTTGTTTTTAGTAAATCTATTAAAAATGTCAATAAATACATTATAAAAAAAGTTAACACATGAAGATGTAAAAACACTGTTTTTTTTTCCAGATAGATAAAAGATGGAGAGATCAGGGCCACATCTCAAGTAATGCATGCTCATTTTGTCTCATACAACAAATTGGCTTATCTTGCTCAGTACTTTCCACATATTCTTTGCCCATCCTGGATACTCTCCAGATGTGTGGACTTCAGCTCCCAGAACTCTTAGCAATGACTCTCCTGGCTCTGAAATTCTAAGAATTTAAGGTTGTATAGCAGCATGCCTAGGCTGGATAGGGCTCTTCTATTCGGAATATCAGTTCAAGAAATCAGGTAGGATCCCTCTGAATCATTTGTAAGCAACAGTGGATGAACTAGGAACGTTTACAGACCAAGGACGGATTGTACCATCTGGTTACAGATCAAACCCAAATTATTTTACTTGCAAATAGTTAACGCTCGCATTCAGTCAGTCATGGTTTGTTTGTGTTTTGTTAAAGAAACTATAATGGCTTTAGACATCAAGCCAGAGGCCTAACTAACCCTATAATAACTTAGCATACTAGACAACCTGTGATCCCTTTGGTCATAGTTTCAGAGACATTTCCTTACCAGATTCCTCAATGCCTCAACAGTGACAGAACTTTTTTAAGTATTTCCTTTGCTGGAAAAAAATGGAATATATTCAGAAATGCCTTGAAAATAGCGCAGGCTGAACTGTACAGCAAACAGCAGTACAGGAAGTGTTTTACATTTTTATTCTATTTTAGGATATTTATGTCACAAAATGTTTTATAAAAGTTACCAAATTTCAATTCTATAATAGTCATGGCTTCCAGATTTTGTACACATTCTGTAAGTTCAGCCCATCTGAGCTACTTTGATTCAAAAACTGTTGTCCAATGATGTCCCATTTTGCCCAATTAAATGTTACAGGGAGAACTTTAGTAGTATGTATGTCTGTTTGTGCACATCACTGAGCCACAGCCCTTCTGCAGTCACTGTGTTAATTTACACTGTAGTGTATATGTTCATTCGTTATCAATTTGATCAGCTGAAGTTGGGGACTGCTAAATCAACTACTTCAAAATATTTGTCAAAGATATGGTCAGAGGAGACCCTTCAAGCTTGAGCTATCAGGAGCTGTCAGTTCTTCCAATGAGCATTGGACCTTCCTTTAAAGTAGCCCTGATCTACTCAATGGGACAATTACATTCTGCATTAGGATAAATTCTATTTAAAGGGGAGTATTTTTCTCCCATATCCTGTGATTTATGAGAAGTACTGCCTCCTAGAATGAAGTCTTTTAGCAATTCATAAGCTGAAAAGCACAGCAATCTGTGGGCAATTTGTTGCAACTCTGACAGGATCTGTTTTATGTCATATCAGCCTGCTGGAGCATCTCACTTGTGTGGCAGAAACAAATGTGTTACCAAACCAACTCTGCAATTTATCAGCTTCAATACATGTATTTCCCAAGAGATTTTAAACATTCCTCTAGGATTTAAAGACTTGGGATTATACTATTTTAAACCCGCTTTTAATGGCCATTTTACTTTACTTCATGTATGAATGTTTGCTTTTAGTCTAGTTTATTTTGTTGTTGGTTGATTTAAGCATGAACACCTTGGAAATCGTTTCCTGATAAATGCATAGAAAGAAATAACAGTGCTTGGATTTGGATGTTATAGAAATTCATAGAAACTAAATACATACTGAAACTTTATTGGCATCTATTAAGAAACCAAGCTATCTTTTAGACTTCTTTTTGCCTTGGACTAGTCTGCCAAAATCTTTTTCTAAATAAAAGAACCCCCCCCCCAAAAAAGAGGAGTCCATGGAATTTTCCAATTTGCAGTTCTTTTCTAGAGAAAAAAAACAGGGAATTGTAGCACAAGAACTGCTGAATCTTCCAGCACCATCAGTCACCATGGCCAAAAACATGAATGTTATATAGTTAATAACATCTGTTGGGCCTCATTCTTCATAGCTGTTCTGTTGCACGTAGCTAACGCTGGTGTTCAGAGTTATATTGCTACCAACCCTCAACATTCCATCCAATCCTTAGGTTCCCATTTAGAACTATTTTACCCATTTTGAAAGCCATGTAAGCTACTGCTAAATACCAGATTTATCCAGTACTGTATGCATTGTAGGAAATAGTATTTTCTTCTAAGCTATTACTGATCTTTCCTGACCATTTAAAGACATTCTCAGAAAATATATTTTTCTTAACCAAATGGAGAAATTGGGTGTTTTAAAATCAATTCAAAGAAAATCATGAATGCAAAGGAACTGCATTTTTAAAACATGTTGCTTAAGCATAATTAAATGATAGGCATGGGGTAATTATAATGAATTTCTGACTTTTAAGTGGCAAATTCATTCTCTTCATGACATGTGGGCTAATTTGAAAAGTCAGAGATAGAAACATGTGGCTGATGCCTTGGTCATAGTCATAGTGACAAAGTCTAAGTGCTCTGAGCTGCAGGACTTTAGCTACTAGAGAACCACACACACAAGAGGGGATCAATATTTGGAACATAATACGCCAGTATTTTTTTTTAGATGACCATATAGCAGTACAAGAGCCGAGGTGGCGCAGTGGTTAGAGTGCAGCACTGCAGGCTACTTCAGCTGACTGCTAGCTGCAGTTCGGCGGTTCAAATCTCACCGGCTCAAGGTTGACTCAGCCTTCCATCCTTCTGAGGTGGGTAAAATGAGGACCCAGATTGTTGGGGGCAATATGCTAACTCTGTAAACCGCTTAGAGAGGGCTGTAAAGCACTATGAAGCGGTATATAAGTCTAACTGCTATTGCTAATTATTGGCAAGTGTTTCCTGGAGTTACCCATGTCACCTGGCTGCAAATCAAGAACATGTTAACTTCTATCATTTCTGGTTCTGATGATATCCATGGGGAACATAGGAAAAGCACAACAGTTCCTCCTATGGAGTCAGCAGCAACTTTTGTCTCTATTAGGAAAATGCAAAGACTACAAATATGGGAACAACTTATTAATTAGTCATTGCAGAAAAAAAACCAATACTACTGGAATTATTATGTTCCATCCCCATTTTTCTTGATCTGTTGTTCTTGATCTGTGAAGTAAGCTTTAAATGAAGGAGGAAATATGAGAGACAAGGAAAAATGAATAAAAATAGGACTAAACCAAGCATCCAAGTGGGACTAACATTTTATGCAAATGTATGGCATTTCATAAATGACTGTTATCCAAATGAAAAATGGAATGAGTTACATGTGAGTTTTATATACAGACTGTTAGAGCCCTGATCAGAATTTCATCCTCAACTTTGGGGCAGACTTTGGTTTCATACCATGTATTTAGAATGGAGACTGCTTTAGGTATCTTATCAATACCCCTCTCTGGTGTGTATGTTTCTTGGGGGATTTTAATGAATATTTTCCTAGTATTTTTTTAAATAAACTTTTTCAATTTAGCTGTACATATTTATTATGCTTTATAAGCTCATTTGGACCAACCAAGCATTTTAACAGAATTGCATTGTGCAACTAAACCTTTATATGCACATTTTCATAGTGACACATACCGTAATTCCATTTCCACAGAAAACCATTTCCCCTTCTTAGTAAGTTACCTTCAAGTTCCATTCTCCAACAAAGTGGAGGGCCTTAAAGATCTTCTCTCAATTTGCCATCATGAACTTTGAATAGTCCTCACTTTCAAGTTGGCATAAAAATTGTGGTGTACCATAAAATACATTTAATATCAAAGCTTAGGGAAGATATTCCATCAACTGTAAATCAATGAGAATTTGAGCTATTATGGATTTGCTACATGAATGTCCGAAGGATACAAATACAAGGAGAGACAGGGTTTCCTAGCAAATCAAAAGTGCTTTATTTTATAAAGCCTTACTCATATCTAGAGTGTATTTTTTAGAGATAGGTGATACAATGTGAAACTTCCTCACCTCTCCAAACAGTTTAACAGATAATGAATGGCAAAGACAATTACAGACAGAAAAGGGTGCTGAACTTATTTGATTAAAACACACATGGTAATTGGCCATAATGGAATTGTTACTCTTTAATGTAACATGGTCTCCCAGAAATATTCGTGTAGTCTCATTAAACTTAGAAGCCACTATATATTGTAAGAAATATAACATTCATATGATATTGGAGATCAGGAATTTTCCATGTATGAGAGAAGGAATAAAAAACTGAAGCCAGTTATCAACTTAGTACAGAAAAATACAGAGATGTACACACACATTACAGTACTATTAACATCACTAGGAGGATCAAACGGTGGTACAATTTAGAACCAATCTGGATTCTAGAAGGAGACTAAATGGACATCTAGAGACAGGCATACTGGGATCATAAGAAAAATCTAGGTATGCCTAATGTACAGAGTAGTATTCCTAGCATATTCTGTTATCCAAATATATCTCATTCCTGTCTTCTAATAATCGTGCTACATTGAATAAATGTTAAAAGTAATAGTAAACCTGGCTCACATATTTTCACGGTTGCTAAAAGAAGGTATCCTAGGGTCTACCATTCAGTTAGATCTACTGTAGAACATATCACTCAAGTTTTAAATTTCAAATTCCTTTTCAGAATTGTTTGTTAAACCTAAAAATACATGGAATCAAGTCAGAATGATATATTCTCCTGTAAATGACCCATTTGGTGAACTAAAAATTTGTGACAATTATGTAATTAAAAATATACATATCAATATATGGATTCCCACCATGGTTGAATATTAATTAACAAAATGTTTTAAAAGAACTGTCTTAAGAGTCCCAAGAAATTATGAACTTTAAATCCAGTAACCTTTGTAACTTGAATCTAAATTTTAAAGAGTGGTGAGATTTGCAATGAGCTGTTTGATAGTAATGGTATATTAAAATCTGCTAGCTTAGGTTTCTATATAAGGTATGTTACTACAGCGAAAATTATTCTCTTTAATTGAACAAACTATGACCAAAAGCTCATCTGTAAAAAGTCACCATGTGACAATTTGTAAATAGTAACATGTGAAACCAACTTAATTCACAATAAATCAGCCCATAAGACAAAGGGAAATAAATAGCAGACAACACTAAAAATGGAACTGGTTGCTCTATCATGGATAGACATGGCTCTCAATAAATCAGAATGCAGAAGCTTGAATTTAAACACACATATATTTTTCCATATTGTATTCAGAATAGGAAAGTGGACTGCAATTTATTGACTCATTAGACATCTCTAACATAATTGAAGGTTGCACTTAAATTTGGATGGATATTGCCAGTGTCAGTTCCAAGATTAGAGCTTAAACTGCAGTGGCCAGTATGGGATGGGGTAATTTATTGGTTGAATCCACCCAAATATTAAGCCACAAAATATGCTTTACAGACATTAAAGTGGGTTCATAAAGTCAATCAATCACATTTTGTCTTAGCATAATGCATGAACCAAGTTTTTTGCAATCAGACAAAGGGAATATTAAAGCTATCTACCAGGAGTCTGGTTAGATCCAAAGAAATTATTGTAACCATGCTGTAGCACAAACATACTCTCTGTGTGCAGCTCTTTAAAACAGCCATGCATTTTCCTGGGATCAAATGGCAGATACAGAATGATGCTACTTCCATTCTCCAAAGTACTTTTGCTGAGGATTTCCAAATTACATAGGGCATATTGTCCATTCTGTCTACAGAATAATTATTGTTTAAAGAACATCAAGATTTATTCAAAAAGAAATAAACACTGGGAATTTTAGCAAAAATAATTGAAATATTAAATGGGGACCTGCAGTTATGACTGATGAAGTTTGACAAAGAAACTGGGACAGAAGAATACAGGTGAGAATAGAAAAACTATCAATAGTAATAGGCACTTAACACACCGAGTTATTTGGGAGTGTCTAGTTAATAGTATCTCCAAAGCAGTGCTATTGCAATTTGCAGCCATGAGGTATTCAAGAGGATCTAATCTGAAACACTTTCAAACTAGGTCCTCTGACATTCCATATGATGTTTTGAGGATGGAGACTTCCATCCTTCAGCTGGGTTGAAAATTAAATGAAACAGTATTCAATTAGAAAAACAAAGGATTAACCATTTTGGAATTCACCTGATGGACGACCCATAGTGTTAAACCATTAATTGGTTAAATTATACCTGAAGATCTGCAAATCATTAGGAAAATAGAGCTCAATCAAGAACAATAGGATTCCTGGAATAGGTTAACCAAACTGAGCAGTGCAAAAGGAAAAAAGGCTACATTTCTTTGTGATAACAATAGGGCAGAAGATAAGAATTCCATTATAGATGGCATTCTGAGTGAAAAACACAACTGAAACTTGGAAGAAATTAGAAAAAGAAGGGTTAAGTGCCCTGGTTATAAAATGACAAAGCAATATAATAGATCAATGTTAAAAAAAAAAAGATTGTGGCAAAAGCTAAAATATAAGCTCCCAAGGAACAATGTGACTTGTGGCTATCAGCTTATAGGAAGTATTGAAAATGCCATGCATTCAAAAAAGAGCAATAACCATTTTTATAGGTTATATACATATTTAAACCTTTAATATAGTTTTGCTACTTATGAAGGAGAAGGACATTGTTTTATCTTATTGATAAAAGGAGACACTCGACTACAGAACTAGAGATAAGTATAATAATTAACCAGTCAGGTAAAAATTGGCCTGGAGAAATGCTGACTGTATAACAAATGAAACAGAACGAACATTCTTATTTTTAGGGGAATGATGCTTTCACAAAACCTATCCTGCCTTTTTAAAAATATAGCAGAAAAATAATCAAGGGTTAAGGTTAGGGAAAGAAATGTTTGTCATGGAGAGAGATAAGAAACAAAATGAAGGTAACATTTGGAAATATGAACTCCCATCTTCTCCAAGAGCTGCATCACACTTTATGCGGCATATTAGGAGCTAGACTCATAATGTGTGTGGAGCTGAGATCCAGTTGGGCATTCAGAATTTTTAAAGGATGAAATGGATACCTTAAACCTTGCAGATTGCCCTTGAAACTGCAAAATTGGACATAAAAATGCAATAAAATAACAGGATCCAATATTTTTGGCTCCACTTTTTGCACATTGACCTTAAGAAAATGTGCAGATCTTATTTTTGTATATTAATTTAAGAGGGAATACGAAAAGGAACTAGTAGTGGGAGCATTTGTCATTCCAGAGAACTACATCTATCATTTTAGTCTACACTGAAGCACAAGGTAGCATATAAGCCATGTCAGGGAACCTTATTTGAAGAGCCTAGGATTGTATAGAATAATAACATAAGTGAGAAAATACAATCTGTAATGCAATAAAAATTAGTTAAATTTATTAATAATCCTGAAAAGTCACCCATGGTAGTAGCATTTATGGTGACTGTCCACCCAATTACATTACATATCCAATTGAACCAGTAGAAATTCAGGTAAGAACAGAGGTACCGCTTCATTTAGTGGCCATATATCAACTGGGACATAGCTGGTCTATAAAACAGCAACAATATCTTCCCTGTGGAAATTTGGAGTTCATTTATAAAGAATAAAATGTTTAAAGGCATGAATGTTATAAAAACAAATTGGAGCCCAAGCAATATGTTCAAAGGAGTTTCTAAAATAGGTGTGATATTTAGGAAAAATACATGTGTACACTCTATCTCTTCAAATCAATTATTAACCACTGTTCATTTTACCCTAACTCAAAACTTTTGCCATGTTATCTAAAACTGAAGGATGCGATTTTGACTATCATATGCATAAATGGATTATTAAAACCTAAAACAGCACTTTATATTTTGAAACACCAAATAAAACTAAAATTGCTAAGGAAATGCATATATTATTCAGATGTGCCACAGCTGACATATATTAAAATAATGAAATCAGCAGCAGCGTTAGGCAACAAAAATCAACCAATTGTAGACATTTATATCAAAGGAGAAGAACAACATAGCTGGTGTGACGCAAATGCAAACTATGCCTCTTTCCTCATGCAGTTACTGATAGTTTATATGGCTTGTTGGGAAGTATCCCGAGCAGTGAGATGAGACAGCAGGATTTTCGTTGGTATTTTAAAGAAAAAAAAATGCTTTATGCCCAAATATACCATGAATCCTGGAGCAGCTGAATGTTGTCTACACTGGCAGATCCCAGTGATCTCCAGAGGATCAGCCAGGAATCTCTTCTAGGTGTCTTTACAGATTCTAGCTAGATAATCCAACACTTTTAGCATATATATTATGTACATTAATACTAGGTTCCCCCTATTCTAATTAGCTCCTTATTTAATAAATTCCCATTGGATGGTTTGGAAGGCCTGCATAATTTTCTTTTGCATGGACATACAAACACACATCTAGCTTTGAAATGTCCTCAACTCTTTTCTAAACCAAATACGAGGCGTCAGGAGAAAGAATAGGATTAGTTATTTAAAAAAAAAACCTATCAATTTTTGAAGCATTATTATGGGGGGGGGGAAAGAAAACCTACTGAGAGATATTTTAAAAAGGTAATAAGACCTTTAAAAAAAATAACCCACAGTTATTAACAGAGATGATATTGCTCCTGACCATATAAGATTGCAAGACCAGTTGTTATTTTACCAGAATTTTCTAGTTACGTTACATGTACCGAATTTGTAGCTGTACTGTCATTATATTAATAGAGAAGGCAATCTGGCACTCCAGGAATAAAATTATAAATTGCAGGGTGTTATTTCTTCTTAAAAATTGCCTATGAATGTCTACTTAAACAAAGAATTTTAAAAGGCACATTGTTTTTGTACAGGTCATACATACAGAATATAATTTAAGCATCTCTAATTCTGTCCTTTTCAAAACCTCCAAAGATAAAAACCAGCAGATTGTAGGGAACAGCAGAGTTTTAGGCAATCATTTAAACAATATAATTTAGAGAGACACAAAGCTAAATTAATATAATTAAAATAGCATTTAAAATACTTCAAAACAGTCTGTCACTGTTGTAAAAAAAGATTCTATCACAAGGGTGAATAAAATATATGCTCTGATACATTACTGCATGTTACAATTCAGGAAATTACTTTATCTGTACTGCAAAGTAACTTTACATGTAAACTTCAGATTCTCTAACAAACTCAAGAGCATCCCTGTTTTCCTTTCAATGTAAACAATAAAATATAGGGCTTAGAAAAGAATATTTTAATAAAATATTTTAAAAACAGCACATGTAAGCATTTAATGTCTTCTTTTGATCTCTTACAGATGAGCAAACCTTTCTACATCTTTGTTCATGTGGGAAAAATGCCATTATTGCCCCTAACAATTTTTCTAAAAAGCATATTTGATTTTCTTTATACTATACTCAGTTTCTATATGATAAACATACAATGCAAAATCTCCATGTTACAAGACAATTAAACAGTCTATATATTTTTCCCACCCTGATCCTCAAAATGAGTTTTGCCCTTGGCAAATACACAGAATGATTATGGCATCAGACTTTAATAAAACAAGAGCCAAACTTCTGCGTTGCTGGAAGACTCTTTCCTGTTGCAATGGGCTTACTTAGTAATATAGGTTTAAAAAAACTGCCAAGAGGAAAAGCTTCCAGCAAATGGGGGTTATTCTTAAGGAGTGCAAACATGCAGGGTTGTTAAGTGTAACATTCACAATAAGATCAGAGTCATAATTACCACCGATATTATCTTGCATCTTTCAGTTCAAATTTTAAACTGATCCACAGTTTACAGCTTTGATTCCAATATTGTAGGTCCCAACATCCACATAGATTTTTCTTCCCTTTCCATAATATCTTTTTTCCATTCATTCTATTTCAGCTAATATCCACAGAGAGGTGTTGTTGCAATGCACACTGAGTAGGAGCTGATCTATTTTAGTTATTATTAGTTAATTTATATCCATTTTTGCACACTCATACACACATACAATCTCACTCACACACACACACACATGTCAGAAATAGCTAAAACTATGCTGGGCATAATCAGGCAGCTGTAAAAGCAAATATTTCACCCCAGTAAGTCATCTTTGCCAGCAGATGTAAATGGGTGGGGTGGGGTGGGGGCTGCCTTCTGCAAGAGAGAACGAGTTCCTTTTAAAAGAAGCTTTCTTAAAGACCCCTTACACACTTGTAGCAATTTGCTGCTTCTTCCAGACCTTATACTGTCCAAAAGAGCATTAGGTTACGTTAAGATGTTGGCAATAAAGTCCAAGAACCGTTTTGAATACTGTTCAGGATTAACTGTTGAAATCTCTGCACCAGCCTGTAAAACCAGAAGATGATGATGATGAGACACAAATTAAATTTAAAAGTTAAGGGCATCTTACATCTGTATTTCCCAATCTGGTGTTGTTCATTTATGCTCAGCTATTCCAATTCCCAGCTTAGGATAGGAGAAGATTGTCAAGTATAACTTTCCTTTGTGCCCGAAGGCTCCACAATCTATCCAATTTTATTTTTCATAGTCTATTTTTTTAAATGAAAAACTAGCATGCATCTCAAACATACTCTTTATTTCAAAGAATGCTTTGAATGCCATTAACCTTAAGACATTCATTGAAAATAAAAATAATAAGGAATAGCAAATAGCAAATAGTTGATTTGTTAGGAAGAGTGTTTATTCAGGGGAGAGGAAAGGAAGGAGGGGAGGGAAGGAGGGAAAGGAAGGGAAGGGAGAGGAGAAGAGAGGAGAGATGAGGACGCTGAGGTAGAACCTCCTCAGATACTCTTATTAGATAAAATACCAGAGAAATTGAAGGAAGCAAACATTCATTCAAGATCTATCTATTCCAATCTTTTATCTTATTCTAATGTAATTGCGCTTTTGTGTGAATAAAGTGGTGACTGTCATATAATAAGGCATACCCATTAACAGTACACCGAATTTTAAAAGTTTGATTGGGTACTGGATTACAAAAAGTATGTTCTGGTGCCCTGAAGAAGGCAGAATGAAAATAGTATCATAAACTTTGTGGGGACTTAAATTACTTATTTACCTTTTAATAAAGCCCAAACCTCCACACTCTCCATATGGATCCTAGCCCACCCTTTGAGAGAAGTTTGAGAGAAATCTTCAACATGTTTTCAAAAGTTGGGGTGATTCTTGAACCAATGAAAACTGCATTCTCTATTCTGCAAGGAAGATTCTACTTTACAGATCTTCAAACTATTTCCAGAAATTATTTAGGGTTTATAATAGCCTAGTTATAGGAGTCTCATAAGTAAAAGAGAAAATCCCTTCAGAAGGAAATGAGGATCTCTCCTCATTGTAGACAGGCCCTCAGATATAGAGAGCCATGGGAATGTAAGCATCTTTATTTGAAAACCCTTTAATGGTCCAACCCCTGAAAATCCTTGACAGGACACTGCAACGGAGGCCTACTCACCCCGTGTTTCACTGTTTTTGCAGCATGGGCAGCTTTCTTTTTGGCGTCGTAATGAGTAAGAATGTCAATAATAGCCATGAAGTATACCTCTTTTCTAGCTGCATCTGTGAGGAAGGGAGTGGGGAAGAGATGGGGAAATAAAATTAAACCGTACCTAGGGAGATTGTTGAATAAACAAATATAAATTGGGATAATTGCTTCAACAAATTCACACTTTGAATTTGAACCCACATAATCAGTCTGAACAAAAGTACCTCAAGTCTGACAATAGAGAGTATTGTGATGATATGTTACTGGGTTGGGGGATGAGTTCAAATATAATACATTTTATTAAACCTCTTAAAATCAGCTGTACCTGGATATAAAAGGCAGGTAGAATTCAGCACTTTTTATTCTATTCTATTTATTTGATTTATATAGCCACACATCTCACATATGTGACTCTAGGTGGTGTATAAGATTAAAACCTAACCTTAAATTGCAAGAAAATCTGCGCACATTCCACCAATAAATGTTTAGATTGCACTGGTTTGATAGAAGACAGCTAAGATATGAGTTCCTAAAAGTTTAAAATCAGATAAGATAGTCCTGACTGCAAAGCATACCAAGATGATAAGGTACCAGAAGGAAAAACCTGAGAAACATTTGGAGGGGTTAGGTATGTTTAGTCTGAAGAAAAGACTGCAGGGATATAGGACAGCTGTCTTCATCTATCTAAAGGGCTGTCATGTACAAGATGGAAGAATTGTTTAGAGCTGTTCCAGAAGACAGGAAAAGAAACAGTGGATTTTAATGTTAGCTGATATCTGGAGAAATTTCCTAACGCGAAAAGATGTTCAACATGGAGAAGACTATTCAGGATGTAGGGAACTTCCCTTGGCTGGAGATGCTTAAACAGAAGGTAGATGGCCATCTTTACAGATGCTGCAATAGAGGATTCATACATTGGGTGGACGTTATTCTAGATCAATAATCCTCCCTGCCTCCAGTTTTGTAGATCTATCATGCATTTTGAATAATGTAACTGAATGAATTACTAATATCACATATATATTGTTTCTTACAGAGCTGACATAAAGAGAAATATTATTTATGTGTTGATTTGAGCCAATGTTCTTCTCCAAGAAACAATCCCGATGTTTTCTTGGCAAGATTTTGGAAGTGACTTGCCCTTGCTTGCTTTCTAGGGCTGAGAAAGACTGGCTGGCACTGCGTTACCCTGGCTATATGCCTAAAGTAGGACTAAAACTCACAATCTCCTGGTTTCTAATCTGGTGCCTTATTTACTACTCCAAACTGGCTCCTAAGTTAATGCATATATAATGGTTTCAGTATTTGGAATGCTAAACACTATGGAGCCAAAAAATTTTTTAAAAGGCAATTCTTCTCCAAAGAGAGTTCTTTTGTTAGTTAGCTTCCTTTAAAAGATGGTTTGAAATTCTTTATTTTGTTAAAAATTATCACATTTATGAGGGCTTCAGTTCTGATCCATCTGCTAAAGAAAATGATTGGGACTGAAAGAAGTTGGAGCACACATCTATATGTTTAAGCAGTGTCAGAGACGAAGAATGTGAAGATTGGGCGTACATATGATGTACCATACTTCTGACTCCTGTCTTAATTTGCAGAACTCTTTTGAATTCTACAATTAATCTGTAATCATAATTGGAAGAAAGCTTCAACAAAGTTAAATAGAATCTGAGTAGACTTACATGACCGTCACAAATACATTGACAATGGAGCAAAGATTTAACGAAAAACAGAAAGATGCTATTTATTTTAACACTTGGGTTAAATCTGCCAATTTTGAAATGCTATATGAACACAGATCAAGAGATCAACACAAACCCATTTACATTATCATTGTTTTAAAATAACAATTTTCTAAAGAAAAGAAAATAGAAAAAATTGTTCTAAACAATGATAATAGAAATAGGTTTGTGTTAATCTGGAATATGGAACTGAGCTTCTTTTCTGCTGAAAAGACTGAAAATTTTGGGAAATATGCCAAAGCAATGACTTGCTTTTTCTTTTTATCCACCCACACTAATATCTGTGGTTTATTTGACAATATTGGAAACAGTATTGTTTAGTAAATAAATTTTCCAAGTAAAATAAAAGTACTTCTTCTGGGGTACTAACTAAGCATTTCTTAACTTTCCCACTTCCCTGAGCTGCAGAAAATAATTCTATCTGCCTTCAAATATGGAGGTTTATGATGGAATAACTAAATCACATTATTATGGTCATGAACTGTAGATTTTATGTGCTTGTATTTTATTTTTATTTTATTGTGTTTTATAGTTTTATTGTATTTATTATTTTATTGACTTGTCCACAGTCAGCCAGATGTTCAGACTGGATTTGGCATTTTTGTCCATCTACTGAGTCCTACCCTTGGATAGGCAGATGTGGATATTTGATGGTATTAGAGGTATTGTTGCAGAATGTAAGCTATTCTGTATAAAGCTGCCTTTTGTAATTCACCGATGATTAATTTGTCAATGCTGATAGTGTTCAAGTGGTGCTCTAGATCAGCAGTCCCCAACTTTTTTGGCACCAGGGACTGGTTTCGTAGAAGACAATTTTTCCATGGACCAGTGAGGACGGTTTTGGTTTTGGTTTTGCCCACTCGCCCTCTGCTCACCTCCATCTGTATGGTCCAGTTCCTAACAGGCCATGGACCAATACCAGTCTGTAGTCTGGGGATTGGGGACCCCTGTTCTTAGAAATTGCACTTAGGTTCCAATTACTATTGCTGCTATCTTTATTTTCTTTTGCCCCAGTGATTCTACTCTATTTGCAGATCTTTGCATTTTCTGATTTTCTCGTTTTTTTCTCTTCTTTTCTGTTTCATCCAGGTACCGCCCCATCCACTATCCAGACTTTTTTGTCTTTCTTATTGATAATTGTTAAGTCTGGGGTATTATGTGGCAGGTGCCTGTTTGTCTGAATTCTAAAGTTCCAGAGCACTTTAGCTGCTTTATTTTCTGTCTATAAAATTATTATTATTCTTACTATTATTTATTATATGTTTTATTGTACTTTAATATAATATTATTAATTCTGTTCTCATTTGGAGATACACGGTGTGATAAGTATATGTACTTGAAATATATAAATACAAAGCTAAATTGCTGTACTCTGTGCCGCAGACTTTCCATAATTTTGTATACTGTTAACTTAGTTTCAACAGTGTTTAACTACTAGGGTGAATGAGAAACTCCATAAAGCATGTTTCTGATCCATTTTTTTTAAAACTCAGAGATTCCACAGGAACCCTAATGCCCTTCATGTCTAAGAATTTATAGCAAAGCCACTTACTTTCATGGCATTTTATACCATAAACATCAATGGTTGGATCAAATTCTCCTGGAGCTAAAGGCTGCAAACTGTTCAGTGTATTTCCTGGGCTATCTGGAGGTGTTCCAACTGGGTGAGTCCCATCACTTTCTCCTTCCTCTTCCTCATTCTCTTCACATTCTACTTCCTCTTGCTCGGCTCGTTCAACATCATGAATTCCAACCAGCAAGCTGTAATCCATGAGTTTTAATTGAGCAAGGAACTACACAGCAATAACAGGAAAAAAAGGAATCCATTATCAATCAGAAAACGATACCTTTACTACATTAAATGTTTAGTTTGTACTAGCATAGATTTGTTCAAGTGAAAATAAAAAAGTGGGGTTGAATGAAAGATGCAAAAAGTATTTCAAGAATGTAACAGTAAAAGTTAAAGCAGTTGAATATGATCTCTGCCCAAACCTGTAGGATTTCTGTTCCCACAATCCATATTTGGCAATGTTGAAGTCTCCACCACAGATAGTCCTCAAGATTATGTCCATAATGGATCTGCCCATTATGGTCGCATGTCGCAATGATTGTTAGGTGAAATATCTCATCTAATGACCCCCCCCATCTCTGTGTTCCCCAATGAACCATTAAATGAATGCCTGGGCCGTTAAGTAAAGAATTGGGTGCCTCAAGGGTGCAAGAGGCCCTTGGAAGCCTAGTACAGAAACAGGTCCACATGCCCTGGCCCTCTCAAGGCCTCCTTCACCCCCTGCCCTGTGCTCTACTCCCAACCCTTGGGTCTCCACAGGCCTTTTCACACTCCCACCGGGTCAGGTGGGCCTTAGGCCTAATTCCCACCTGACCAGGACAAACGCCCTCCTCCTCACTTATCCTTTGAAGAGCTCCGAAGCTTTCCAGAATATTGGAATGGATTGCTTCTTTGTGCGACCATGTGGTACAGTTCTGGAAGTGGCTACAAGGACAGTTTTGTCCTAGCTACAAAATGGCAACCATGTTCGGATCATTGCCATGCAGTCTGGAAACAAACTGCTTCATTTTGTTGTCTTAATGAGATCTGCACAGTGCTGCAGAAGCTTTCTGTAGCATTCAGAAGCTTCTGTACAGATCTCGTTAAGGCAACAAAATGAAGCAATTTGTCAGGGGGATGCCATTTTGTCGCTGCCCACAAGTGGGTAGGACAAAATGGCAGCTGCCTTTGGGTCACCTCTGCGCAGCCCAGGGACATGTGGCCAGCCCTCTTTCCCCAACATGAGGTTTGGAGAGCTTCAAAAGATAAGTGTGATGGGCGATGGACATGTGAGGAACAGGCCCAAGCACTGTGGAGTTATGGCAGGATGGGATGGGGGACAGAGGCAGAGGGCACTGCAGCATTCCTGTGGTCAGTTTTAATGGTGAATGACCACAGGAGCACTGCAAGCTTTGTAACTTTGAAATAGAGATTATGTAATTTGGGGATGTCTGTTGTAACTGAACATTCGTTAAGTGACCTGCTGTATCTCAAGAACTGCCGGTATAGCAAGGCCCCATGTTTCAGTTCATTTTGGTAGCAGGTGCAAGTGAAGTAAATTGGATATGTGACAGACACAATTCTTTGCTACAGCCCTAATCTGATTTTGATTCCTTCCCCTCCATATCAGCTACCTGTTAAAAGTACCAGCCACAGAAGGTCACAGGAAAAAATATCAGGCTTACTTGGGCCCTGAAAGTCAATCCTGAAAGAAAGACTGGAACAGTATCATATTTACTTCCTCCCCAGCTTTCTAAGAGAAATGTTGATATACAAGCTATCTATACATTAAGGAAATGAAAGCAAATTGATTAGTTAGAGCACATCAGAATGCAAACAGAAAACTAAATGAATAATCAGACAGTTCCAGAAAATGCATCTCCCCCCATAAAAAGAAACAACACTATGATTTTGAGATTTATTGCTCAACTCAGACTTCCCATAATTCCCAGCTTTCATCACAAATTGGCAAGGCATTATAGGAAGTGAAGTCTAACACATCAGGACCATACCAGACTGAGGAAAATCACTAAAAAATAAAATATATAGTCAGTGTGAAAAATAAAATGCATTTAAACTGAAATGTAATTGATGGGAAAGCACAATCTTTTGCAGGGGCAAAGTTACTGATCTATCTAATTCACAGCAAACAATTTTTTTTAAAAAAAAATGGTGAACATAAAATAAATTATATGCTGCATTTCTAACCTTTATCAACTTGAGAATCTAAACTTACAGTAATTGCTTACATACAAATATAATATTTCTATAGGGATTTTAAGGAATAGCAATAGCACTTAGACATATATACAGCTTCACAGTGCTTTACAGCCCTCTCTAAGCGGTTTACAGAGTTAGCACATTGCCTCCAACAATCTGGGTCCTCATTTTACCGACCTCGGAGTGAGTTAGCCTGCAGTACTGCATTCTAACCACTGCGCCACCACAGCTCTTGTATGCTTGAATGCTGCACGAATCACCAAAAGACTAATTATATGGCTGATCATTTAACAACCCACTAGATTTAAACAGTGGAAAGACAATTTGATCCATATTTCACAGGCACATCACCAAATATTCATAGTGCAAATTAACAATTCAAAGTAAAATACCAGGAATATTCAGGTATTTAAGAATAGAAGAGGCAAAATTATTATTTCATAGTGATAACATCTTAGAACGTTACATCTTTTCATAAGGGAGGAATCATTTTATATTTCAGGGAACAAAGCAGGATTTAAACCAAAATGATCAATCTCAGTTTGAGATCTGAAGCTTTTGACCAAAGGCAGAGCTTTATTGTTTATTACCAGCTTGTTTTAAATCAATGTGGTGAATCCTAGACAGTGCAGACAGCAAGGGTCCTTCAGCTTCATTCCTGTCACTCACGGTCATCAGCGATGTGCCAACTTTTTGGTATCAATTCTGTCTTCCCTGATTCGTTGCATGGTTTTAATATTCATGAAAGCAGGCTGCCTTTTTCTTGTTTTCATTAACCCACAATGTTGTGGCTGCTTTTAATGAACACCAGAGAGAGATGCTGTCCGCAAAGCAGGTCCAAAGCAATTTTTTCAAGGAATTCACATATATTGAATGTATCTTTACAGGAACATATTGAAATATTTCAGTTAACAGCCATATCAGTTAGGTGGTACAACTGTATAAGTGTTTCTGGCAAGGATAGTGCCTTTGTCTAGAATTCTTACCTCAACATCCTTTTTAAGCTTTTCAAGGAACATCTTTTTGTTGGCTTCATTAATGTAAATTTTTTGACCATCATTAATGAAGTCATTGTCTTTAAATGTTGGCAGTTCTTTGGCCTAAGACAGACAAATAAACAAAAGTCATTTCAAAACAATGAAGGAAACAGAATAATGAAATGTCAATTGTCTGAGCAGAGCATAACTAATCATGCACAGACATCAAAATGCAAAATAACAGCCACCAGGGGGCATTATAGAGCTACAGCACCAGAATATAGTGTACCTTTTCAAACATAAGATAAAAACAAATACATTAGCATCTTATTTTCTTCTTTCATTAACACAGCCCTTGTGTGTTTTCATTTGTTTACATTACTAAGCTACAAAACATTCTGATCTATAAAATCAATGTTTGATACATTTCTCTATTCATTAATTAAAAAATAGTTGACAGTTTAAACATCAAATCCTGTTTTGAATGGCAGGAACTAGCAAAAAAATGTTTCAAATACATCACTGATAAAATATTCTGCAAGTAACAAACCAGGCAATCCTGTTCAGATGCTCTGCTAAAATGTGTGTTATCAGAAGTATTATAATTGTATTATTTCCTTGAACATAGTTTTGTGGAAAAAAGCTGCACCGTAGGCAAAGATGATTAAAAATAAGAGTGATGTAATTATGAATAAAAACGTTAAGGGAATATTGTGAATATCTTTTGATAAATGACCATTAAAATATTTATTTTTGAATTACTTATGACAACTTATCAAAAGATGGCCACAATGCTAAATCCAACCTGACCAAACTACTGATTATGAAGAATCTGTGATCTGTCATCAAAACTTTAATCTGAATTTTTACCCTAAGAAAAGACTTGCACTTGATGGCCTAACTGCTTGTTCTAATACTATGATTGCATTAAACACATTTTTATATATACTAGTGTACATTTCATGCAATACAAGAAGCAAAGCGTAGGGGAAGAAGCTGTGGAAATATATCCTCTACGTAAGAGCTATTTGGTACAACAGAAAAGATAAAGGACCCAAGACATAGCTGTATATGTTACAGCACAAGTCCCTCACTAGCAAGACATTCAATCATCAACCATAAATAACTGTACACTATAACTACAGTCATCTATGTCACACTATAGAACTCCTAGGAGAGACAGAGAACCACAAAATGCTCCAGATTACTCATGCGTAATCTATATACACCACTGTAAAAATTATGCAAAATCAAAGCATTGGCTGTCAGAATCTGATGATTGTGGAAGCCTATCACTCTTCTCTAAGCCAAGAAGTGGGTTATGTTCAAATATATGTTTTGATAAAGTTAATATTATCACTGTCAAACTGTCACAATGTAAAGAAAACCCACATTATGTTCAGAAGTAACTCAGTTGGTAATGATTTCCCACAATCATTTCCACAATAGTTTGGACAGCCTCATGATAGGAAATTGATTTTGGGTTTCTATTTTAACAAGCAGGTGATCACTTTTGGATTCAGTTTAACTGGTTCTTCCACAATACTCAACTCAGCCTTCTCCAATGTGGTATAGTGTTGGAACCACAATCCAGGTTATATTAGATGAGAATTCAAAAAATTGTGATCTGGAGGCAATCAGATTGGAGAAGACTATTCTAGGTCAATATAAATGAAGAATTCAGAAGATTTAGCCTCTTGACAAGCATTGCTGTAAAAATGGGACCTCTCCATATTAAATTGAAATGTGTTTTTTTTTTTAATCTACAGCTTCTGAATTCTAGTACTTTTGCCAAAACAACTGAGGCGTTTCAGATCTATAAATAGTTTTAAATAATTGTTTTCCCATTCTCAACATTATCATGACTGCTTTCATTGACAATAGTTGGAATAATTTATCTATACTTCATTTTTCAGCAGGTTTCTAGTACGGCTTAGAAAAAAAAATAAAGTTATAGTCTCACAAAATACATAAGATTTGATTAAAGTAAAATCATACTGGATGCAGTCTGCCACCAAGAAGTGAAGCCTCACATGGGTTTGGTTTTAATTTGTCTTATACTGGTTAAGGAGGTGTAGCATTGCACCTAAGAAAGTTGCCAAGAATAATACTCTACAACTAACATAAATTTGCCCTTTCTTACAAGTTGAAGGCAGATGACTAAGTATATAAATATAACTTTGCCACACCTTTTCTTTGTCACTAGCTTCTCTTGCTACTGTTGAGCCCTGGAAGGAAAACACAGCACATTTTGTCACTAGAACAATACTGAATAACACACTTATAAAAATATTTTCACCATCAACTCATTCTAGTCCTTCAAACTTATTGTATTATATTATGAACAAATATAAAATTCAAACATACTGCATTAAAATATAATAAGAAAAGAAATTTCTCTTCATGGAGATTTGGATTTTCCTGGTCCTATTACTATTTTCTTCTACTAACTCTAAGCATCTGGAGTCCATTAGTTACTAGCATGTCAGCCATAACCATTCTTCAACAGAGGAAGTGTCCCCTGGTTAGCAATGCTCTGGTAAAAGTCACACATAATTATTATAAACTATTACATGCATTAACCTGTTTCTACAGATATCTCTTAAACTTCAGCCTGTTCAAACATGAGAGTTTTAGTGGTTTTCCTTATACTTCTGGAAGGAATTTAAAGTACTGGTATTAATAAAACGGTTGTCACCTTGTTTTATAATCTGCACAGATGTGTCCATTGTGTAAGCATGTATCTACTCCCCCAACTATCCCACTTCCTGGATAATTCACTTGTAATTCACTTGCAAAATGATATACAGTATAGTGTGTTATTAAAAAAAAATTAAGCATACATTTTATGAATCCAAAATGTTAATCAATTAACCAGTCAAATATGTGTCAAATATTTTAAAATATTGATATGATTAGAAGATAGTAAAATTTAATTTTATGCTAATTCAAAATAAAGAATTATAGGTGTGAAAATTAAAATAGTAACACATCTACCAAAAGTTATACTATTATATTTTACTCTTATACCAGCTACCAAAAGCAGATGTGGGGGGGGGGGGGCGGCACCTAGTTCTCATTTCATTTTGTCACAAGTAGCATCGGGGGGGGGGCGGCACCTAGTTCTCATTTAATATTGTCACAAGTAGCATCATAATAAAGTTCAAAAGGTAAACTGCCATTTTCCTGCTAGCATTTTTGGAGTACAGGTAGTCCTTAGTTAACAATAGCAATCGGGACGGGAACTTCCACATGTCAAGCCCTTCCAAAGCACCTCGAGGCCCATGTGATTTGGAGAATGGCATACGCTGCCTTGGGAAGAGAGCCTAGTGCGCCCAGCTATTGTCTTGCCTTGGGGCAGGCTGGTCGTGCCTTGTCAGCAGTGGGAGGAAGATGGTGAAAGCATGTGGGTACGACAGGGGCTTTGTACTATGGCTAGCCATGGCTTAATCCCATAGGGATCGAGAGAAAACACTCCTCAGTGATGGTGGCAGTGCCGGCAGTGCCAGGGCTGAAATGGAAGCCCAGGAGTAGCAGCTGTCAGCTCATACTGCTAAAGGCCCAGGCCTCTACTTCAGTCCCACTTCTGCCAGAACAGCCAAAAGGGCAGAGATGGGAGGGAAATTGGCAGGTGGGATGAACTGAAGTGCTCCACTAGTCATAAGTGCAGACTGACTACCAAGCACCTGAATTTTGATTATGTGATTGCAGGGTCTCTGCAATGGATGTAACTTTGGAGACTGGGCCTAAGTATCATTTGTTCAGTGCAGCCATAACTTCAAAGAGTTTCTGAATGAACACTCATTAATCAAGGAACAACTGTGGTCAAATAATCAAGAGCATGAGGGTATGCAGAAAAGATGCAGGTAAGGGAGGAAGAATGTGTGGGTGCTGAGGTTGGGGAAAGTGAGCAATGGTGTGAAAGTGGTTGGGGAAAGTGAGCAATGGTGTGAAAGTGGCTGGTGTGGCACGAGTGGAAAAGGGCTGGAAAAGGGTGTGTGGGTGGGGGACACTTACCCCTTCCCTTCTGGCTTCCCCACTGACATTCTAAGTAAGTAATAGGGAGAGATACAAATGGTGACCATATGATCTCAGGTACTACAATTGGTTGTAAGTGTAAGGGCAAACCAGTTGCCAAGCACCCAGATAGCAATCATGACCACAGGAGTGCTGGGACAGCTGGAACTCTTGAGGACTGATTGTAACCAACATTTGTTCAGTGCCATTGTAACTTTGAACGGTCGCTGAATAAATTGTTGTAGGATAAGGACTACCTGTGTATCCTAGTTTTCCTCTGGGAACTTTCACTAGTAAATTCTAGGCCACATCTAATGGCTTTGATTTCCACTTGAATAATATTTATAGGTCCAGGAGCTAAAATATTTATGTTTCTTAAGACTGTTACTCATTCATGGTTGATGAAGGGACAGAAATTTTACTGAAGTGAGAAAATGGCACAGTTTCACATCCAAGGATGTGAAATAAACTTGATAGCGACTTTTTGAACACCCAGGTAAATTGTTAATTATTATATTTTTAAAAGAATGTTGATAAATAAAACAATAATTTACATTCTAGAAACTGAGCTATCACATTCTATAGCAGTGGTTCTCAACCTGTGGGTCGTGACCCCTTTGGGTCACCTCATCGCGCGCGGGGAGAGGGCGGGGCTGGGGTCGCGGCGGCAGGGCGGGGGTCGCGGCATTAGGAAGGTTGAGAACCACTGTTCTGTAGTCTGCAGTTATACCAGTCTCTCTTAGTAAATCTGAGAATCTTTTTAAAAAATTATATGGGAAAACACAATATTTTCTTCTGCTAATATAGCATGTATCAACTGCTTAAAATAAAGTACTATGAAGGCTAGTTGACAGAAGTCAATCAATCTCATGTGTAATGTTTTTTTTTCTTAGCCATCTCACTTCCTAAACCTAAGCCTAAGGAAATGAAGCAGGATATGGTAAACTAATTTGAACCAATCAGACTTCAAACAACAACTGCATAATCACCTCTTTATCCACTCAGAGGAAGTAAGATCAATGAGGCTTACTTCCAGGTAAATGGATATAGGACTGCCATTTAAAATATATTTGATAGAGGTGACAAAAATAGAAATGGCTTAGTATGGCTTTTTAGTCATTTGCTAAAATAGTTTAATTATTAAATGATGCAGGGTACTGCTTTAATCTATTGCAGTACTTCTATTCATTACGAAAAAATATCTGTGTGCAGAACACAGCTGCCTACAAAATGCATTAAGGATGAAATAGCCTCTTCAGCTATTTTTTTTAACCTTTCAAATGGCTTTGATTGAAAGCATTAGCACTTAGCTACTTTAGCTAGCATTTCTCTGCCTAGTCACTTTACAACACACATTATGTTATTTTCATAAAAGGTTTTGTTGCAAATGTTATTTTAGTAAACACATCTCAAAAAGATCATTTGTTGAAATGTTTTAATGCACTGTAATTACTAGCTTTAAAGTATCTAATAGAATTGTCCCTTCCTTCCTTCCTTCCTTCCTTCCTTCCTTCCTTCCTTCCTTCCTTCCTTCCTTCCTTCCTTCCCTTCCCTTCCCTTCCCTTCCCTTCCCTTCCCTCCTTGCAGAATTAATGTAATGCCCATAGGAAAAAAAGTGCTTACCTTTAAATCATATTTTCTATAAACAGATAAACGATGGCTGAATACATTTCTTGTAACAATCATGTACACTTCAATTCCATCAACAGTAAGCCGGTACATGCCCAAAAATTGTGGAAGTAGTGTGTTCCCATGACATTCCACTATATACTACAATGACATTTTTTAAAAAAAGGAATATTAGATGTTATTACATATTTTTCTTAAATAGATACCTAAAGTGATATCAAACCAGACAAGTAAATTACTATGAAAAATTGCATTATCAAGGAATAGTTAAAATAAAAGTTTTTGAAGTATCTACATCCTTTAATTACTGATGGCATTTGCATGATGAAGATTGCACAGAATTAAACATTCAATAAGGCTGTGACAGGTGAACATGCAAAATCTTCAATTTTATTTGAATGTGTTTGATTTCCATAAACATTTGGAATCCAGATAACCTATCAATTCTCTTCTCTACTAGTTCTCAACACAAATCTGCACCTCATGATTAAACAGTTCACTTGAAGCAGGTAGAAACTATGTACTTTCATTTCTAAAATTTCAGCATTCCCTCACAAAAAAAGAGGTCCTCCTTGGAGCCTGCTACTTGCAGATTTATGAGAGCTCTATACACACATACATATATATACATACATACACTATAGTGTGTGTGTGTGTGTGTGTGTGTGTGTGTGTGTGTGTATGTATACATATATATAAAATATACATACATACACACATACATACATATATATGTACATATATATATATATGTACACACACATATATGTACATATGTACATATGTACATACATATATACATATATACATACATATATACATATACACACACACACGTACATACATATACATATACATATATACATACATATATACATACACACACACACACACGTGTGTGTGTGTGTGACATATTTTTACATAAATAAATAAAGGGAGACTAGTATAGATCTATTTCAAGCTATTTAGCTCTCATCAGCTAGCCACACCCTTATGGGATTAGAACCTGGGCCCCTTGCCTAACAAGGCAAGTGATTAAACCTCTTGAGCCACAGGATTCTTCTCCCTATCTGTTTGTTCCAGGGACAAGGATATATATATATATATGTTTTTTTTCTCTGTTAAATCACCTGGAATACCCAAATATGGGAGAAAGCGTACTGCTTCCTTTTTCCCTTTCGGCCG
>QLTV01001474.1:1236004-1246293 GCA_003457575.1 Thermophis baileyi
TAGTTTTACTGATAAATAAATATTTATCTGATGAGAGCTAAATAGCTTGAAATAGATCTATACTAGTCTCCCTTTATTTATTTATCAGTAAATATATGTCACACATAGAAAATAATGGACTGTTGTTATAAGCAACTGCCTGGATGGCCCCTGGATTTGGGGGGGGGGGGCGAAAGGCGAAAGGAAGCAGTATTCTCCCTCCCATATTTGGGTATACCAGGTGATTCAACAGAAAAACACACACACATACACACACATACACACACGTATGTGTGTGTGTGTGTGTGTGTGTGTGTGTGTGTGTCTGTGTGTATTCTCTCTCTCCCTCCCCCCCCTCTCAAGGAAAGAGTATCAAAACCAACAAGATACCAGCTGCAAAGCATCCTATGTTGTGTCATCAACAACACAGCAGCTTTTCGACTCCTTGATACCTCATGGCATTGCTGGAGAATGGGAACATCCTGAGTTACAAGGATTATCCTGTTAACATTGGATACTCAGTAGGTATCTCAACTTTTCATACACATTTATATAAAATAAAAAATTATAGCTATACAGCAATTTTAGTGCTATGGAAATGTACTAAATATATGAACAGCTGATATTATTTGGTTCTCTGTTATTGAAGATTAGTTTTCATAAAATTTATAAAGCTAATATTTTATTTTCAGGAGAACATATTCTTAAAATGAAATTACTAAAGTACAGAAGAAAAACACCTAGTTCTGCATTAACTATAAAATGTGGATGCCTTGACGTTATAGGATTAATTTTTTAAAATAATTATCATAATAAATACAATGTATCTGAAGGCAATCCCAATTTTGAATCATTGTCTTCTTAATTCAGGATAATCACAAAATATGAATGCAAGCGTAGGGAGGAAGAAGCTTCAGGAGGTATAGAAAAAATTAAAGTATTCAAACAAAATAAAATGTTTGATGTAATACATTAAGTAAGGTTTGTCAGGTGCAAGGGAACCAGAACCATTACTTGCATTGACCAAAGCAGTTTCTTTAATGTTGATCACCTATTTACAAGAATCTCACCAGACTGACTGCACTTCCTTTGGAAATGGCAGGTAAAGGCATCAAGTCTGGCTTCTTTCATTTCTTCCCACAGAGTAATTCCATGCTGGAATGACTTTTTACTGCCCTCTCTCCTTTAGCCTGTGATTCCAACATATCTTAGGGCTCACATAAAACTACACTGCTACTTATATATTGTGGCTTTTTATTAATTTCATAAGCATGAGAATGACGCTAAATAAATTTGGCCTGATTACGTTTTCCATGGTTTGTAAATGCATTATAAACAGATCTATCTATCGGTAATAAAGTACATATACACATTTTAATTCAGTAGATTAATTTGCTCTCCTGATTATCTCATGAGTCTAAGACTAGTAGGCAAGGCCACTTAAACACCAATTCTTCCTTCTTGTAATGAATTTAGTAGCAGTGATTAAGTAGAGAATAATCCTTTCTATTATACCCAGATGAAGCTTCCATTTTGTATTCTTATGCATCAGTAAGACTCTAAGACAGTGATGGCGAACCTTTTTGTCCTCGCGTGCCAAAAGCGCGTGTGCACGCAGGACAGCACACATGCGCGTGCCCACACCAATACAATGCGCGCCACGTCCCTCTGCGCATGTGCACGTGACCCCCCACACCCCATTTTGGGTCTAGCAGGCCTCTCTGAAGCCTCCTGGGACAAAAAAAGGGACGCGGGGGGAGCCGCACCCCTCCGCGCTCCCCCCCGCCGCATGCCTACTCTGTTACAGGTGTTATGTCGGCCGTGTATGCAGCTTTATTCCTCTCTAGCATTCATCTCCATTGTTCAGTGATGCATTTCCTGCTTCTCTAGGATTTACCTCTATCTGCTCCTGTGAGGCACTTCCTGTTCCTGTTGGATATAGTTATATTCTCGATGGCTTATATAGTGTTGTAACTGCATTTTGATTAAACAACAGCGCTGCAGAGACCCGAAAATCAGCTGGCCGGCGGGAGGCGCGCGCGGGCATGCGCGGTGGAGCTCAGCTGGGCGACGGCTCACGTGCCGGCAGAGAGGCCTCCGCGTGCCACCTGTGGCATGTGTGCCATAGGTTCGCCATCACGGCTCTAAGACAACTGAACTTTATAGTTCAACGAATATAACAACTTTTAAATCAGACATTTTTCAGATTAGAATATATTTCACATTCTCAATATTCGTCCTTTTTTTCTAACCAAGGCTACACTTTGAAATATTATTAAATATTAAATTATCAACTGTGAAACTATTGTGTACTCTTTCACCAATACTTTGAACAGGAAACATAAATGAGATTTAAAACATGAACTGAGAATCAACTGAAATTGGGGCTAATTAAACTAAAGCTAAGTTGCAAGCATAGGTTAGAATACTGTTTATTTTAGTTCATCTTATCAAATATATGAATTATAATACAATCTGGCTGCCATTTCTTATTTGTAATGTGTGTGTTTTTTGTGGGGAAAATCTCATTAGCTTATTAGGGAAGCTTACGTTCTTCATTTATTCTATATTGATACAGAGCTCTCAATTTGTCATCTTTTGGTTAATTTTGATTTTTTTAGATAAGATTGCAATTATTTTACTTAGAAAACATGTAATCTATTCCATTATTTAGAAAACAGCACGTGTTACGGTACTATCAAGAGGTATGTCAAAATCTGTTTTACACTAGTGGAAGAAAAGTAAACTTGATGTGGCTGTTGAAAATGAGTAAATTTTGCCAAATTGATTACTTTAGCCAAAGTATCCCTGCTATGTTTGTTCACTGTGGACAGAGTAAAAAACATAAAGCATTCTAGTATGATTAGCTGAGTAAATATTATTAGGTGTGGTAACACCACTACAATGCTATTGTTGCTGGACAAAAAGGCTGTTTTCACAAACAGTTGTCAATATCCCAAGATATTGTTTCATAGTAGTGAAATCCATCACTATCATCTGAAATTGTACAAAAAGCCACTTGAAACTTCTTTGTAATGAAAAAGCCAGGCTTTATCTGCATTAGCTTTTAATTTATAACATCACTGTTTTTATATTATTTGTATCACTATTGATACAGTACAATAACTTATCATCTTGCCAGCCACTGTCACTGCTGATCAAATCTTTACTTTATAACAATAATTGTCTCCACTGATTTTGTTCACTTTGTTCTCTGGGATTTTGATCACTTCAATAAATTCCAATTTAATTGTGGGCAGAGTATCCAGCATATAGTTTTGTCAAAAGAAATGAATTTTTCATTTGGATTTGAAATTTTAAGTATATTCTAGAATTTTGCAAGTTCCTACAGAATGAATAAAAATCAAATTATATAAAACTGAAATGCATATCTGAATTTTTATTCCTACAGTATAAAACCCTGACCTATAATGCTTCATGTGAGAATAACACTTAAAAAATAGAACTGGTTCAGATTCTGTCAGTTTTAGAAGAGAATTCTACAGCAAGGGCCTGGAGCAGTTCTTTCACATTCATATTAATCACTGGTATAGTTTAATTAGACCATTTTCTAATTAGCTTTGAGAAAACTTTTTCACAAAACTTTTAGACTATCAACTATGAAGATGTTTAAAGGTGCTATTATTCAGAAGTTGTAGAAATCTGAATCATTTTGGTTCTGTCATAGGATAAATTAAAATAAATGCAATTTCATTATCTAGATCAGGGGTATCAAACTCGATTTCATCAGGGTTGTGTTTGACCTCGGGGGGCCGGATGGGCAGGGCCAGGGTGGGCGTGGCCATCTTGACGTCACTCATGTCAGGGGCACCTGTGGTGGCTCGGGTGGAGCTGGGGGGATCCTCCTGCAGCCCTCTGCCAGTGAAAACAGAGCTTGGGAGGGGCATACAGTACACAGCCCTCCCGAGCTCTGTTTTTGGTGACAGAGGCACCGCGAGCCAGTCCTTCGCTGTTTCCAGGGCAGCCCCCGCGGGCCGGATCTAAGCACCCCATGGGTGGGCCAGATCCAGCCCACGGGCCTTGAATTTGACACCCCTGATCTAGACCAGGAGTCCCCAACCCCCGGGTCCACTACAGGACTGTGGCCTGTTTGAAACCAGGCTGCAGGAGAAATTGGGCAAGAGTGTATGCATGAAGCTCCAATTGCACGAGCAGAAGGCGTTTCCGCGAATGGAGCTTCATGCGCGAACACAAGCATCCTCTGCTCAAGTGCCCTGTTCGCGCAAGTGGAGCTTTGCGCAAGAGCGCAAATACCCTCCGCTCGTGTGTAAAGTTCCACTTGTGCATTTGGAAGGTGCATGCATGCCACTCACACAAATGAAGCTATGTATGCATGCTTGCTGTCACTCACACACACCCTGCACCAGGCCAGGCCGCCAAGCTGAAAAGATTGGGACCGCTGATCTAGACAGTGGTGGCCATCCCTTTTGTCATCTGAGATGGCATCAGACTTATGATGTGCAAAATTGGCTGTTTTAGGAAAATCCAAGCCTGATGTGATACAAAGAGGAAATTTTTTAAATTTCTTTTTTCATCCTTATTTAGAAACATATATCCTTCACAATCATGGCTAATATGGCTCTTCTGCATTACTTCTTTTTGGATATGCATATAGATAGTCACTGACTTACAACTGGTCGCTTAAAACCATTTGAATTTGCCATAGACTTAAAAAAGCTTCCTGAAACCATTCTCAAAGCCCCCCCTCCCAAATTACATAAGCACATTTTGACACTTGGCAACCAGCTTGCATTTATGACAGGTTGCAGCATTAACCACAATTTGAATTTTTTCTTTTTTGCTGATTTCTAATGCACTAAATATAGTCAGCTAAAATGCAGAGATCTGTAAATTTAATTTCCAGTACAGGGTTTGAACTCAATACTGGAAATGCTGGAAACATGCTGACTATCTGCATGTGAAAAGTCCTGATGAAGGATGAAATACAGCAGGGGTGTCAAACTCGATTTCATTAAGGGCCGCATCAGGGCCTTGTTTTTGACCTTGGGGGGCTGGGTAGGCATGGTCGGGGTGGATGTGGCAAGCTCGACGTCACTCATCCGCCCAGCCCCACCACAGGTGCCCCCGACATCAGTGACATCGAGCTGGCCATGCCATGGCCCAGGGTTGGGGACCCCTGGTGTAGATGAGGGGTATCAAATTCAAGGCCCGCAGGCTGGATCCTGCCCACCGGGTGCTTAGATTTGGTCCACGGGGCTGTCCTGGAAACAGCGAAGGACCAGCCCGCAGTGCCTCTGCCAGCAAAAATGGAGCTAGGGAGGGTTAGCTCCATTTTTACTGGCAGAGGGCTGCAGGAGGCCATTGTGGCCAAAAATGGAGCCCAGGAGGGTCATGCGTGGCCCTCCTGAGTTCCATTTTCACTGGTAGAGGCACCGCGGGCCAGTCCTTTGCTGTTTCCAGGGCAGCCCTGCGGGCCACATCTAAGCACCCCGTGGGCCGGATGCGACCCGTGGGCTTTCAGTTTGACACCCCTGAAATACAGTGTCACCTGATGTTCAATGTATCTTCTCCTAAGCCTAATCCCATTTGCAAGGTTTGGAATGCACCTTACATCCTCACCCAGCCTGCCCAAAGTCAATATGTGAAGATTTTATTCTAGGGTCTGATCAGATAATTGTCAAGATAATTTTTCTTCCTTCCAAACCTTTCATCATTGTTCTAACAACAGAAGAATGTATAGATTTCAATTTTAATGGGGTAATTTTGACAAATGCTTGCTAAGAAACACTCAGGATATCTTTTCAACTACTATACAAGAAGCCAACATAAGTAAATAAATGCATAACAATTATTCAGCATAGATTCATTTTAATACAGAATAAGATTAAAAATTTAACAAAACTTCTAGAGATTTCTTAAAGGATTTTTTTTTAAACCATGGGTATTACAATATACAACAAATGACAAATTCAAGAAAAATAAATTGGCAATAAATCTAAGTTGTAATGCCCATTTCCCAAGGCATTATACAAACATTTAATCAATGAAATGTAATTACAACTATCTCATTCTCAAAGCAAATAATGAATTACCTGGTGATATTTCTTCAGTATATTGTGCATTTCTGCTACATCTTCACTTGTTATAGTTTTGATGACATATCTTTTGTCATAAGAGCTGTGGAATCGGGCACCACTCCGAGCTGCAGAATCATTAGCAAGTGGACAACTTCTTGTCAGAGAATTCTGTCATATTAATTAAAGATGGTATCAGAACTAGAAATTAATGTAATTAATCGATAAAATGTCTAACTGGACTTGCTATTCTCAAATATTACTTGGATTATATCAGAAACATCTTGCAAAAAGATCAGAGTTGAAAATCAATTAATAGTGTTGTGACATTTGTAAATATATTTATGACGCTTCTAAAGAAAACAGGGTAATTAAACAGTACAAAAACCAGAAATAAAACATTTCATTAACTGTAACTTGAGGGTATACTGCTGCTGAGAAAGAATTTTTTCAGCAGAAAAGAGCTTAGAGAGGGAAGGAAAGTTTCCAAAAGCATAAAATTTCCAATATCTGTCTCATATTTTGATACTTCTGCAGGTTCATTTTGATACTTTGAAGAGGAATATCTTGGAGCCAATCTACTTTGACCATGTAATAAAGGATTGCACACTGAAACAAATGGTTCAAGAGTGAATATATTGGTGAGTATAATGTGCTCAAAATATACCATTCATTTTAGTACAAATTTAATTTAAATTGACCGTGCTTTGTCTTGATCTTCATGCTTAAAAGTTAGGAGAAGAGAAGCAGTTTGTATTTGTAATTGGAACTAAAATCAAACTTTATTTTCTGAATTGTTTTTCAATTTCACACCACATATACAATTTAAAAGAAATAATTAATACCTATGTGAGAAAAAAAGAGGAATACACATGAAACATGCTAGCCTGCCATCCAGCCTATAAACTGCTAACAATAATTAGAAGCCTATCCCTCTTCATACATACAATACAAGCTGAAATTTAACATTTATTCTTCTGTAAACAGAAAAAGCAGTTGATAGATGAGCAAATGCATAGGCTTTCTGTAAGACAAAGGTTTCCATATAAATATAATATCGTTCTAGGCACTTAAATTGCTTGATTAAAGTGCCCCTGAAATTGTGCTTATCTCAGTTCTCATCTTAGTGTATTCTGAAAATTACTATGAAATTAGAGCAAACTGCATTAAGATATCCATCCATCCATCCATCCATCCATCCATCCATCCATCCATCATCGATCTCCAAGATACAATGCCATTTTGAAGGAATAAGGGTGCACAAAAAGCTTTCTTGCATTACAATATGGATCCAAGAATGTCAGTTCAGGTTTCTGAGCAGAATATAAAATGCAGGTCATTTCATTAAAGCTGATATCTTCATTAAAGGTTATGTTAGCTTTATTTTGGGTAAATATTCAAAATGGCTTAGCTGAATAAAGCTACAGAAATATATCATAGAAAATGAACTGTAAAAAAAATTCTTTAGAAACACATGTATAATATATTCTCCACATTAGCAGAATCTTAAATAGAAGAACCATTCAGTAGAAACTCTATAGCAGAATAGAAATTTAGGTAATCTTTTTAAGGTGGAGAGCATATTTGGGATTTTAATAACATGTCACAAAAATTCTCACAAAATTCCAATGAGTTCTTCACTCTCTAAAACTTATAAAGTGTTCTCTTCTATTCCAAAGTAATTCTATCTTTTATTCTAGGGATATGGCCATAATTTCAAACAATTCTGAACCCTGGCCATTCACTAATTTTATTTTCTAAAAATGCTCATGGATTTATGTACAGCCCAAAGTTAGTCTTGTAAATAAAAATGACGTAACTTGCTTTGCAGCTTGTCCACTCCTTCCATTTCTTTTAAAAAAAAACCCCAAAAAACTAAACCACAAATGATATCTGATAGGAAGGTAAGTCCTATGGTTGCCAAGGCAGTATTTGTATCAGATCTTATGGGAACTATGTTGTTTGGTAAATATTACTGATCTAAAACCCAAAATAACTTGGCTTCTATCGCATCTATTGCCATATCAACCTTTTCGAACATTAAGATAATATTCCAGTTTCCAATCACTTTCAACAGCAGAGGCAAAATAACTTGGCTTTGGGTTTTTTGTTAAAGCCATTTAATTCCTTCTTGGAGTTATAAAGGTATTAAACAATGTCCTATACAACCTCTGGGCTCTAAGTTCTGATGTTTTTGTGTTCTAATTTTTGGATTTAATGCAGCTTTTAAAAAATATTGTACTCCAATTTTTATATAAACTGATCTGGACTTTTAAAATGTGGAATTATTCTACATTTCATTCCACATTTAAAATGTGGAATTATTCTACATTTCTACAACATTTTTATATAAAATAACTTCCCAAAGCTCACTTCAGCTTTTGTTGATCTATACTGGAACTGAAGAAGATGAACAGATTTGTGGCACCACTCTTTTAAAGCAGAGATGGGGCGCTTATCCAATTCCATGATCTGGCTCAGAAGGCCAGAATATCTCAGAAAGAAGTTTTGGGAAGATTTTCTCTCCTTGAGGCAGCAGTTCTTCCATGTACTGTATAGAAGGAAGCAGCTGCTTTCTTGTTTCCTCTGGCTATTATACAGGGAAGCAGTTTTCTTTTACCCCTTTCCTCATTTAGTATGGAAAACAGAACTGAGATGAGGATTGGCTTTCAGGAAGAAAGATTTTTTGTAGATTAGGAAAATCCAGCTGTATCCAAAATTGCATTCTTGATAACATTTCAATTTTCTACGTCTTTAAAAAAAAACAAAAAACAAACAAAACAAAAAAAAAACACAGAAAACCATTTTTTTGTCTAAAAGTCCATATTTCTGCCCTCAAAATAGCAGAAGTACTAAACAACATCAGCAAGAGCATATATCATTAAATCATGCTCATCAAAATGTGATTATATCAACATTAACCATTACCTTAATGCAATGGTCCCCAACCTTTCCAGCTCGGCATCCAGGCACGACCTGGCATGCACACAGCTCCATTTTTGCATGTGGAGCTTTGCACACAAGTGGGAGGTGCTTTTGCTTGCGAAACTCCATTCGTGTGAGCGGCAGATACTTGTGCTTGCACGCGAGCTCAACTCACTTGAGCGGAGGGTGCTTGTGCTCACACACAAAGCTCTACTTGTGTGGAGGACGCTCACGTGTGTAGCTCCATTCATGCAAATGGAGCTTCGCACACGAGTGCAAGCTCCCTCCGCTCGCACAAGTGAAGCTTCACACACATGCACATACTTGCCCACCAGGGGTGAAATCCTCTGAAGTCTGCTATCGGTTCGCTTTGTGCGTGCTTTGTGCGCGCATGTGCGCTGCAGGCACTACCATGCAGCGCTGAAAAAGGAGCATTTTGAAGCCATCAGAGTCTGCAAAGGTAAGTAGAACAGCGAGGGGGGGATCAGCTGTGCCGCGCAATTTAGATAAGCTAGAAAGCAGGAAATCCTGCTTTCTAGCTAATCTAGATCGCACGGCATAGCTGATCGTTGGTTACTACCGGTTCGGGCGAACTGGTCCGAACCAGTAGCATTTCACCTCTGTTGCCCACCACTTGTGCAAGTGGAGATTTGCGCGCGCAGTGGCTTGCCCATTTCTCCCAGGCCCAGTTTCAAACAGGCCGCAGCCTGGGGGTTGGGGACCCCTGCTCTAATTAAATGGTATCTGTGGCACAGAGAAATCACTTTGAGTAAAACAATAATATTTAATATTTGAGGTGATTATCCTGCCAAATAATTGAATTAAGCAGTATTTTATCTTGAGAATTCCAATCAGTTTTTAATCAGAAGTTTATTATTTTTGCTAGTATCTTAACTTTTGTAATCTATCTTTAAAGCAGTAAGTTCTTTTGTCTCCAATTAATCTATTCAAAAATTTATTGTCTGGATTGCTGGTATCTTTTTACATTAATATGCTCCATTTTATTCAGTATAGAATTACTGTTCAATCATGGTCTTTCAGATCTGCTTTCTTCCACCTGCATATTATTGGCTGGTTTGCTGGAAGTTGCTGTCAGATCCATGTGACAATCTCCACATTGGAGAAATACTATTTTAGTTAACACATAAATAGACACACATGATTTAAAGTCCATCTATCAATAAACATTTGCTACCCCAGCTGTCAAAAGGAGTCATTCAGAGGTTCCCTTCACCTTGTGAGGGAACATTTCATTAAACAGGAAAAAACATTCTGCATTAAGCAATTTCAAACTGAAAGATAAAATGTGTGCAAAGTTTTATATATATA
>QLTV01001474.1:1260841-1276757 GCA_003457575.1 Thermophis baileyi
GAAGGAAGGAAGGAAGGAAGGAAGGAAGGAAGGAAGGAAGGAAAAGAAAGTGTAAATAATCACATTTTAGTTACATACCAAAAGTTCATTTCTAATGTATTTGAGAATACTCTGAAATTTACTTCGAAATTCTACATTTTAATCATACCACTTCCACAATTGAGAGGGACACAATGCCTGCAAATTATAGATGCTTGAGCCCAACACATTGCACAGCAGACCTGGCTTCTTACTTATGACTTGTTATATGCACTACTTACCTATGACTTGTTATATGCACTTCTCATTAGAACCATAAGGGCTTAGTAAAATACAGAAAGGAAATTTAGAAAACAAACACACCCATTAAATAATCTTAGATGTCTCACAATTACCAGCTGAGTTTACACCTGGAAATTTGCAGAGATTTACCTTTCATTCCACCTACCTTTCTCGCAGCAAAGAGTACCTAATCAGACATCTCCCAAATATCAAGACTTATTTAACATGATAACCAGCTTACCTGAAAGTCCTGATCATCAATTCCAAACCTCTCTCGCAAATTACGAAAAACCATTGGACAATATTCTTTGAATTTGAAATGGCTTGGCATGTTTTCTCTGAAAAAGAGATTTGATACTCAGTAAGGAATTGTATATAGAGGTAGTCCTTAACTTGCAACTATTTGTTTATCGGCCATTTGAAGTTATGATGGTGCTGAAATAATGATTTACAATCAGTTCTCGCACTTCTGACTGTCACAGCATTCCTGGGGTCACATAATCAAAATCCTGATCCTGCCAATTGGCATGTATTTAGGATGGTTGCAGTGTCTCAGGGACACATGGTTACCAATTCCAACTTTTCCAGCTGGCTTCCAACAAACTCAATGGGAGAAACTCATTTGCTTAATGATTGTAGCAAAAAAGTTGGCAAAATTAGGCAGGACTCAGTTGATGACTGCATTATTTAACGATGAAAGCCCTATTCATCTGTGTGTACCCCTAATCAAATCAATGTTTATTTTTTAAACACCAGTCTCCAAAGCATGGCTTGATTCGTTTGTTGAAAACTAATTTAAAGTTAACAATATTTCATACCATTCTTTTAGAAGGTCACATGACACAATTCAATAATCAACTAATCCTCCCTGCCCTCCCAAAAAGTGTATTCTGCCAAGTGATCCCTTTCCACAGAGCCTTTAAGAATATACAGCTCCAGGCAACGGTCATCTGTCTGACCCCTAAACCTGCCTAATTAAATTTTGAATCCTTAGATTCTCTTGTGTACAAAGGTTCCTCTAAGGCAGGGTCCCCAACCCCCAGGCCACGGTCCACTACCAGGCCTCTCTCCCCCTGCACTGCCAAACCGGAAATGTTTGGGATTGTTGCTCTAAGGCAGAGGTCTTCAAACTTGGCAACTTTAAGACTTGTGGACTTCAACTCCCAGAATTCTAAACAAGTGAGGATAAAATTCTCTATGTGCACCCAAGAGGCATTGGTCTGAATGTGTGTTTTAAAAGGAAGAATGTAAATGTTAAAAAACAAAATTTCAACTTGATTGGAAGAAAGCAGAGACCAGAGCAATGGTTTCAAGTAAGACACACACTTAAGTTGCAAAGCTATGCTGACTTAAAGTCATAATACACCCCTGGGTCTCCCTCCTGCATTACTTGCAAAATAAAGTTGACTCAGTAGCTATTTAGTTCCACCTCTGATATAGCCCAATATTCTTAAAGAAAAAGGATGTAAAATTGTGATAGATAATCAAAGAAGGGCTGGTCTTTTGATGGTGCAAACCAGCCAGCAATATTCCAAGTTAACAAGGAAATTGCATCATCACTCAAGAACAGTCAAATGGCTTGATTTTTATTTTGGCAGGCCAATGACCTGAGATTGTTGTGTTGAACTGAAGAACCAGTGGGAAACAACCAGGCTTCCTCTAAACATTGGCTTATCTCATGCAAATTCTGTAACTATTCCAGGGAATCTTGCTCCCAGAAAATTAAATTAATAGAGTCCAATAGATTTTATGTTGTAGGGTCTTCAGCAATACTGGGTGGATGATTGGTAGTTCTTGCTGTATTCTGCTCTGTACAATTGAATCGGCAAGAGAATAGAATAGAATAGAACAGAACAGAACAGAACAGAACAGAACAGAACAGAACAGAACAGAACAGAACAGAACAGAATTCTTTATTGGCCAAGTGTGATTGGACACACAAGGAATTTGTCTTTGGTACATATGCTCTCAGGGTACATAAAAAGACAAGATACATTCGTCAAGAATCACGAGGTACAACACTTAATGATTGTCATAGTGTACAAATAAGCAATCAGGAAACAATCAATATTAATATAAATCGTAAGGATATAGAGGTCTGCCTCTAGCCCCTTGCTTGTTACTTATAGACACAATTGCATGTCTTGGTGTGTTTGAGAACTCCTCCTCAGCTAAAATGGAGCCCTGGGTCAGCCCAAGAATCCCTACTGGTTCATAAGGATCTGTGGAACTATGGATTGGGGGATAATATCCAGCCATTCCCTTCTCCACTGAGGGGAGACAATAGCCACAGTTAGAGAAACAAGGCCTATCAAAGGTTTAGCTGTGACCATGGTATCCAATAGACCAGTGGTCACCAACCAGTGGTCTGTGGACCACTGGTGGTCCACGAGAAAAATTTTTGTGGTCCACAGAAAAATTATTTGCATTTTTTATATTGCACTAAATACTATTTATCTTTTTCAAAAATTCATATTAGTGGTCCGTGGGATTTAAAATTATGAATTTAGTGGTCCCTGCGGTCCGAAAGGTTGGTAACCCCTGAAATAGACTGCTTTCCTCATTTTTTCTAACTTGTGTAGTATATTATCTTGTTGGTCTCTTGCTAAGGAGCCAAAAGTATTGATAAGGCCAGCTTCAGTTATATCTGGAGAGTGGTTCATTTAGTAAATCTGACTCCCACGGTCTTGCTTTTTCAAATCTGAGGGTGGTACAGTGGCTGCCTTGGAGGCATCCGGGATCTGACTTGAGATGATTGTTTGATATAGGTGACACAGAATTGAATAGAGATTAATCTTTTTGTCACAAAAGACTCCATGGATGAGATTTGAATGTGCTTTCATCTTAAATAACATCAGTGGAATGGTAGATTGTTTGAAACATAGAAGAATCCACTTATGGTTTAAGACACTTGGGAGTTATTCAACAGCACACAGATCTATCTGGCTGTTTTGGCTATGAAGAAGTTGGCCTAGAGAAATTACTGTTGCTCTCCTAGAATTCCAGGTCTGCTATTTTAGCTATTCAAAAAAATATATATGCTGAGAATGATTTCACATGTCCGCTATAAACAGTTTGTACTAGAAATATTCTTCTGTTGCAGCTGGGGAGCTTCAACATGTGTGAAGCCCATCCTCTTCATTTTGTCAAGTTTTACAGTGATATTAGAGTAAACATTTGGATACTGTGACATTTTCTCAGATTATTTTACGTTTAATTGCTTGTTCTTTAACAGCACACATGCCTTGGATAACAAGGTTAGATGGACCAATTGTATCAGCTTGATAGGCATGAAAAGTCCAGTTTCATACTTTTGAATATAAGCCTCGACATTATATTTCAGCATCTTCTGTCTATGTTTTATAGCTGAGAGATGCTCGAATATTAAGATCACAATTTGAGTTGTGAATAGGTATTGGGTTTGCCATGAACTCTACCGAATTTTCTCAGGGAGCCTTATTTGGGTTTTTATTTTTAAGCTTGTTTTATTTCCCCTGAGACGAGTCACAATGAGAGTCCATGAGGGAGTCCTGATTCCCATTTAGTTCTTCCCTAACAGATAAGGAATGCTCTGACAGCTGTTGTTTTTCTATTTCTGTTTGAAGATCCCATTCTAAGGCATCAGATTTGTTTGAAATAAAAGGAACATTTGTTTACTTAAAAGATCCTTTTCTTGCAAAATGTTCTTCTATCTGTGGTTGTTTGGCTGATTTCTGTAAAGGGAGAGAGCTGGGCTCTCATATCATTTCTTTTTCCCATATCATTCAAGTCCACAATAAGTCCTTTATCTGTGCCTTTGCCTTCACATTCATCTCATCCAAACAGTGTAACTTGAATTAAAGAGAAAGTCCCGTTAAAAATTGCTAAAACTAATAATACGGTTAAACGGGAAGGGGCTATAAGAAAACATGTTACTGGGCTAACTCTGCCCCCCCATCCCAATTATGGTTGTAAGTTGAAGGCTATCTATAGTGATTAACATATAGCCATATTCTTTCATATCTTTCAGATCAAGGATACACCCAAACACAATTGTAATTATTATTACTTAGAAGCTTGCAAAATTGCTGTATCCCAAAGACCTTTGCACTACAATTCCAAATGTCACATTTTGCTCAATTTGATGCCAATTTTCAGCCAGGCAAAGATGGACTTAAAACTATTCTCAGAGATCTGTACAAGGGAGTCTCAGGTGATACGGAGACATTACTGGAAGAATTGGAATAAATCGTTATGCAGGTGGAGATCTCTTCTTTACAAGAGTTAATACAGTTAGACAGCGTTGGTCTTACCTGACACGCTCCTTCTCTGTGTGCTACGGGAGAATCCAAGGATGGGTCAACACTTGCCTTTCTGCCCAGAGACTGAGTTGACGAAGTTTAGCCATGCCTCCTCTTCTTGTCTGAGCCCAGTTTTTGACAAAGGCGTAGCCCTGTACTAGAGCTAGTTCCGGTGACTATGTTGGCCACACCTGGACTCTGGACCAGACGGTCGCCAGGGTGGGTTTGGATTCTCCCGTAGCACACAGAGAAGGAGCGTGTCAGGTAAACCAATGCCCCTTCTCCAGTGTGCTGACGGGAGAATCAAAGGATGGGACATACCAAAGCCGGCAGTCCTAAGGGTGGGAAGCAGTCTGGTCCAGGGTCCCCAAGGCTATATGAACCTTTTGGAGAACTCTCCTTCTGAAAGCCGCCTCTGCTGAGGTGAAGGAGTCCAGCTTGTAGTGCTTGATAAAGGGCGATGGAGAGGACCATGTCGCCATCCTACAGATCTCCTCAATCGAGGCCTGTGTACCCCGTGCGACCGTCGTGGCTGCAGTCATGGTCGAATGGGCTGTTACTCGCCCGGGTAGTGGAATGGCCCGAGACTCGTAGACCTTGGTGATACACGCCCTTATCCAGCAACCTATGGTTGATGGAATCACCTTATTGCCCATGGAAGATGGCTGAAATGACACGAACAGGGATTCAGTTCTTCGAATAGAGGCTGTCCTCTTTATATATCTGCAGAGGGCCCTCCTGACGTCCAAGGTGTGCCATTTCTTCTCCTGGGCGTGATTTGGCCCCGGGCAAAAGTCCAGCAATATGATTTCCTGGGCCCTATGGAACCAGGAATTCCCCTTGGGAAGAAAGGAGGGGTCCAGCCGCAGAACCACCCTGTCCGAGTGAAAGAGAGCCGCCAGTTCAGAGATCCTCCTGGCCAATATGATGGCCTCTAGGAAGGCGACCTTGAATGGTAAGAGTCGAAGACTGGCTGTCCTCAACAGCTCGAAGGACGCAGAGGTGAGGGCTTGCAGCACCAGGGGGAGGTCCCAGGTGGGGTACCTATGAACCACAGGAGGTTTCAGGTTTGCTGCACCTCTGAGAAAACTGTGCACGATTGGGTGTTGTGTGAGGGACTCCAGATCTCCGCATGCTAACACCATGGACTGAGCAGCCACCTGTCTGCGAATGGTGTTAGGGGACAATCCTTTGTCCAGCCCTTCCTGTAAAAAATCTAGGATCTGTGGGACTGATACTGCGGTAGGTTCGATGTGACTCTTGGAGCACCATTGACAAAATGCTGTCCAGGTCGCATTATAGATCCTGTTAGTTAATGGCCGTCTGGATGCCTGAATCGTCTGTATCACCTTCATGGAGAATTTGTCCCTCCTCAGGATACACCTCTCAAATGCCAGATGGTCAACTGGAGCCATTGTGGCTCCGGATGGACCAAGACTCCCTGGCTGAGAGAAATCCTGTCCTGGGGAAACCTCCAGGGTCGGGATACTGAGAGGCTGACCAGGTCTGCATACCAAGGGCGTCTGGGCCAGTGAGAAGCGAGAAGGAGGACCTCTGCCCTTTCCACCAACACCTTCCCGATCACCCCCGGAATGAGGGGAAGAGGAGGGAAGGCATACAGGAGCCCTCGGGGCCAAGGGCAGTGGAGAGCGTTGACCCCTTCCGCTCCTGGTGTTGCGAACCTGGAGAAGAACCTGGGCAATTGGGCGTTCCTCAGGGTGGCGAACAGGTCCAAGATTGGCTGGCCGAACCTCTCGAACAGCTCTCTGAATAGATCCGGGTGCAGCTGCCACTCGGAGTGATCTATAGTGGTCCTGCTGAGCCAGTCCACCTGCATATTCGCTGTCCCCGAGATATGCTCCACCCGGATGGAGAGAATATGCCTCTCCGCCCAGAGTCCCAATTATTCTGCTTCGTGCATGAGGGACCTGGACCGCGTGCCCCCCTGGTGGTTGATGTGATGCCACATTGTCCGTTAGAAGCGGAATGTGATGGCCAGTGATGGCATTCTGGAAGTGCCGGAGGGCCAAGTGCGCTGCCCTGAGCTCCAGCCAGTTTATGTTGTTCCTCAGATCCGCCTGAGTCCACCATCCCTGCGCCATCTGGGACTGGAGGTGGGTGCCCCAGCCAAAGAGGCTGGCATATGAGGTTATAACCAAATGGCTGGGCTCCTTGAATACACACCCCTTGGACATGGCTCGGGACCTCCACCATTGGAGGGACCGAAGTACCTTTGGTGGTATCTGAACCCTGGTGTTGGAATTGCTGCTGCCGGACCTTTGGTATGGCAGAAGAAACCACTGCAAGGTCCTGGCGTGCAGACGTGCCCAAAGGACGATCGAAATACAGGAAATCATCTTTTCCAGAAGCTGCGAGAGGAGAGACAAAGGTACGGATCGTTCCGTCCGAATCCGTCTCGCTAAGGCCTCTATACTGGCCTGACGATCCTGTGAGAGGAAAACCTCGCACAACCTGGTGTCTATCACTGCGCTGAGATGTAACAGGTGAGTGGTGGGAACCAGGTGACTCTTCTCGGGGTTGACTGAAAACCTGTGGTCCTGAAGAATCCGGATTGTAGTCTGGAGATCCTCCCTCGCCTGAGGAAGAGATGATGACTGTATCAGGATGTTGTCGAGATAGCACTGTACACGCACGGGGATTGCCCTGAGGTATGCTGCCAGTGCTGCCAACAACTTTGTAAAGGTCCTCGGTGCCGAGGCCAGCCCGAATGGCAGGGCCCTGTATTGGAAGTGACATCCTGCATAATAAAATCTCAGGAACCTTCGGTAGAAGGGATGGATAGGCATGTGTAGGTAAGCCTCGTCAGGCCCACAGACGTTAATAGATCGCCCTCTTGGATGCCTCCCAGGATGGACTGTAGGGAGTGCATCTTGAACCATTTGTATACTAGGTGGAGGTTCAATATCTTGAGATCCAGAATTGCTCTCCACCCCACCCCCCTGAGCTCTTTTGGACTAGGAATAGGATGGAATAGAATCCTAGTCCCTGTTGGTCCTCTGGAACCGGCTCGATAGCATGGATGTCCAACAAGTGTTGGATAGCCATTTCTATGAGGCCTCTCCTCATGATGTTCTGGGAGACAGGGCAACGAATGAAGTGCCTCAGGGATGTGGAGAGGAATTCGAGAGCGAGGCTGAGCCTCACTGTCTGTAGGACCCAAGCATCCAATGTTGTTTCCCCCCATTGGGTCACAAATAGATTTAGTCGACCGCCGATGGGAGGGTTGGAGTGACAGTCATTTAGATCGACGAAAGGGCCGTTTGACCCACAAAATGGCCGCTTGGCCTGAAATTGCTGTCGGCCTCTGTCACAAAAACCGGGCCTGTCCTGGCGGTCGGTTCTTTGAAAAAAGGACCGCTGATGTTGAGGTGCGTCAAAGGTGGTCTCTGCAGAGTGGAAGGACTATCTGCGAAAATAAGGCGAGGGCCAGCGGTCCGCTTGCCTGTGCATGGAAGGTAGAACCTTCCTCCTCTCCTTGTTTTCTACGAGGATGGGGTCCAGCACCTCTCCAAAGAAGTTGCTACCCTTAAAGGGAGCAGAAACTAACCTCCATTTGGAACGCATGTTGGCTTGCCAGTGGCAGAGCCACAGTAGGTAGCGCGATGTTATGGAAGAGGCCATAGCCCTGGAGGCGAACTTAGCCGCATTAAGAGTTGCATCGGCTGAAAACTCCGTGGCTGCCACCAGCTTGTTTATGTCCTGGTGGAGCTGGACCTCCTCGGTTGGGATGATCTCTTGCAACTGGCGAAGCCAAATCAAGGAGGTCCTATTGAAGAACGATGCGGCCATCGCAGCTCTGATCGCCCAGGCCACCGCCTGGTGAGTTTTGCGGAAAGACATCTCCACCTTCTTATCTTCCGCCTTCAGGCCCTCCGCTATGTCGGCGGGTAAAATGGCGGGGGAAGCTAGGGTCACTACTGGGCCATCCACTGATGGTAGTTGGAGCAGCTCCGTGAAGTCAGGACCCATGTTATACAGTCTCTTGTCAGTCCCACTTGGAGTGGGAAGAGATCCAGGGTGAGTCCATTGTCTCTGGACAATATCTAAGAACAGCTTGGGAGATGGGATCACCTCCTGTTCTGCAGTAGGTTCCGAGAACAATCTCTCACTGGGGTCCTGTAGGCCCAAAGATGCTTCTGCTGAATTTGCCTCCCCCCCATACAGGCCGTGTTTTGGGCCTTGTAAAGGAGGGATTTAAATAAGGCGGGGCAAAAAAGCCCCCTGAAAGCAGGAGGCTCTGCAGCAGACCTTCATCCTCTGATAGCGCCAGATCCCCTTGATCTTCATCCCCCATGAGTGAATCCTCACTGCGTATGGAGGGATGCGGGGAAGGAGACCCCTGGCATGTTGTCAGATGTGTTGGCATCTGAGACTGCAGGGGCAGCTGTAGAGAGGAATCGGCAACAAATAAGGTTGGCATCTCTGCTGTAGTCCTGCTGCTATACCCTGCAATATGGCCTCTGAAATAAGGCTTATTTCCTGGGATAGTTTGGGCCCCTGATCCTTCCTTGGGCGGAGCCCCGCTGCAGTGGGAGTGAACATGGCCTCAGGTGCAGAGCCTCTCTCAGCAGCAGTTGATTCCAATCCTGCTGTTGCTAGGCAGGAAAAGGTAGCAAAAACTTCCTCATAGCTGCCTGAAGGAAAGATCTGCAGCTCTCTGGCACCATCTGGTGACCAGGCTTGCTGCCTTGTATCCCTTGCCTGAAGCAACCATTCAGGCTGCAGAGAGCAAGAAATGACAGGTGCCTCAAGAGAGGAGATTGGCTGTTTATCTCCCTCTGCCTGTCTTTGGGCTTTGGAGAATTGTTTCTCCAGTGCCTTTTGGCACCTTCTGACGTCTTTGTCCTCGGCTCTGGAGGTCTTTTTGGAGCAGAGGGTTTTTGCCCTGATCTTATCAGCTGCTCCCGCTAGCCGACTGTTTTTCGTCTGATGTGGAGCATTTCTCCGCTGGCGGTTGGCGTATGGGCAAGCGTTCAGCGGTTGCTTTATTCCCTGTCAAAGGGATTTCCGCCATTTTGTGACAGATCAGCCCGTGGCTGGCAGGGCAACTGTCACGCTTCCCCGGGGATTATCTGCAGAGTATGCCCTGGTCTCAGCCGGGTAGTGATTCCAAGGCAGCCCTCAGAAGTCACAGGGAGCTAGAGTGGTGGCGGCCGCACCGGAGGAGGCCAGCACACTCACCGCAGCTAAGAAGCCCGAAAGGCACGAAAATGGCAATGCCGATGCCTCGGGAATTCAAAGAAGCCGCAATCCCAGAGTATGCCCCGAATTATCAGGGATTGACTCCGAAGCTGCTCTTTTGCCAAATGGAAGTCCAGGGTGGTGGCGGTCGTGCCAGACAGACCGGGGAGACCAGTGCACTCACTGGCGGCTAAACACCTCTCGGGTGAAGTCTGAAGCGCTCTCCGCAGAGTATACCCCGAATAATCGGGTATTGACTCCAAGCCACACACGAGCAGGGACAGTTCAGGGCGGTGGCGGTCGTGCTGGTCAGACCAGGGGGACCAGCGCATTCACTCGTGGCTAGATGTCCGGAGGTGCGATTTCAGTGAGAAGCCGGAATATGAGCTCTGCGTGGCGGCTAAGCCGCCTCTCTGTCCTGTCTTATTTCCCCTTTTGAAATTGTCTTCCAGTATCTATCTGTGATGGGAGAATCCAAGACGGGTAAACTATCTGACCAAACTGATAACAGAGCAAAGTTTTTCACATCTCTCTAGGGCAAGACTGAGTTGAAAAACTGGGCTCAGACAAGCAGAGGAGGCGTGGCTAAACTTTGTCAACTCAGTCTCTGGGCAGATAAGCAAGTGTCAACCCATCCTTGGATTCTCCCGTCAGCACACTGGAGAATTTCAAAACTTTAAGGGCACAAAGAACTGGATTACAGAATACTCAGAATGATTCACAATCAAGTTATCTGCTTCAAAGAGGTCCAGTGCTCACACTGTAGTATGTTCCAAAACATTTATTTGGAATTATTCTTGAAGTGTGCATAGTCCTATTATGCATTTCTGCTCTGCTAGTCAAGCAATCCTCCATAAATGGCAGAATCTGCATTTAACTTCAGAAAAATATTTTCTTCCATTCCATTGGATATAAGTCTCTGATATAACTTGCAGGATTCAGCTCTAATCAGTCTTTAAGCCTTTATTACTGCAACACTAGTCCAATATTAATATATACGACACTGAATTGTTCTCAGTAGAATATTCCACTTGTGCAGTTCCGATTCTAATGGTTGTGTCCATATGGAATACACCATCCCTGTGTTTCTATTTCCTAAATACTTCCAGAAGTAACCTGTATTTGATTTAGCAAATCCTCAATTGCTTTTTTGTTAAGTAATACATAAGTAATTTGACTTAGCAGATCTTCAATAGGTATAACAATCAATTTTTACATTAGCCATAACTTTCCGAACTACAAAATTCCCAAACATTAACAGCAGTTTACTTCTACCTCTTAGAATATTTTAAAATGAATTAATAGCACCCTTTTAAAGTCATGTAAACATCAAGTCCAAACTGTAGAACTATACTGAGAAGCACTGTTAGTTGATGCATACTAATGGAGAATCTCTTAGACCAGAGCTGAAATTCTGTAGAAATTTAGCTTGGAAGCAGCCTTTTGGAGAAGTGATAACTTTCTAGGACATCAGGCCTACAAAGCAGGGTAGGCACATTGCTTCCTTCACTCCTTTGGAATTCCTCCTCTTCCACCTTTCAATTTCTTTTGGGATCCAAGTAGAAAAAAATATAATGAAAAACCAACTCCACAATAGAACTGCTGATATTCTTAGCATATTTTTAAAAACCCAACTCAGAGAATCAAAATTAAGTAAAATGTATTTATTTCAATTGAAAAATATAAAACAAAACAGAAGTTGGCCTAACTTACTTATTGAAAAGGTGGTTGTCCACTTTTATCTTTGAATATGCTTTGAAGTCATCTGGCATCAGCATAATAGGGATTTGAACATGGCTCAGTTCATTGATCTACAAAGAAGACAAAAAGGAAATTTAAAAAAAATGAAATATGAGAATTAATTTCTTCCTGCCTCAGTTGGAAAACATGAAGACCTCCAGATGTTGACTTTCTAACTATCATGAATACTAGTCATATTTTACAGAACACACAATTCATGAAATCCTTCAGCTTAAAACAAACCAATTACAGAGAATATGTGAAAATTATTCCATAGTTGATGTGCTAGAACTATAAACTGTAAAATAGATTTATCTCAGTTTAGAAATTATTAGATTTTCCAAAAATAACTGCAGAAGTTTAAACACAAGGAAAGTATGGAGTGTTAGTATTATATTTATTAGCAAATTTTTTGATGTTTGAATTAAATTTGAATTTGTTGTGTTCATCTATGGCTGTTTAATATATCGTTTAGTATTTTCTTGCTAATAATAAAATTCCCTCCACATACACAATGCTTTTTTTCAGCAATTATTAAATTACAGATAGCATTACTTACTACAGGGAGACAACATAGAATTTAAAACAATGGAGACAGGCACAGCAAGGCAATCTTTTGACTTGTCTTTGTTCTAAGGCAATGTTCAAAAGCAATGCCTCTTTAATTTAAGAATATCAAACAGAAAATAGAAAAAGAATCAATTGTTTCCAGATTTTGGTGACTGGCTTCAAGGAATCAGCCACTATTGAGGCTTTCTGTGCCAAAAGGAAAAAATGGTTTAGCATCATCTGCTACTCACAGAATCAAATAGCATGAAAACAATAGTTAACTTGTGTAATAACAGTGACACAAATTAAAATGAATGGTTTCATCATAAAGAAGACCCTCGCATTTTTGCAAGGAAAAGGCTTATACAATATAATAAAACAAAATCCATGCTTTTCCTAGTGGAAAGTTATTTTATAAAAGCATATAGAAGAACCATTGTTCAAGTTAAAAAGCACAACATCTAGAGCTCACAACATGCAGTTAGTCCCTGTGATCTTGAAATTAAACCATCAGGTAGCACCTGAAAGGCTTTTACTAAAACCTTAGATAGCTGCCAATGACTCATACCATATAAAGCAATTTAAAGCTGTCTAAAATCTGGTCTGTAATATCTTGGATGTATCTGAATGATAGTACAATTATAAGCCTTGTGATACTTTAAAAACTCTTTAAAGATTCCTTTGCTTAATCCCAAAATTATTAAATGGCATCTTTTTAGAATTATAATAATTTTTGGGGAAGGAGACAATCTGCTATGACATGTGGGCTTATCTTCTAGAATATATATTCAGATGTCATAACATATTTACATATTAGACATTATAACTTCTGCATTAGAGAGATAGAATGTATCTTTTTTACATTTTAAACATAAATTAAGATTCATATTTACAAATAAATTAAGATTCATGGCCAAGGGCCAAGATCTCATAAAATGATGAAATACACATTGTGACATCATGATGCAAACTCCATTCCTTTTTTACATGTGTCTGCCATTGTAATGCATATACAAACAGTGTATGTTTGTTTCATGACGCACCTTCATCTAAGCCAGGGGTGTCCAACTCAAGCCCCGGGGCTGGATCCGCCCTGCGGGGTGCTTAGATCTAGCCCACGGGGCCGCCCTGGAAACAGCAAAGGACTGGCCCGCGGTGCCTCTGCCAGTGAAAACGGAGCTTGTCCTCCTGAGCTCCGTTTTCACTGGCAGAGGGTTGCAGGAGGCTGTCGCAGCCGAAAATGGAGCTCAGGAGCCCGTTTTCTCTGACAGAACTCTCGGGCCACCACAGGCGCCCCCGACACGAGTGATATCGAGCTGGCCACGGCCACCCTGGCCATGTCCACTCTGGCCCCCCCAAAGTCAAACACAACCCTGATGCAGCCCTCAATGAAATTGAATTTGACACACCTGATCTAGGCTTAGATCATTTTAGAACACTAGATTTAAAAGTTAACATATTTTGATCAAAAAACATTGGCATGAACTCATCACAGCAGCCGTGCTTACCACATGCTTGCTGTGAATTATGAGATTTGGAATTTCCACATATCTACAATCAATCCATACCTGAATTCCCTATTTGGAAAGTTTTTACATTGTTTAAAAGTGGTGATATTGTCCTAGTTAACATAGAAATATCAAGCCTGAAAATTCTCCATTAAAATCTTGTCAATAGGGGCTTCACCTGTCATTCAGGTAATTTCCGGGATCCTCAAAGGCTATATCGTTTCCTTTTTTTCTTGCATCTTATTATACATAATTGTAACCTCACTTGATAAAACTTTGAAAACCCACTTAAGCAAAGCATAAAGTGAGAATTGATATTTCTGGATAGCTGTATTCATATCAAAATGAACCTGTAAATTCTTCAATTTGATCTCAGTTACTGCTGACTCCATGATTATGGCTATGATAATTTTCATGGCAGTAGTACAGAAGTTTTACCTTTTCTGCTTATCAGTTATATACTTCTGATTTTTCCTGGTTTTCACTATCTAAGCAGAGGTGGGTTCCTCCCGGTTCGGACCGGTTCGTCTGAACTGGTAGCAACCTGCTGGTGATGTCACGGAGCCGGTTCGGTCAGTACCGGTCCGTGGATGCCACCATCTTTTTTTTGGAATTTTTTTTTGGGAAAAAAAATTTTTTTGGAATTTTTTTTTTCTTCTGCGCATGCGCAGAAGCTGAGTTTCCGGCACTGCACATGCGTTGCCATCTTGTTTTTGGCTTTTTTTGTGGGGAGGAATTTTTTTGGATTTTTTGGCGGCAGCAGAGGCAGCAACAGCCCCGGCACACACCCCTCCTCGCCCAGCGCGGCTGTCAGGGCTTCTCCTTCGTCATGGGCTCCAGGAGGAGGAGGAGATCCCGTCTCCCGCATTGGGAAGCGGGCTAAATTTCACTGTGCGTCGCAGTACATTTCCTTTTGGTGCCTTGAGCAGCAGCACAGTGAAATTTAGCCCGCTTCCCAATGGGGGAGATGGAATCCCCTCCTCCTCCTGGAGCCCATGACGAAGGAGAAGCCCTGATAGCTGCGCCGGGTGAGGAGGGGTGTGTGCCGGGGCTGTTGCTGCCTCTGTTGCCGCCGCATCTTCGCCACTTCCTTCCCCCACCCCGGTTCGCCGGTCTCTTTAAATTGCGCCTCTTTTCTCGCCACACGTGCTCCACCCCCCACCCCTGAAATGAGCCCGTCCTCAGTAGAAAGCACGCATGGCAGGCTCCTCTCAAGGGCCCGAGCGGGACAAACCAATTGGGAAAGGATGGGGGGGATAAGGTAAGGAGGAGGAATGGAGGCATCTCAGATTGCCTCCCGGCTCTCGCCCCCCGGATGGCTTTTCTAGCAGAGCTGCCTGTGTTGGGATGCCCCGCCTCCCTGCCGGGCAAAGATTCTCCTCAGAGAAAAAGGAGGACAGAGCATCGCCTGAGGAAAATCACCACCATCCCTGGGTCGCGCACTGCTACCTCATGGAGGCCTCTGGGGAGGCGGTGGTGGAGAGGGAGAAGGGAAAGCCCTGGCAGTCATGCCGGGCGAGGAGGGGTGTGTGCCAAGGCTGTTGCCACTGCTGCTTTTCCTTTGCCATTTCCATCCCCCACCCCAGCTTGCCTGTCTCTTTGAATCACGCCTCTTCATTGCCATGCATGATTCCAACCCCCGTGCTGCCCTGAAATGAGCCCATCCTCGGTAGAGAGCGCATGTGGCAGGCTCCTCTCCAGAGCCGCTGCTGCCAGGCCCGAGCAGGACAAAGCAATTGGGAAAGGATGGGGGGGGGGATAAGGTAAGGAGGAGAAACGGAGGCATCTTGGATCGCTCTCGCCCCCCGGATGGCTTTTCTGGCAGAGGTGCCTGTGTTGGGATGCCCCGCGTCCCTCCGCCCAGCTGGGCTTCGCGGGCACGCTGCTCCTGGGCTCGTCAGCCTCTGGACAGGCGTCAGATTCCCACCCTCCAGCACCAGTTCAGGGGTTCCTTCTCCCCCCGGGAAGAGAAAGAGAGGGAGGGAAAGGCAGGGCATCCCAACACAGGCAGCTCTGCCGGAAAAGCCATCCGGGAGGCAATCCGAGATGCCTCCGTTCCTCCTCCTTACCTTATCCCCCCCAAATCCTTTCCCAATTGCTTTGTTCCACTTGGGCCCTTGAGAGGAGCCTGCCACGCGCGCTTTCTACCGAGGATGGGCTCATTTCAGGGTGGTATGGTGGGGAGCACACGTGGTGACAAAGAGGTGCGATTTAAAGAGACAGGTGAGCCGGGGTGGGGGAGGGAAGCAGCAAAGAAGAGGTGGCAGCAACAGCCCCGGCAGACACACCCCCTCACCTGGCGCAGCTGCCAGGGCTTCTCCTTCATCATGGGCTTCAGGAGAAGGAGGGGACCCTGTCGCCCCCATTGGGAAGTGG
>QLTV01001474.1:1277987-1296992 GCA_003457575.1 Thermophis baileyi
AACAACAAAAAAAAGAAGAAAAAAAGTCGCTGAGGGGAGAGGGAAGGGGAAAGAAAGAAAGAAAGAAAAAAGAAAGAAAGAAGGAGAAAGAGAGAGAAAGAAAGAAAGAAAGAAAGAGAAAGAGAGAGAGAAAGAGAGAGAGAGAAAGAAAGAAAGAAAGAAAGAAAGAAAGAAAGAAAGAAAGAAAGAGGAAGGAAGGAAGAGAGGAGAGAGAGAGAGAGAGAGAGAGAGAGAGGAAAGAAGCACCACAAACCCTGGCATTAGACGTGGCTTCAGAAGACACTTTGAAACAGCACAGCAATTTAGGGCTGGAAGACATCTCGGAGGTCATCTAGTCCAACCCCCTGCTGCAGCAGGAAACTTTACATTGTCTGGATTATTTTGGTGCGTCTAACAGAGAGGAAAATTGCCAGAAAGGAAAGGAAGGAAGCAAGGAAGGAAGGAAGAGAGAGACAACAAAGAACGAACATAGGATTAAATAGTATATTTTGGATGTTCAGTAGTAGTAAATAAATAGACAGGGAAATTGTATCTCGTTGAGGCCTTTGAGGCGAGGAGAGGCCAGACACCCTAACCCTAACCCTAACCCTAACCCTTGATGTGAGTGACGTCAAGTTGGCCACGCCCACCCAGTCATATGACCATCCAGCCACACCCACCCAATCATATGATCACCCAGCTATGCCCACCCTGTCACATGACCGCCAAGCCACGCCCACCCAATCACATGATCATCAAGCCACGCCCACAGAACCGGTAGTAAAAAATTTTTAGAACCCACCCCTGTATCTAAGTACTAAACAGGGCCAACTCTGTTTAAGGGTAATTAACATTAACCATTAACTAGAAATCCACACCAAGCCAATTAACTGCATTAAAAAAGCATCTAGACACACCTATTTCCTATTGTTTTCTGCCTTACCACACTGCCTCAGTCATTATCATTTTGCTATGGCTTCCTCAGTAAAATGTGTTTCTGGAAATACTCCAATCTCATTGTGTGACTTCCTTAACTATTATAAAATGGACATACTGCTACAATGGCAAAATAACCCAGCATTATTCATACTGGCACACTTAATTGTACTACTTCCTTTTTTGAGGGGAAAGTTTGTCCATCAGGCAAAAGCCAAGATGTAGGGCATCAATCTTGCAACATATAATTGAGATTTTTTTCCTGCCCGAGAGAAGAGATGGTACCGCTCCTGCTTACATACATACAGATTCTCTTCCTCTCTACATCATCACTGATTAATCGTTCTCCTCATTCCCATCATGCATTATAATAGTACTGTGGGGATTGTTTTCAGAAAATGCCTAACTTGACTCTACTGGCCTGTCACCTCCCACCAAGAGAAACAATTTTCTATCTACCCTTATCTAGGCCACTCAGAACAGCAACACTTGGTGGCAGCTCCAAGGCTGGGCCAGAAGTAGAGGGTCTCAACTTCAATTTCACCACTGCCACTGCATGGGCCTTGGGAAATAACACAATGGCCCCCATGGCCCGGCAGTCCCCAAGATCTATCACACACTGCTTACCTTCAGACAGTGTTCTGTTTGTGTTGACAGGCTCCTAAAGCCTACCTGAGGCTTCTCTGGGTCACATAAGGCCTTTGTTCTTGAAGTAGCTTTGGAGAATGCTTTTTCTGAGATCTCTAAAGCCTCCAAAAACTGCATGAGAACCTGGCCCTCTTGGCAACTTCAAGAGGCCATGCAAGAGCACATCCCATTCTCACACAGCCTCCGCAGCTTTTGAAAATCATGTAAGATCAGGGTATACTTTGAATAGTTGTTGGATGTTGGTGAACACTAATGTGTTACCCAAAACGTCATGTGGTGTCATGGATTCACCATCACTGTGTTATGGTAATTAGAACCAGTTAAGAAAACTTCGCTCTGAATCTTTTTGATATGAAGCAATGTTGACTGATCAGTTGGAATTGTTTGTGATATGTATATGTGTGCCTTCAAGTCAATGTTGATGACTGGGCTATACTTGGCAAGGTTTTTCAGATGCAGTTTGCCATTTTTTTCTTCCTAGGACTGAGAGCTCAATGCCACCTTATTGGCTTTGTGGCTATGTCAGGACTAGGACTCATACTCTCCCAATTTCTAATCTGGTACATTAATCACTACACCAAACTGGTTCTCGCTTTTGCAGCTAGACTTAAAAAATGGCTAACATTAGAATAGTTAAAAAGGGAGAAAGGGGAAGACAAGACTACAATTTAATCTGATATGAGGAAAAAAATCTATAATGCTGCCGAATGATATAAAACAGAATAGTACTGTACTTCCTGTGCATTTCAAAATTTGTTCTAGGAATTATTTTGCAATAATTGTCACAGCTCTAGAGAAGTATTTTTCAAACTCAACAACTTTAAGATGCCTGGACTTTAACTCTCAGATTTCCTCAGTCCACACATCTTAAGAGTTGCCAAGTTTGAAAAACACTACTCTATAATAATCCAAAATTTGCTGCATATGAGTACTCATCCTATATTTCCTTCTGCTTTGTGACCCCAAAGCTTGGAGACCTTTTGCTTGGAAACCCCATTTCTAAGTTAGCAGTTGAGAAAGTTATTTCATGCTGAAAAAGCAACTGAGAACTGACCGTCAGCTTAGGGGGCAAAGTAAGCCCTTTACACAATATTCACAAAAATAAAGGAACTCTTTCAATCATTGAACAATCTATCTATTTTGCTTAGGTACCAACTTTTATATTTTAGACATTTAAAGTTTTTCTTTTTCTGGATTATTTTTATTATGTAATCCACAAAATTAAGTTATACAAGAGACAATTCAACTGAGGCATCTTAAACATTTGGCAACTAATGCTAAATAAATGAGTACATCTTAGAATAAAGCACCTTCTGTGATACAGTCCTTTTTTCCCTCTTAGAAAGTAAATACAAATGACTTTAAATTTTAGTATCTCAAGAATGAAAGCACAAATTTAAAAAAATGTATTAGTAGAAAACTTCTGTATTAAAATAGTTCCATATGTTTTAATCCAAAATTAAATATTTTTTAAAAAATGAAATGTAGTAACATTTGAATGATTATAATTATATGATGGCAATATTTAAGCTGTTATTGTTATATGCTATATGTTATGTGTAATTAATCCTTATATGTTGTAGGAATTTCCACAGAATATTTTGACGTAAAGTTATACTGATTGCACTGTGGCTTATTATTTTTATATATGGCAAGAAAAATGGAAAAGATTTCAGGCTTCAAATAGATCTTTTCATACTATTATACAAAAAATAATGTTTATGTGGTTTCAATTACAAAATGAAACAACTAATATAGGAACCGACATATCATTTTAAAAAGAAGTAAGATTATTCCAATCTTAACAGAATAATAGAGTTGGAAGGGACCTTGGAGGTTTTCTAATCCAAATCTTAGTCTAAACATTACGAATGGGGAAAAAGGAAGAATCCAAAATGATCCTCAAGAAAGATGATAACTACAAAATGTTATGTCTGGATAACTGATAAACTACATCACAGAGTTTCTTCATCTAGAACATTTAATCTGTGCAGTCATATGAACTAGTCATTGTTTTTTTGGGTGGTTTTTTTTTTTTTTAACACATACTCTTCTAGATTTTAAAAGTTGGGTCCTGGTATAAATATTGAAACTACCATTAGTCTGATCAACATTTTTTATATAAAGGTTGCTGGAATTGCGTTATGTCTAGTTTAATGAAAAGAACTAGGGGTGACATGATAGCAGGGGCTGCCACAAAGAAAAGGGAGTCAAGCTATTCTCCAAAGCACCTGAGGGTAGTACAAGAAGCAATGGATGGAACTAAGATGGAACTTAGAACTAAGGAGAAATTTTCTGACAGTTAGAACAATTAATCAATGGAACAACTTGCCTCCAGAAGTTGTGAATGCTCCAACACTGGAAGTTTTTAAGAAGATGTTAGATAACCACTTGTCTGAAGTGGTGTAGGGTTTCCTGCCTAAGCAGGGGGTTGGACTAGAAGACCTCCAAGGTCCCTTCCAACTCTGTTATTCTATTCTATTCTATTCTATTCTATTCTATTCTATTCTATTCTATTCTATTCTATTCTATTCTATTCGCTTCCTAATGTCTGGTATATATTAAAAAAACCTCTTTTTCTGAGTGGGAAAAGAAGTTTTTCTATTTGATCTCAGCTTTTATGAAGTAGTTAAAACTCCCTTTAGAAAGGCAAGTTTCTTTAATTATCATGAAACTAGAATGCAAAATTAAATAAACAGAGCAATTTTACATCTCATTTCCTTCTTTTATGAGCTGCAAGGTTTGTACATTACTTTTGCCATAATCAGTCATAACATTTTCAGCTCATTCCACTAAAGAACCCAGACGTCTGAAAATGCCTTTTTTATTCCAACTAAATATTTTTATCTTCCAAATGAATCAATGTCAGTAGAACAAGAGAATTAAACATTCTAAGATAGTTTCCCATCTGTTGAGACTGCAATATCTAATCTTGAAAAGCAACCATTTTATAGCCTATTCCATTCCCGCCCCCCCCCCGATACTATCAATACAGGTAGTCCTTGACTTACAACAGTTCGTTTACTGATTGTTTAGTTACAACGCCACTGAAAAAAGTGACTTATGACCATTTTTCACACTTACAACTATTGCAGCATCCCCATGATCACATGAGCAAAATTCAGATGCTTGGCAACTGACTCATATTTATGACAGTTGCAGTGTCCCGGAGTCATGTGATCATCTTTTGCAAGTCAATGGGGAAGCCATATTCACTTAACTGTGTTACCAACTTAACGATTGCAGGTATTCATTTAACAACTGTGGCAAGAAAGCTAGTTAAATGGTGCAAAACTCACTTAGCAAATATCTCACTTAGCAACATAATTTTGAGCTCAATTGTGCTTGTAAGTTGGGGATTACATGTAGAAACTGGTAGCAGGTAAACGAATAAACTTCAAATTTCACCTTCAAGTGAGGAGAACACTACATGCATTGTTGCCAGATAGTCACAGGGCAGGAAATAAAACTAGGTGGTTATATTGCATTAAGATAGTCTCCATGGGCTGGAACATTGTTGAGGGAGAAAAAGGCAAAATGGAAGTGATGATAATAAGGAAAGCCCATGACTCCATGCTTTTTAAAAATGGATAGCCTTAATTAGAAGCTTCTTTCAGACACAAATCAGTTTGCCTTGGAAATGCCACTGCGTGTAAAGAACTATGTGGGAAGTTGTACAATCGGAGAATTTTTCCATATCTATGGGTGATAAATCAGTTTCAGAACAGATGAACGTCATTATAAAAGATCACTAAATGATGTCTCTTATCCTTAAAAATAAATTCAGTTTATAACAAGACTGTGCTTATTACCCTACCCTCGAAAATTTCCCACGAGAAGATATTATTCAGAAACTTCTCTGTATCTAATATTTCATGCTTCCCACTTCATTAAATATCAACCCAAATTAAAATATGAAGGCCTTGGCACTGAAAGTGTTTAAATAAAAATATTTAACATTTCAGGAACATCTAGTAAACATTTCTTGCTTTGATGTTTATTATTACCCCAGAGAACAGATTAAGTGTTCCACTGAGAGCTGTCATAGTAGCATGCAAGCATGAAGACACAAATGCTGTTTATCTAATTGTTGGAAACTCTTTAGGGTGCCTAACTAAAAATGGCAAATTCCTGTATTTCGCTTCAATGATTCTTTCCATCAAGTTTTGAGGTGGAGTGGAATTCTCTTGCCCCTGACAAACAGCTTGTGCCTAAACAATTTAACTGCCACTAAAAGCTCAAGAATGGGCAATGGATGACAAATAAAGACCCCGTTTACTATTTTATAGCTCCTCAAGCTATCCCAAAGTGCAAATTGAATGTTCAGTATCATTCCTATTGGAAATGAAACTGAGAGAGCAGCTCTCAATCCACTCATTTAAAAAAAGAAAGAAAACAAAAACTACATCAAAATTGATTTCAATTAAAAACCCGCTTCAGTATCCTTCCAGAAACATAAAAGTACAAAGTATATGAAGTTGAGGATACACACAGAACTTTAAAAGATAAGGAAACTAGAGGAATTTCCTGAGTTAACAGTTGCTTGATTTCTATGCCAAATCATAAGGAACAATCATAATGGAGAAAGTACAATGTATTAATGCAAAAGAAACAATGTTTGCTCAACTTTAACATGATGTGTTTGAGTATCAGGTTACTCTGTTCCCTGACAAGACAAGCTTTTACCAAACAGCTGTTATAGCTAACTACTCAGAGTTAATGGAACAGATCCAAATACTATTGAGTCTTTGAAAAAGTTATTTAAAGCTATAACTTTTGAAAGCTGAAATTCTATATTTAAATAAATTTACCTTCAAAGTAATAACCCAGCTTTTCCCTATTGATTTTTGTATCAGAAAATCGGGCAGATGGGATGCATGCGTGGTGGCGCAGTGGTTAGAGTGCAGTACTGCAGGCTACTTCTGCTGACTGCCTGCAATTTGGCAGTTCAAATCTCACCGGCTCAAGGTTGACTCAGCCTTCCATCCTTCTGAGGTGGGTAAAATGAGGACCCAGATTGTTGGGGGCAATATACTGACTCTGTAAACAGCTTAGAGAAGGCTGTAAAGCACTGTAAAGCAGTATATAAGTCTAAGTGCTATTGCTATCCAAGACCAAGAAACCAATTTGGGGACCTAATTTGCATAGCACACAAGGATTATAAACTTAGTTTAGCATGTTGCATGAACCTAATAATTATGGCTTGCAAACTTCCATTTATAGTTTAGCATTCTATATGAATGCAGGAAACTATAGCTTACTTAAAAACCATGATTAACTAAACCATTAACCTAGTTTCATATTTAGGTTTAATATGTTATATGAAGCCAGTCTAAATAGCACGTTCCCAGGAACTGCACATTTCTATTAAAACCATCTACATAATTTATAATCTACAAAATCCAACACAATGTGATATAGTAGTGTAGTGTGATTCTTAAAAGAAAGCTAATTAAGGCACCAGGTTAAAAAATGAGAGACTATAAATTGTAGTCCAGTCTTAGGCACAAAGCCAGCAAAATGACCATTTTAGTCCCCCAAAGAGTGGCCTGCTAATCCAGCTGGAACAAGTTTAAGCCGATTGACTTCTGATGGCAATTATAATGGAGCAGAACATAGAAATGTCCGTAGTGGTTTATGTGGAAATATTTGCTGGTAAGAATTATATATTCTTGAACTAGGTCAAGTCCCCACATCTAGTAAAAAAATAGGTGCCGTAATGACTTAATCTGCCTAGGTAGTACCACAGGAGATGAACTATTACAGATAGTCCTTTTCTAGGTGTTTGTTTTTTATTATGACAAAAGTGTGGTCTACATACTGGATCCATACTTTTGGTTGGTAGAACAACTACAGAAGACACATGAAACAATCAACATTTTCAGAGGGATAAAATTCACAAAGAAAGAAGAAAACAACCGCACATATCCTTCCTAGGTATCCTCATCAGCAGAGGAAACAATGGCAAATAAGAAACATCTATAGAAAAACAATGCACATTAACCAAGAGCTCCATAACCAAAGTAACAACCCAACCTCAAACAACATTATTCAGATAAATACAAATGCACTGCAACAACCCAGAAAACCCCAAAAAGGAAAAAGACTACTTATATAACATCTTTGAACAAAATGGATATCCACGGAACTTTATAAAAAAGGGCCTGACCACTTAATCCACTGTAGTAAAATCAATGTATGAAAAAGATAACACCACCATGCATCAAAAACATTTTAGAAATAACCAATAGACTATTGCAATCACACAGCATCATCATAGCACACAAACCAACCAAAGCCCTCAAAACATCTTAAGTAAATCACAAGACTCAGATAGCCCAAGAAGAAAAAACAGGAGGCATCTACAGTACAACATGCAGTCTAAGAATTGTAATAAACACTACGTAGGATAAACAGGGAAAAGATTTGCATAGTGCACCCATGAACATCAACTAGCAATTAAAAACATTAATCCCACCACACAAGGAAAGATTCAGCCATTGTTTCAACTGGGAAACTGTGAACATCCTATACCAAGCTAGATTTAAAAAGAAAAAGAAAAAAAGCTAAGGGATTCCTAGAGGCTTGGCATTCAGACAAATCAGCCATCAATAAGACACATAGAGATAAACTAAATTTATATACCATTCAAAAGAGACAAAAAAAAAACACCACCTAAAAAGGAAACAAAAAGACACGTCACCTCGAGAACCCTACACCCAGATAAGCAGGAATTAACACCAGAAAACAATTAAGCAAACAGAAAAGATATCCTAATCAAGGAACTATCAAAAAGAATACCACACCACCACCAATGCTGTATATAAGCAAAAAGCAAAACCTACCCTGGGCTGGCATGGTGCTAGCCCTGTTGGTCAAGGAATTCCAGCTGGCAGGGTCCAGAAGAGGAGCCTTTTCAGCCATGGCTCCTGTCCTTTGGACATCATACTCTCTAAGGTGAGATCCCCACCAACTCTCCTGACCTTCTGTAAAGGCCTAAAGACCAGGTTTTGCCAGTTGACCCGGGGCCCCCAACGGAGAGGTGGGATTACTCTGGAGATGATTATCAGACTAAGAGAAGACCCATGTTCTTTGTCTTCCCTTCTCCCCTTCCAACTTTTAATGATAAATGGTTTATTGCACAGTCAGCCAGATGTTCAGACTGGATTTGGCATTTTTATCCACTTATTGAGTCCTTCCAAGGACTTGGGATAGGAAGATGAGGATTTGATGGTGTTCTAGGTATCGTCATAGGGTGTAAGCTGTTCCAAGTAAAGCTGCCTTTTGCAATTGACTGATAGTGAATTGGTCAATGCTGATGGTGTTCAAATGTTTGAGGATGCACTCAAGGCATCTATGACTATTGGTACTAGCTTTGCTTTCTTTTGCCACAATTGTCCTATTTCTGTTTGCAGGTCTTTGTATTTTGTTATCTTCTCTAGTTCTGCTGTCTCCAGGTACTGCCGTGTCCACTACCCAGACTTTTTTTTTTTTTGCTTTTCTTAGCAACAATTGATAAGTCTGAGGTGTTAGCAAAAGCAATAGCACTTAGACATAGCAATAGCACTTATATACTGCTTTACAGTGCTTTGCAGCCCTCTCTTAAGTTTACAAAATCAGCATATTGCCCCCAACAATCTGGGTCCTCATTTTATCAACCTCAGAAGGATGGAAGGCTCAATCAACCTTCAGCCAGTCAGAATCAAATTCCTGGCAGTGAGCAGTGAGTTAGCCTGCAATACTGCATTCTAACCATTGCGCCAACATGGCTCCTTGTTATGTTGTATGTTATGTGGTGTTATGTGGCAGGTGCCTGTCTGTCCCAGAGCACTTTAGCTTCTTAATTTTCTATTACTTTTTCTATTTTATGGTCCACCAGTTCTTGATTGCAGGCAAATGATATTTCTTGCAGATCTTCCAATGCACCATTGTTGCTACTTTGTCATGCTGTGGTTTATAGTCAGTCTGTGCAATCTTCTTGCAGCAGATAACCAGGTGGTTCACTGTTTCTTCAGCTTCTTTGCAGAGGCAACAGTTGCTGTCTGTTGCTGTTTTCTCAATTCTGGCTTTGTATGTGTTTGTTCTTAAGGGTTGCTCTTATGCAGCCAGAATTAGCTCATGTCTCTTTTTCAACTTTCCTGCTCTTAGGCATTGCCAGGTCTTGTTATTATCTATTTCCCCCACTATTTTTTAAATGTATTGGCCACGTAGAGCTTTGTCTTCCATGCCTCTTTTTTGTTGTTCATTTCGTCTTTCTTGCAGGCCACGTTTGGTCTCTCCAAAACTCAATAAGCTTTTCTGGTATACTAGCTTTAAGTGCATCTTCTTCACTATCCTTCAGATATTCTTCCAGTGCCTTTTTTTCTTCTTCAATTGTCTGACTTGCAACATAATGCCCACATATTTTCGTCGGTCAACATAATGCCCACATATTTTCGTCGGTCAACACTGCTGCACAAATGAAGGTCATAATTCATTGTCATTATTTTTCTGGTGTTCCTATCTGAATTTTTCAGTTCTACTTTTTGGCCAGTCTGCTATTGTTTATCCACAACAAACAAACAAACAAACAAACAAACAAACAAACAAACAAACAAATAAATACATCTGACTATGATTATCTTGAACAATTTAAGCTTTGGGATACCACTGTGATATATCATGTCTATTAAGTTTCCAGACCTTAATTTTTCCTGCAATGCAATTTTTTATACATACAGGAGATGCACCATTCTACAAAGAAAGTTTTTATATTTCCTTCACAATTCTCTTTAATATTTTATGATTTAATATATGAAAATGGCATTTCTGTAGCTCAGTTCTGCCCTACTTTAAGATGCAGAACAGATAGTTCTCAACTTACAATCACAATTGAACCCAAATTTCTTTGCTGAGAGACATTTGTTAAGTGAGTTTTGCTCCATTTTATGACCTTTCTTGCCACACTTGTTAAGTGAACCACTGCAATTGTTAAGTTAGTAACATGGTTGTTAAATGAAACTGGCTTCCCCATTGACTTTGCTTGTCAGAAAGCTGCAAAAGGTGGTCACATGACCTCGGAACATTGCAAATGTCATAAATAAGAGTCAGTTGCCAAGCATCTGAATTTTGATCATGCTGTTCATGCCGCAACGGTCATAAGTGTGAAAAACGGTCATAAATCACTTTTTTCAGTGCTGTTGTAACTTCGAACAGTCACTAAACAAATTGTTAAGTCAAGGGCCACCTGTATGTGATTTACTTACATTGGTTTCCAAAGGAAAATGTCTATGGAGATTCTCATTCATCCAGGTCATGGTTGTCCCAAAGATGCTTTTTCAAGAGGCAACTGGACTTTCTGGTTTTTCTTTGAAGATATTTCGCTTCTCATCCAAGAAGCTTCAGCTTCAGTTAGAGCTGAAGAAGCTTCTTGGATGAGAAGTGAAACGTCTTCAAAGAAAAACCAGAAAGTCCAGTTGCCTCTTGAAAAAGCACCTTTGCGTTTCCAAAGGAAATGCATCAACGTGAAACTTAAGCATTTGCAACAATGACTAAGTAATTAGAATTCAGTATATTCCAATTTAATCTGTAAGAATGACCAACCTAATAATCTATTTTGACGGGTGTTGTAAGAGTTACATTTGCTTTCACATCTGAAGGGCATTGTATCAGAGAATTCTGAATTACAACTAATCCTATAAACTATTAGGATGAAATAGATGTTCTTCTCAAATAAGCTTGGCATTAGACACAAAGGTAGAAAAGTTACCCCTCTGAAGTACTTGAAGACGCTTTTAATTTATCCTATACAATACAGAGGAAGGTGTTGTATGATTTTGCTGCCATCCATTCTAGACATCCTTTTCTTTTGTAGGACAATTCATAGTTAAAAAATCAATACATTTATGCTTCAGGAATATGGTTTATCATTATAACATTACAGAATGGTTGACAGTTCTTGAAATATCTTACTAAGAAGAATGGGTCTGGTTTGTACAAAAGAATCAGGATTTAGAAACATTCCATTCAGATATGAGTCACGGCTGACGGAAGACATCTCAACGAACAAGCTTAGACAACAACCACTATGAATAATGAAAGTGTGGTCCTTTGACTGGTCCTTCAAAGGTTTCTGAAAAAGCAAAGAACAGAAGATTGCCCACAAGTGCTGTGAATGGCAGCAGTCTCCCGTGGGTTTGAGCACCAAGAGCCAAGACCCTTGTTCTCAGTAATAGTTGAGTCTTTATAAAGCACTAAGCCAGCCAAACTCACTTTCCAATCACATTCAGAAATGTTCAATTTAACCATTTTATTGCTATTAGAGACCTTCAAAACAGTGAGTTTAATTTTACATCTGGTGAGTTTTACCTTAAATCTTTGGATTTAACAAATTTTAAACAGAGATTTAAGAATTTAAAATAATATATAATTGACAGAAGGCATGCGCGGGCGTGCGCACACACACACACTAGAATTTTGGTATAAGAAAGTTTTAAATGGAGCTGTAAGATTTGGAAAAAAATATAATTAAATAATATATTCATGGGAAATGACTGAAATGGAAGTCAACTCACATTAGAAACTGAGGCTTGATGAAAATGGAAAAGGACACTAGAAAGAACTAAAGGACCAAGTAGAAATGGCCAAGCTAAAACTTTTGGCTATAAATGACGAAACGGCTATAACTTTTTGTTATATTGAAGAGTGAAAGTGTATGTCAGGCACAAGCAACCAGAGTTGCTTGTAAATAATTGAGGTAAAAATTTTATTGACTTCTATCTATGTTACAAGAATTTTCCTAGACTGCTTGCCTTCCCCTGGGAATGATCAAATAATGGCTTCATGAATCTTGGGGGAAGTCAGGCTTATGTGTTTTGAGGCTGTGCAAGGACTCTAAGCTAGGTCTCACTCTTTCCAGCCCACCTGGTAGTTTCCAACAGTATATTAGCTTATTCTCATTGTGATGAATCTGAAAACCATTTCTTTATTGTCTTTGTTGACTTATTCTTTTTCTTTTTTCTGTACCTTCTGAACTTTTCTTTTTATAAACTAATTTATCTTTATTATGTTTATTAATATCAGGCCAAAGAAACCAAGAAGAATATGAGTAGTTACTTTAGAGTAGTTTCTTTATTCATATCCGCCTACAGGCAGAAATCTTCCCAGACTAAAGAATTTATCTGTATAAACTATTTGATATACTCTGCAAACTACTTGAGGGGAGGAATGCCTTTTCCTTTTCCTGCCTATCGAAGGCTCCAAGCTATATTGTGTCTTTGCTCCCTGGGAATCATCCCCTCCCTCTTGGGATTCTGGATTATATTCCACCATAACTAAAAATTTCAATAAAATAATTTATAAAAAGGATTTAGAATATTAAGATGACCTATTCAGATGCAGAGAGAGAGAGGGGGGGGGAGGGAGAGATTAGATAGATAGATAGATAGATAGATAGATAGATAGATAGATAGATAGATAGATAGATAGATAGATAGATAGATAGATAGATAGATAGATAGATAGATAGATAGATATAGATAGATAATTGCACTAATTATGGGAAATATTTAGTATAAGCTATTAATCCAATATATTATAAATGACAAAATCAGACTGCTTAACCTGAAATAGTTTGTCTCTAAAGTCAAGAATTCTTATTTTATTAATAACTGACCACAGAACTATAAGAATATTCTTAAATTTTGTGGCAGAATATTGACTAGTCTTTTGGGTTTCCTTTGAAGATCTAGTACTGATATATTCAGAAGAATCTTTACCACTGATTTTGATTTTTTTTTTAATGAACCCACATATAAACTTTTAAAATTTAGCTCGAGGAGACAATTTTATTTATCATTGGACTACTGGATCTGGAATGCAAAAGTCCAGATGGCCACTAGATGGCAGTTAAGAACTGTCACATGATGCTTCATTGGATTTTTTTTTTAGCCCAAATGTGATAGTAATTTTCTAGACAAGTAGAGCAATCTAATAAAGTATGTAAACACAAAAGCTAATCTGTATTTTAAAAACTCAAAGACATTTAAATAGCCATTAAATGAGTCATTATTAATTACTTTAGGATACTGTGTGTTTACTTATGTTAGCCCAGCAGCTGTTGTAGATTTTGTAACTCTAATTTTATACTGGACTGTATTATGTTACTTTATCTCAAATTGTCGTGAGTAGATATTGAAGATGCAAGAAATCAGCAGAAAATGTACTGTTATTTTTTAAGTAAATAATTCACTTGCCTTTTTTTAGCCAACACCCACGGTCAATATTCAGTTTTCAATCACTGACATAATAAAGTATTTTCCCTATATTCAATACTTTAGGAGTATTCAGACACCAAATCCAAATTGCATAGAATGATATGCCTATAACTGACATTTAAATACCGTACTTAATGCATTATGTGTCCTAGCTTGTAGTGAATCCTCACACAAAAAACATGGGAAGGGAGGTGTATATACCTAATTATCCAGAAGCTAATGTATGCAGTACCAAACAATTGTTGGCTTGATTTTGTAGAAGTCATGTTTAGAGTTGTCAGCAAATTCACTTCTTGCCAACAAATATCTAAGAGCTCTGTCAAAAATCTCTCATCAAAAACACATGGATACATTTAGTAATTCCACACTAAAAGGACAAGTCCTCTAAAAGATAAGTAGAAAGTAAGAATAGGTGGTCAGTTCTCATACTGTTATGGAGGGAGAATCCCAAATACTTCACATTCGCTTTTTCATTTGTTTATTTGAAGTGAGATGCAAATAATTTGACAGAGATGAAACATTTAGGATAACACAAAATAACTGATGATTAGGACGGGCATTCCAGCATGAGAAAATATGAAGTGATGAATAGGGTTGAAAAATCTACAATAATGTGCTGCCTGAGATATTGGTGGCAGAGCAAAAAATAGAATTCAGGACTGTAGAAAGCAGCAATATAAAAAAGAGTAATACACTGAACAAAAAAGAGAATAACACTGTCATAACCTTTGCGCAACTCTGTAATCAAATACGCAAGATGTTTAGGCTTTGGCTCCTATCAATTCTAGTTGGTGGCAAGGTTTACAGGAGCTGTTATCTGAAAATGTAGAATTGTTGAGAAAATAATTACTTGCCAAATGAATATACTACTTTGAACAGCTGAATTTAACTGAAGGTAAAATGAAAATTTAACTCTCACACCTCTTTTTCTCATTAAAGGTAATTATTGATAGTGAAACCAGTAAAATGTATCTTTCAAGGTTTACCTTTATAGTTATATTTTTACAATTCAACATATACTAAATATGTTCTAAAACTGTTTTCTGAATTATGAGTTGTTTCTCTTTTCACTTATTTAAATTCAAAACTGAAGATGCTGTATAAAATATATTTTTCCCAGATGTACCAGGTTTCTCAGCACTGTACTAACTTTCTGGAAACCTCTCAATAAAATTTTAATTCACCCATATCCTATAGTATGATAATCTACTGTAACAATTTTTTGTTCTTGTAGAATATTATTAATGTTACATTATAAGCAACTTATGACATTAATATTACAGACATCTGTTTATACAATCAATTATCAGAAGCCACCCTCCAGATCTGCTCTCTTCTCTTGAAAATATAACAAATATAGACTTAATGGAAAGTTTTCATGCAGATTTCCTCCTTTTTCATTACAAAAAGTCTTGTTAGAAATTTCAGCAAAGCACAGTGCAAACTAATATTCATGTAACTTTGAGGGAAAATAAAATTCTGCTTATACAATGAAAGGTTAATGTTATCCTACTTTTTATTTCTCTAAATCCTCTATTTGTATTTCAAGAAGAAAGTAAGAAAATGTCTACTTTAGAATCAGAGGCTGAATTAGCTAACTTCCTCAAACCTTCATATTCATGTGTGGTATGAGCAAATATGTGCACATATACATTCATCTCTGCTCAAGGAAGATCATCCATTGTATTTTATGTATAGCATTGTCAGATTAGTCGCAAAACCAATAGTTGGCTATCAGTTTAGCCTACAGCAGTGTTTCTTAACCTTGGCCTTTTTATGAGGTGTGGACTTAAGTTTCAGAATTCTCCACTCAGCCATATTGAATGAGGAATTCTGGGAGTTGAGGTCCACATCTTTTGAAAAGGCCAAGGTTGAGAAACAGTGGCCTAGAGCAGGGGTCCCCAAACTTGGCAACTTTAAGACTTGTGGACTTCAACTCTCAGAATTCTCCAGCCAGCTGGCTGGAGAATTCTGGGAGTTGAAGCCCACAAGTCTTAAAGTTGCCAAGTTTGAAGACCTCTGGCCTAGAGTTTGTGAAGTCAGAACTATATGTGATGTGAAAGTTGCCATTTTGCTCAAGTTAAGGAAGTTTTATGTTTTGAACAGCACTTTTGTATGAAAATTAATCATGCCCGAGCATTTTCTATATAAGCATTCAATGAATTTATCTGTACTCATATTTACAGCAGGGCACAGGACCAGCTTTCCAGGAAAAAGAAGACTGTGAATTAACCAGATTTTAGAATCATCATGCAAATCCCAAATATAGCTTCTGCTGAAAGATGTGGCAGCTAATATATGTAGACATACGCATTACACAATAAAGCAAATTCTAAAACAATATTAATAAGGGGGGGGGGAAAGCACATGACTTGTGCTCTATTAGCTATTGCTTTAAGCAGCTTTTTTCCCCCTTTAATGAGATGTTAATTCTTGTGCTGAATAAAAAAGGAAGCAAATTTCAAAAGTTCACAAGAACTAGCCCGCCATAATCTTTAGAACCAATCTTCGCTACCACTCTGAACAAAACCCTGCATATTTGGTCTATGTGCACACGCGCGCATGCACACACACACACACACACACACACACACCTGCAGTATTACTTCCCCTAACCTGGTGAATATAATTCTCATACAATTACAATGAGACACTTTCTATACCATCGACATTCTCTCATTTCTAACATCTTAGATCACATGAGTTTCATTATCAAAATCATGTTATCTTCAATAGTATTTTTCTTCTGTCAAACTACATTTTACATTTCTTTTCTCCCTGGTCTGACTAGCATAATACTGCATAGTTAAATGAACTATTATTCCCAGCTGAGAAACACTGCAGTAGTCCAAGGCAGCACATTGCCATCACCTTATCTACCATGGCTACCCTACCATATTTTATCCCAGACATTGCTTACTGCTCTGCTTTCAACTACATGATCCACTGAATGTACTGGGTATTAGAATGAAAAAAGTTTCCCAATTCCTCTGCAGTGTTTTATTGACTGCTTTTTTTTAACAATACTATGGAAAATACATTCAAATGTGGAGGGTACTAAAACCATTAGACAAGTAGACATTCAATTATGTTGCTGTCTATCAACAATCACAACAAATATGCATAGAGACATGTGCGCTGGGTTTGCACCCCAGTGTTCTCTGGGTGAAGATGACACCAGGAAATTGCATAAAAATAGTTATTTGTCCAACCGAGCTAATGTCTGTCTAGCATTATGAAGAGTCATCTTTGGGTGCTTATAGGCAAACACTAAAGGAAATATTCTAGCAGCTGATATTTAGCCCTTGCTTGAAGCAGAATTACTTATCTTACCAAAATACTGACAGTATCATACGCACTGAAGGCTTTGCAAAGATGCAGCCACACATAAGAACAGAAAAACAATGGGAAACTGCACACCCACAGCTGTTGACATCCCAAAGGAAACATGGCACTGCATTAGTGGATCCAAGAGGTTATCTATCCTTCCTGCAGAAGAGCATCTCTTTCCCGGAATGAAATTTTGTATCGTCTTTTACCGATCCAGTTATGGAACACCGCTACTTCTGAATTCCTGCAGCTTAGTCTAAATCCGAGGTGTGAAAGAGCAAGATGGCCCTGCAAGATTGGGGGGAGGGAGTTGCAGTCACAGGGCAGCAGCAATTGATTAGAAGATGAGAGTTACATCAACCCCCATCACACCTTTCTTATGCCAGAAGGGAAATTGAGGCAGGCGACAACACACCTGCAAAATCGAAGGGAATCCTTCTCCCTACCTAACGCTCTCCACAGGCGCGGTACTATAGTTCCCATCGTGCTTAGCCGCCAGCTAGCCGGGGCTGATGGACTGTCTGCAGCCCGTTGCGCCAGGAGGGCGCTGGGCTGGAGGGGAAACTACCACCAGGCGAGCCTTTCCCGCCCCCCGGAGTCGTCTGCGCGGCAGCGGCGTCTCTTACCGAATGGTTCACTCCCCACATGAGGACGCTGAGCAGCGGATCGCTGGCCCGGAAGAGCTTGACTTTCTGGGCCACGAAGTGCTTCTTCTTGGTCTTGGTCTTACTCGCCATAACGGACACGATATTACCCGGGGCCGCCATGGGAGCCGCCGAGGAGCAACCCAGGAGGAAGAGGAGAAAGAGGACGGCGAGGGTCAGTGCCCCGGAGCCGCTAACGGGCAGGGGAGGGAAAGGAAGAGAAGGCGGGAAAGGAGGGGCCAGTAAAACCAGGCAGCCCTGCTGGCTGGCTGGTTCTCGGGCAGCACGTCAGGCGCTAGCGCGGCTGCGGCAGGAGCGAAGCGGCGGGTTAGTCCCTGGCACGGCTTCTGCTACTGCTGCAGCTGCTGCCCCCGCAGGGCGATACCAAGAGCATCCTAGCCCGGACGCTCGCGCCGCTCGCTGGAAGGGCCTGCGTTCTCTCCTCCCCTCGCAGGCCCCGCCTTCTAGCCTCTGGCGGGGAGGGGGGAGGGGGGCGCCGTCATACCGCCCCCTCCCTCTCCCGGCCTTCTCTGTATCTGAGCGCCCCGCCTCCCTCCCCCAAGAAGACGCATCGCTCTCAGCGCGGAGTTGTAAGGCTAGAGCCAGCCGACACGCGCGTCTCCTCCATGAGAGCATGCGCAGCGGTTCAGGGCGTGCGCGGCAGGAAAAGTGAAGTCTTCGCTGCATTCTCTTTGCCCGACGTTGGGTCTTGCTTTCTCTTCCCTCTTTGGGGTAGGGGATGCAGGATAGCAGATGACTGACGACTTTCATCATCACAGTCAACAGTGAAGAGATTTGTCACTTCTTCTTTTTTTGAGCCAGATAGTCAAGTAAACAATGGGTTAAGGCTGCAATGCTAAATCCGATTCTTAGAAAGAAATATTATAAGAAATATAGGCTTCAGATAATACTGCTAAACCATAATAGGATAGGATAGGATAGGATAGGATAGGATAGGATAGAATAGAATAGAATAGAATAGAATAGAATAGAATAAAATAGAATAGAATAGAATAGAATAGAATAGAATAGAATAGAATAGAATTCTTTATTGGCCAAGTGTGATTGGACACACAAGGAATTTGTCTTTGGTGCATATGCTCTCAGTGTACATAAAAAGACAAGATACATTTGTCAAGAATCATGAGGTACAACACTTAATGATTGTCATAGGGTACAAATAAGCAATCAGGAAACAATCAATATTAATATAA
>QLTV01001474.1:1312341-1324232 GCA_003457575.1 Thermophis baileyi
ACAACGGTGAGCTGCAATGGGCCGGTGAAGGCGTTGAACTTCACAGTGAAACGGCCTTGACCCATGACGGGGATCCGGTTTCCCTGGTAGTGGGTGAGGCGAACCGTGGATTTTTGCAGGCGGGTAGATCGGAGACTCGGAAGGGTGAGTTTCAGCGTTTGCCACGCCACTATGGAGACGGCAGAGCCGGTGTCAACCTCCATTTCGATGTGAGCCCCCTCTATGGAGACGACGACCATTATTTTTCTGTTCCCTCGACAGTCAGCTCTGGCGACCCTGGTTTGGTTCGTCTCGGGTCTTGGTGGTGCGGTTTTCTGGCGCGGCTTTTGAAAATCGCGCCGGGAGCTGTTTGACAGGTCTCCCCTGAAATAGTCCTGCGCCTGCGGGTCTTCGGCAAAATGGCGTGGCAGACTCGCGCCAAATGCCCGCGCTTTTCACACCGCTGACAGATAGCGTCCCTAAATCGGCATGATGCCCTCGGATGCCGCCCCCCGCAGCTGGCACAGACAGCGGGAGAATCTCTCTTGGGTGGCACGCGCTTTCTGTCGGTGCGGCAGACATCATCATCGCTGCTCTCTGGGTCGTCGAGGTCGCCCTGGTGTATCGCAGGCGGAGGTCTGGGCTCCTTTTTGGCGGCCACGAACCGATGCAAAGACTCGGCAGCCTTTGTCGAGGATTCCGCAGCCCTGGCTTCGTCCAAAGCGGCGGCCAGAGTAAGGTTCGGTCTGGCCAGGAGCCGGCGCTGCAGGCGGATGTCCTGCACGCCACAAATGAGCTGGTCCAAAAGTATGTCGTCCAGGTCGCGAAATTCACAGTGGCCGGACGCTTTATGCAGGGCGGCGATGTATTGATTTATAGTTTCGCCCTCTTGCTGCATCCGCTGCCTGAATTCATAGCGCCGGACGACCTTGGACGGGGTGGGCGCGTAGTGCGTCTTCAGCGTGGCTTGAAGCACTTGCCACGGAACGGTCTGGACCGGTGTTGGGTCTGACAAAGACTCCGCGGTGTCAAACACCTCGGGGCCACAGTGACTGAGAAAAACAGCTCTTTTACGGTTGTCGGTCAGACCCAGCATGTCGTTTGCCTCAAGGAAGCACTCGAAGCGCCGCATATAGGAGTCCCACTTCTCCCGGGTCGGGTCGAAAGGCGCCGGAGGGTGGAAGGTGGACATCGCGGCAGAGAGTAGGCAGAAAGGTAGCTGCCTGGCTGGTTGGAATCGCTGAAGAAGCAGTCACGGTTCTTCTGAACCCAAGCCCTCGTCGCCACTGTTAGATAGTGGGTAGAGATGACAGGAGACAGACTTCCAAAACAGCTCTTTATTTCAGCTCTTGTATCAGCAACCAGCAAAGAGCAGTCTGACAGCTTGCCCTTTTATAGGGAGCTGTCAGACAGACCAGCCAATAGCGTTTGAGCATTTTCCCGCTCAAACGCTGGACCTGGTTGGAACCATGCAACACAGTTAGAACATAACACTTTCTCAATTCATTGAGAAAGAAATTGCTTTTATTTTTTTCCCAAAAGGGAAAGAATATTTCAACAGAATTCTCATAAGCTGCCGGTAGGTGTCTTGCGTTTACTTAAATTTTGAAGTAGCCGAAGCTTTGTGAAATTATCTTTTCTTTCTTTATACAATCTTTTCTCCTGTGGGTCGCAATGGTTCTGGGTTCCATGCTTCAGTGTTATTCCATCCAATGGGGCTTTCCCTAGCACCGAAGGCAGATTGCGGGATTGTAACCAGTCCCCATTGGTCATAATAATTTCCTCAACAATGGTAATGTTTCTCCCAGTTTATAAGTGAAACTTATGTCATTTCTAGCTGAACTGAAGTTAAACTGTTATTTTCTCTTTGATTCCAAGTAACTGTACCATATGTAAAGTCTGTGAACAAATGCGTCACTGATCTTAAAGAAAAAGTCAGGGAACAATAGTGAGAATGGTCAGAGAGGTGCCTTATGGATGTTTCAGGCTGATGCAGATAAAAATGCCTCTTGCACTGCCATTCTGCTATTCATTCACTAAGGAACTGGACAAGTAACAAGTGGAACATTAAAAATAAAACTCCTTAGTATATAAGGTTGCTGTAGTGGTTTAATAGCATAATAGTGAAAGATGGGCCATTGAGCCAGGTTCCCCATTTTGACTCCATAACACTCCATTACACAGAAGAGGCTGCAGATTGATGGCTGTAGGAAAAGAAAGTGAATGGGAAAGAAATCCTAAATAAAAGCACTCTCCCCCAAGAACTCTAGCTAGAATCACACTCCTTTTGTGGTTCGTTGGATTCATGCAAGCAGAGTATGGAAAGCTATTTTTCAGGGATGATTTTAATTGGATTCCATCCTTAAAGAATGGTTCTGGACTTGATAGCCTAAATTGCCTCTTCCAACTAAAGGATGCTTGGAAAGGGGGGGAGGGTTGGCATGCTGCAAAGTATCTTCTTCTAGCATCATCATCATTTACAAAAATGCCTCCAGGACTCACATAGACTGTAGAGTAAAACTTAGAAAATGAAAGCTTATGGGTGATGGCAGCAGTTTAGAGGTTGTTTGGAAATTGCATTCACAACTCAAACTGTTGCGCGGGAATGAATAGCTGAGACGTAGGAACAATTCAGCACCTTTTATTCAATTAGACTGGAACTAATACGGACTGCCAGCTGGCGGCAGGGAAGCCACTTTTAAGGGCTTCCCTGCAGCCTGCTGGCCACTGAGAGCAGTTTATTTCTTCCGCCGCTAGATTAGCCAATCAGCGGTGGGTATGCAAATATGTACTCCATGCGTTAGTAAGTAACACCCCTCCCCTCTTAGTTCAGCAAACGTCCAATCAGGAATCGACGCAGGTAACGTAGTCGCGCAAGTAGGCGGGTCGCCGTATAGTCCTACTGGGCCTGCGCGATTCAGTTCTTCGGGAGTCCTCGACTGGTGCAGACATGGCTCTTGTTGCTCCGTCTCCGCCTGGTGGAAATATCTGGAACCGGCCTCCAGGCGTGGCGGCTGAAATCTCGGCGTCTCCGTCCTCCTCCCTGGTGTCTTGCAGTTAGAGCCTGGTTCTCGCCGTTGGATTCTGAATGGCTTGCACTGTATGGTCGGTGGGGCAGAGACCCACGTTGCTCTTGACTTTCTGTTGGCGTTCCTGTGGGCGACTCGGCCTCCGGTTGCCAAAGCCAGGAGTCTCCCACTCTGCTTCTTAGCTGGTCAACGTGTCGCCTCCATACTCGGCCATCGTCCAGTCTGACCTTATATGATTTTGGACCACTAATGTCTATTACGGTTGCTTTCATCCATTTGGGATCCCCTGAAAAGTTATGTGCGAACACTAGTTCGTTGATAGCCAAAGTCTGGGTTGGCTTGCTGGAGTCCAAGGGTTTCTCCGGGTTGTAAGTGGGGTTCAGCCTGTCCAGTTGGGACCTCAGTTTCCATCCCATCAGCATCTCGGCAGGGCTCCGGTTAGTGGCTGCACACGGGGTGATGTGCTGTGCCAACAAGAATTGGTCAATCCATTCCTGCCAATCCCCCGGGCCCATTCTAGTGAGTGTCTCTATCATTCTCACCATTCTCTCCGCTTGGCCATTGCTAGCCGGACAGAATGGCGAGACGAGTACATGTCTTATTCTGAGGTCAGCTAAGAATGTTTCCATCTGACGAGCTGTCAGTTGAGGGCCATTGTCCGACACCAGGATGTCTGGTAAGCCATGGGTCTCGAACAGTTTCCTCAACGCTCGGATGGTGGCTTCTGTTGTTAATGTGGGCATTCTGATCACCTCCAACCATTTGGAATAGGCGTCTACCACTATTAGGAAAGTTTGTCCCACCATACGTCCCGCAAAGTCTATGTGGACTCTCGACCACAGGGCCTTGGGGGTCTCCCATTCGAAGGGACTGGTTCGTGGTGAAGCCGGTCTGATCTTTTGGCAGGGTTGACAAGTCGCTACCAATTCGGTTATGTCCTGGTCTAATTGAGGCCACCACAGGTAGCTCCTTGCTAGTGCCTTCATGTGCACTATCCCTGGGTGCCCTATGTGCAAAGTCCTGATTACTCTCTGCCTTCTGTGGAATAATAACTCGCTCCCCCCACAATAGGCAGCCTTTCAGAACAGATAGTTCCATTTGTTTATTTTTAAACTTTTTAATCTCCTCTCCTTTTTCCTCCTGTGGCCAATCCCTCAACACCCAGTTCATTACTTTGGAGAGCACCTTGTCCTTTGCTGTGTGCTCCGCAATGTCTCGGGATGTGACGGGGCTGGTTCACTCTATGTCGACGAGCAAAATTTCGGCCACACGAGCGGGGTCTTCCACTAGGTCTGGTTCTGGGCAGTGGCTGAGGGTGTCAGCGTGTCTGATGCTTTTCCCGGGTCGGTGGTCAGCGTGTAGCTGTATCCGGACAGGAAGATGGACCAGCGGGTCAATCTGGGTGACATGTATTGAGGCGTTTGATTGTTGCCTGCGAGTAGACCCAATAGAGGCTTGTGGTCAGTTATCAGTTTGGACGTAAAGGTATTTTCGGACGTAAAGGTATTCGTGGAAGCGCTTGATGCCGGCCACTGCTGCAAGCGCTTCCTTGTTCAGTTGGCTGTAATTCCGTTCAGCTGGTGATAGGGTTTTAGAATAAAAAGCGATGGGGGCTTCTGAGCCATTGGGCAGTTTGTGGCTGAGGACCGCCCCCACTCCAAAAGGCGAGGAGTCGCATGTTAACAATAGGGGGAGGGTCTCGCTGTATTGTATTAGTACGCTGTTTGAAAACAGCAAGTCCTTTACGGCGGCAAAAGCGTTGGCCTCTCTTTGTCCCCATGTCCATGTGGCTGTCTTCCCCAGAAGTCTATGCAGAGGCTCAGCAACGGTTGCCTTCTGTTTCAAAAAAATGGCATAGAAATTGAGTAGTCCGAGGAATGCCTGCAACTCTGTTGCGGGGAACAGAGGACAGCGGGGAACAGAACCCCTTCTTCTACTGACAAAGAAGGGGTTTGTCACTACGTTCATTTTAATTTGTCAGCAGGACTCTTATTCTGAAATGACACTGTATACTGATATGAAGTTCTCATGTGATACCTGTACTGCGCATGTGTTAAATTTTTCTTTTGTTCTCTTTGTTCTTCACCATGTAGACACAGACTTAGGTGTTCTTATTTTTGTTATGCAAATATATTACTTTTATTCTTTCCTGGACTCTGGTCTTATTATTGAGAATTGAGAGCAGGGAAACAAGATTCATTTCACCTCTAATTATTTATCTCCGCAACAAAAATAGCGTCCAACAGCGAAGAAGTGCTCAAAGCCTTCGACCCTGAGAGTAGTCCGAGGAATGCCTGCAACTCTGCCTTATTTTGGGGGGTTGGAGCCTCTTTGATAGCTTTATTTTTTTTGTCTGTGGGCCAAATGCCGGACCCGTCAATGAGGAACCCTAGGAACTCAACGCTCATGACCCCAATCTTACATTTGTCCTTTTTAACTTTGAGGCCCCGTTCTTGGAACCGCTCTAATACTTGTCGCAGCCTGTGTATTAGTTGTTCTTCTGAGTCCCCTGAGATGAGGACATCATCAAAATAGGGGACTACCCCGGGAATGCCGTGTAGTAATCATTCCATTAGACATTGGACCAGTCCAGGGGCCACACTGACCCCAAATTGAAGGTGGCTACATTTGAAAGCCCCTCTGTGAGTGACTATAGTTTGGGCTCCAGCTGTGGCTGCGTCTACGGGTAGCTGCTGATATGCTTGGGCCAGATCTAGTTTAGCAAAGATTTTTTCCATTGCCCAGCGAGTGTAATAGGTGCTGCACAACGGGCACCAGGTATGCGTTAGGTTGCAGGGCTTTATTGATGGTCCCTTTATAGTCCGCGCAGACGTGAATGGAACTGTCTGGCTTCATGGGGGTGACGATGGGTGTCTCCCATTTGGCATGCTCTATGGGCTCCAAGATCCCTTGGGCTATTAATTTATCAAGCTGCTCGTCGACTTTTGGCCAGAGCGCAAATGGAACCCTCTGGGGCTTTAGTCTGATGGGGGTTACACTGGGGTCTAGGTTAAATGATATGGGTTTGCCCTTATATTTACCTAGACTCCCATCGAAGACAGTCTGGAAGTCTGTTAGGAGGTTGTCCAGCTTGTCCCCTCTGATTTGGTGTAGCCCGGTGATGCCGATGTTGAGAGGCTTGAGCCATTCCACCCCCATCAGAGTCGGTCTGTGTCCTTCCACTACTGTTAGCAGCAGCTTTCCAGTGAAATCCTTGAACGTGATTGGGACTTCTGCTCGGCTGAGGACTTGGATTGGGTTTTCGTGGAAGTCGGTCAGGTGGATGTTCTGGGGTTTTAGTTGTCATCGTGTGAAGGTGGGCAGGAACTGTTTCAGGGTTCCCCAGGCCATAATGGTGAACACGGAGCCGGTGTCCAGCTCCATGTTGCATGGCAGTCCGTCAATGGTCACGGTTATCACGAACTTCTCCCCTTGGTTGGCATTGGAGTGGCCCACAGTGGTGTGGTAGATGCCCCTTGAGTCTTGGGAACTGTAGTCATCTCTTTGTCTGCCCCTTTGTCCCCCTGAGCGGGTTTGGTTTTGCCTCCCTGGTCCCATGGTTGGTCTGGGTGGGAGTGGGGTCGGCTGGTTCTGGGACAGTTGGGTGGCCCTACAAGCCTCAGTTATGTGGCTGCGCTTTTGGCAACGGTGGCAAATGGCCTCTCTGAATTTGCAGGCAGCCCTGGTATGGCCCCCTAGGCAGCCGGAACAACGGGCCTCCTGGGGCTCACCCTTCTGTCCTGCTGGATACAGTACACGTGGTTGTCGTTGTCGTCGTATTCCTCCTCTTCCTCCGGGACCTCGGTCCTCCAATCCATCTGTCGGTGGGTGCGGTGGACTCCGCTGGTTCTCCGGATGTTGGCTGCGGAGGTGTCCGACGACTCAGCGGCTCTTGCTTCCTCGACCACATCCTTGAATGTGACTCCCCTCTGAATTAGTAGCTTCTTCTGGAGGTTGTGATCCCTCATGCCTAGAATGATGCGGTCTTTCATCATCTCCTCCGGGTTTATAAATTCGCATCTGGATGCGATTTCCCGGAGCTTTGCTACAAAGTCATTTATCAATTCGCCTTCTTGCTGGCGCCGATGGTAGAATTCGTTTCTATTTACCATTGGAAGGTCAGAGGGTGCATAGTGGTCTTTTAAAGCTGTTTGCAGCGTCGACCATGAGATGGACTCGATGTCTGTAGGTGCCACCAGAGTCTGTGCCAACTTGTAGGTCTTTGGTCTGCAGTATGTCAGGAAGAGAGCCCTCTTCCTATTGTCCGGTAGATCCTGGAAATTATTTGCTTCCAGGAACATTCGGAACCTCGACATGTAAGTTTGCCATTCTTCGGTCTTCGGGTCGAAGAAGGCTGGGGCTGGAGATTGCTGGTGTGCCATCCTGTTGTTTGGCCGGAGCAGATTGGAATGTGCTTAAGATGACCACGGATCACCACGAGGAGCCTTTGTCCTGTTGTCTTCTTCCACTACCTTTGTCGCCAGTATTAAGTTGCGCGGGAATGAATAGCCGAGACATAGGAACAATTCAGCACCTTTTATTCAATTAGACTGGAACTAATACGGACTGCCGGCTAGCGGCAGGGAAGCCGCTTTTAAGGGCTTCCCTGCAGCCTGCTGGCCACTGACAGCAGTTTATTTCTCCCGCCGCTAGATTAGCCAATCAGCGGCGGGTATGCAAATACGTACTCCCTGCGTTAGTACGTAACACAAACAAAGATCAGGTAAAGTGTGGTATGGAAGATCCTGTGAGGTTAAAGTGGATGGTGAAGAACAGTCAGACTTCTGGTAAGTTGATATGACTGTGTGTACTCTGCATGGCAGCCATTTTGTGAATTGTCAAGAGCTTTTATGACATACATGGATTGTGCATGCTCAGTATACCAAACCACAAATAGCTAACTATACAAGAAAATATTTTTAGTTCAGGTTTGAACGTGGGGTCCTTGATGCTCTCTGATCTTGGTTGTTTTCTTGAAGATGTTCCATTACCCAACTATATAACATCATTAGTGCTAGAAGGGAGTGGGGTTTGCTTTCTGTTTATAATACTGGTGGCTTGCCCTGTCAGTGTTGGTGGGGATGTTCTTGCTGGTTCCTTGATTAAGGGTGTTGTTTACTGTTAGTTTATTTGTCTGAGTTGGTAGCTCTATTGACTGCTTGATTATTGGTTTAGTATTAATGTTGGTGTTAATCTCTGCTTAACTGGGGTTGATTGCTGGCAAGAAGGTGTTTGGTCTTCAAACTATGGATAGTCTGTCCATATATTTGTGTGTAAGAAAACAACCGAGTTCAGAGCACACCGAGGACTTTATGCAGGGCTGCGTTCCACTTACCTTCCCTATTGGTTCGCATCGCGACAGAAGTGTGCGTTTTGTGCACACGCGCAAGCGAAGCGAGCGCACCCCCCGTCGCTCAACAAACCCGGAAATGACCTCTGCGCATGCGCAGAAGGCTTTGCGTATGCGCAGAGGGTTTTTTTGCAAGCCGTGGCGACCGGAGGACCGGTTCGGGAGCGTGGACCGCCGGTCATCACTGCCGGTTATGCAAGCGGCAGTAAATTTCCGCTACCGGTTCTAATGAACCGGTCTGAACCGGCAGCAACCCACCACTGACTCTACGGTACAACTACATTTAAGCCCAGCATATTGTGTAAGCCCAATTATGTGGTTAGTTTACAATTCCATGTGTTATGTGTGAATTTAGAAGAGTAGACTGCAAGAATCCTGGGTACACTGTGAACTTTTCAGATGTAACAGCCTGTCTGCTCTGCTCTGGTACAGAGCATGGGGAAGAGGAAGTACTCAGAATATTTTGACCAGCCATAAGATGGCAAGATAAGAACTGGAAGGAGGCACCAGGAAGCAGAGAGAAGCAGACCCAGAACTGGAAGCCGTAAAAGAAGAAATTGGGACTGAAAAGACTGCATGGGAAAATAGCAAAGCAAGGGTGTTTTGTTCACCTCTCTACACCTACTGTGTATCAAAGGAACTGCCAGCAGAGTTACACATTCTGTGAACACAAAGAGGCACCATCAGCCAAAACACATGAGTCATTTCACAAAAATATCTATAATAGCATGTACTCCAGCAAATCCTCAAGTGCTTAACACATCCATTCAGCTCTCCACATGGTTAAGTTCTGAGTAATTTTTTTAAGCAAAAAGAAAAACCAGAATTTTTGAAAAAGTGCTGCAGTTTATTGCTTTGGTAATTGACTATAAACCTTCCTGTGTACTCTGAGATAGTGGCTTTGTCTAGGTAGGAGAAATGCACTTTCCTGTCTTAGTTGTTGCATGTCATCTTTTATTTTTACCCAAAGGTAATGTATCACTTACTGGGAGTGTTGTATTTTTGTTCTTTGACAGAGATGGGCGATTCAGAAATGTAAAATGTGAACTATAAATAAATAAAAAATAAAAATAAATAAAGTGTTGTATTCCCTTCAAATATAATTTGAAGGTTTTGAAGAGGAAGATTATCTGGACAATTATTAGATGGCATCAAAGACATTTAGCAAAACCTAATTTATTGTTGCCATCTAATGGACAGCAGGATATTTGCAGTCTAAATCTAATAGACTTATTACTGAAACAATCCAGTAATTTTAATCCTTAGCTGAGATCATCATCTAATTATTATTATTTTTTATTATCAGGCAGAGGATTCTGATTCAATGACATTGGGAATACTAGTTCATTATGATTTCTGCTGATTAATTCCTCTCATTTATATGCTTTTGATAATAGGTCCCATATTTAAAAGTCATGACTCAAGCACAGTAATAAAAAAAGAATGGCAAACAGATGAAGGGTGCTTTGACTCAGTGAATAGCAAAGCAGCATTGAGAGTTATATTGATCAAATGGCACAACAAAATAACTGGAATTCCCAAAGGTAGTTATAAAATGGATGGATATATATATGTTTTAAATAAATAAATAACTCATGTTTATGATCTTGGAAGAAATAGCTATTTAACTATTACAAAGATTTTTTTTCTTCCACAAACAATAAAAATTTAATTATTTGGACATCCATTTAGTGGACTTTTTTTTGAAGCAGTCCAGATTAAAATCGATAATACCGGTGATGCAAACAAGATAAATTGGAATCTAGATTTAATAGACATTCAGATTTAATGGGCATCGTACCCTGTAGTCTATTATATCAAGTTTTTTCTGCAAAGTTTGCAGCCATGAGTAATTTTGCAAGATTTGCTGCCACCGACTGTTTTAAAATAAACTATCTAGATAAAGGTGCTCTGGTGATGTCATAACAGTTATTACCAGACAAGTAAAAGAATTTGCAGAGAAGGGCAACTTTATTCATAATACAATGACCCCCCTATCCACAAACCCATGGAGAAGCAAAAAGTATAGTTCAGACTTCAAAACATATTCTAGCACAAAAAGACCCATTATTAGCATTATTAATTTATAGAGCAACTCCTAACCATGCTGCTAAGAAGATCCTAACACAAGCCACAACTGCAGTAAACACACTTGTGTTCTCACTTGGGAAAAAATAGGAGAAAGGATTATGTATGTTCACGCCTTGAGTTATTTATAAAAATAATGAAGTTGGAATAAAATAAATAAGTCTGTAACTCTGAGTGTTTTTATCAAAATAATAACAGAATATTACACCACTCTGCTCCATGGTGATGTGCATATGATATCACAATGCAAATGAAAAGGGATGGGGTGGATGTGAGGGCGATCTGGCTGCGACATCTGTCACCCCATTGATCGCCAGGGTTGATTCGGCTGATCTGGCTGGCTAGGCGGGTGTCCCCTTCCTCCCTCACCGCTCCATGTGCGTCCCTCCCAAAGCTGCGTGCTCGGTGGAAGAGGACGACCTTCCCAGATAGAAGGAGTGTACCGATCTTCGGTCAAGGGTATACGATAGCTGCGCTCCCCTGCTAGAACCTCCAAACAAGCTCCAAGGTCCATTTGTAGGAGAACGTAGGGTAGTCAAGCTTCCAAAACTCCAGACACATCCAAGTGAGGCGCTGCATGTGGCAGTTTGCCATTCTTTAAAAATATTAAAAAAAACATAAATAAAAAACAAACAAAAAAACACGAAAAGGGATGGGGTTTCTGTTACAATGGTGTGATGTTGCTTTCTTCCGTCTTAATGGTTTGATGCCCTCTTCCCCCCCCCTCCCATCTTCTGGATGCTGCAGTTCTTATATTTACAGAGATCTCAAGAAAGAAGTTCAAGTGAAATACATTTACCAAGAACCAAAACTCTTAACAGCTGCAACATTTAACCAAATGTTCCTTGTCTTCAGATGTGGAAAGTGTGACTTCTAGCAGCTAAGTGATATGAAAGCATACATATTTTAGAGGTTAAGTAAAATTAATAATTTTTATTTGGGAAGAATAATCTGTAGCTGCTATGAGAGAAATTTGTATATTTATCTCAAGGTACGAAACTGAAAATTTAAAATTGTTTAATGTGGCTTTTGGATCATATAAAATTTTCTGATTCAATAGTAGGGAAATATAACAGAATAACAGAGTAGGTAGGGACCTTAGAGGTCTTCTAGACCAGCGATCACCAACTGGTGGTCCGCGAGAAAATTTTGGTGGTCGGCAGAAAAATTATTTGCATTTTTTATATTGCACTAAATCAGGGGTCCTCGAACTACGGCCCCTGGGCCGGATACGTGCAATGAATGCTTGTGTTGCTGCAGAGAATCTCCCCCTTCGGGATCTTTTTGTGTGGGTCGGAGGGGGGCAGAAATTCCGACTTGGGGTCTGCTTCAGCCTCCTGGTGCAGGGTTTTGGGCGAAGGCTAGAGGGAAGCACTGCTGGTGGCAAAGAGCCGGAGGGCCTTGTTCCAGTGGGATTGTATCATGGCCTGGGCCGACCATCTCAG